>VZSC01015139.1:0-39047 GCA_013398225.1 Steatornis caripensis | reverse complement strand
TCCTTGTGCCTCATTGAGGGCCCAGTTAATACGATCAAGACATTCCTGTAAAACTTTTGTTTGTTTGTTTAACTTCAGACTTCAAGCTTTTTCTGATTGTAGGGACTTGACAAACCTTGTCATGGCTTCGACTCGTAACCAGCGTGTGGCGTTCAGTACAGAGTGGTCTGTTATAGCCATGTAAATGTGGACGCAAAGCAGAGCAACTCAGCAGGGCCCAGGAGATTTAATTTGCCTTTTTTGCGTTTCTGTTCTCACAACTGATATCCTTATACTTAATATTTAAAAAGTCATGTTTTTATAACTTTTTTGTGTCTGTGGGGACAGTGTTACAATTGGTATTATAAAATTGCTGATGTTCCACTGGACTAATTAAATCTGGAACATGCTGCAAAACGTTACTTCAATAAATTAGTCCATGAATTAGTGCAGTGCTTTCACTGATGGCAAAAAAACCTGCTAGATATGCATTGCAGAGTCAACGTGTACTTGAAAACCAGTGGCTTTGCTGTTGCAACCATCCCGGTTTTAGAGGTCCCAAGAATTATCTGGAGATGAAACCTTGTCCAAGAATTTGTTGGTGCGCAAAGCCCAGGATTCCTGAACCAGTGTGGAAAAAACGCTTACAGCCCAATCATGCACAATAGCCAGTTATAAAACATCACGATGGTATTTTGTGATGGATTTCTTGTGGAGCGTAAAACAATCTCCATTCAGATTGTAGAATAGATGATGGCTGAGTGATTTGTTAAAACCTCCTTTTATCTAATGAGAACTGCAGGTATCAGAAATAAGCATTTAAAAATGAACCTGTGTTGGTTTACATTGCAGAAGTGCCTGCGTGCAAGTTGGTGAATCCTGGTTGTTGCTCCGAATACAGTGCTGCACTTTTGCTTAAGAATACCAGTGAGGATTTAGGGAAAAGAAATGTCATAAGTCTGCGTGGACTCTTGGCTAGCCTCTTGTGAACTAGCTAGTTGCTCAGGCTTCGTAGATTATCCATAGTTGTAAAAAGCACGTTGGCTAACTTCTAGCTTACAATACAAAACTGAAGAGAGCAGCAAATTCTTTGCGTATTTCATGAGAATTAGGTACTGGTCATAACTTCCCCACTCGTGAGATGTAATGCTTCCTAGTGTCATTGAGACCTTGACAGTTAAATGTGAGGAGTTATTTTACACTTGGATGTGCCTGTGTAGTACAAAACTTGAATTCCCTCCTCCCGATCCCTTAAGAGTCAGTTGCATGTCTCAACTGGTGTACTCTACCTTTCCTGAAGTCATAATTGTGATTTTTACACAATCTGTTTCAAGAGCCTTCTGTACAAGATGCCTTGGGCAAGTTCCTAGCTTTGTAGATTCAAGCTGTCAGTAAATAATTTCACAATGTTAATTACCATTTTTCTAACTTCTATACTAATTGAGGCATTAAACAAACAAGTTAAAGCAGTAGTGGTTTTTAACGATGTGAGAAGCATTCATTGTAAGAATAAAATATTTAAAATGTGGTGGTTCTGATGCTATTTCAATTTGTGTAATTTTATGGGGAGATGTATTACTAAAATCCCATCTTTGGATTCTGGTGGCGTCCTGAATAATGGTAGAAGTCACAACTGCGTGTGGGTTTTTTTCTGTTTTCTTAGTGGAAATCATACACAGCAGTTGCTGAGGGAAGACTTCCATTTTTCAATTTAAAGTGTATGAGTGCCGCTACAGGTTTAGCAAATGCTGTTTATATCGAAGAGTGATTGATGTACCTAATGTGAGAACACAAATTTTGTCCTTTCCATTTTGGGGGTGGGAGAGAGGGGTGTTGCTGACGAATGCATAGTGCAATATTATGTTTTTAGAAAGATGGTTATTACCTGCTCTTGGTAGTAGTAGCTTACAAGAAAAATGAGCGCTTCAGAAATCTCGGGCTGTGGTTTGAAATCGGTTAGCGATGCCAGGAAGAGCACTCTGCCGCTCCTGCTCATCCCTTGAGGGAAGGCTTACCCTGCTTACAGGGGAGCTGGCAGAGTTGATGTTCGTTCTGCATCTGACCTGCTTCTATGCCAGATTATTTTTTTGTACTGGCTGAAGTGAGCGTCCATGGCTTTCTGCTGACACCAGTAAGGAACGTTTGCATGGTCTGTTCTTTTGAGGCTAATGGGGGAAGTGGCCTAACCTCTTGCAAAGGGGGAGGACAGGCGGTTGGGAGCGGTGACTTCTTGCCTGCTCCAGCTAGATTCACTAGAGTACAGCTTGGCCCCACTGAACTCTTGAACTGCCTTACTTCTGTTAAGCTTTGGCAGTGAAGTTAGCATTTCATAGACAGGAAGTGCAGGAAGGTAGGAAAAAGAAAGTTGAACAGTGCGTCCAGGCTGAGTAGAAAATACTGCAGATGATGCATCTTCTTACGTGTTGCTTTTGAAGAGGCATCACTGCTGATTTTCCTATTTTGAAAACAAAATAAGCTTCTGCTAAAAAAAAGTTTTGATCATATTTGACCTGACGGTTTCCCTTAAGTGTATTGACACAACTGCAGTACCTAATACTATTGATGTGAAATTACCCTTCTTAAATGGGCTGTAGACTGCATGTCCTGAGTAAAACTTCCAAAAGTATCCTAAATACTGTTTGAATAGCCTGGTTTGCAGCTGAATCTAATCTCGGTGAAACATGAAGTCACTTTTGTTGTATCTCTCAAACTCCAGCCCTGTGAACTTTCTGAAGCACGATGGGTTTTCTCTAGTCTTAAAACTTTGCCATCTGAAGTCTTGTAACCACTTTAGAAACACAGTGCCCGGTACTCGCATAACAAATTGCATAAGCATTGTGTAAAATACAGGCAGTCTTTTGCTTAAAACAGTTTTTACTTTGATGTTTTGTTCTGTTTTCTAGAACTATTCCATGGCAGTCTATCTTGTAAAGCAGCTGTCCTCTACGGTGTTACTGCAGAGGTTGCGAGCAAAAGGAATACGGAACCCTGATCATTCTAGAGCACTAAGTACGTCTGATGTACTACTTGTTTAAAAAGGAAAAATAGCTTTTGTAAAAGGAGATTTGAAAATAGGACCGTACTAACTGAGGTTTGGACTTCCTACAGTTCTCTGGGTTTTTGAGAATCTGATAGTGGCGTTCTTTGTATTCAGTTCCAACTCAAAGACTCAGAGGCCTTTGTTTGTACTAGGAGCCAGTCCAGGAACCCTGTTGACACTGTGAAGGGAAAAATGCAAGAGAATCTCTTTCAGTTCAGCCATACTGGCTTTGTTTCTTTGGACTAGAACAACTATATTTATATAGTTAACTGGTAATTCAGTACCTCAGGCAAGCTGAACTAAATGCCTGATACTGAACCTCGACGCTGGCGTGCTGGAGGAGAAGTCTCCATCAACAGAGTTTTATTGCATTGGCACGGTATTGTGGAGGGAGCTCCTGGAGAGAGAGGGGCCAGCACAGCGCTCCTCCCAACCCCCTTCCAAATTTAAGCGTGAGGTTTGCTGCTTTATTGTTTTCTCTGACAAATACGTGTTGGTATAAGTTCGTGTAATAAAAATGCAAGCAAAAACTGCTGCGTGTTTCTGTTTGAGGGAGAGGGAGAAGATACTAATACCTGACAGCTGTCAATCATGCTCTTTAATGCTCGGATAACCTGTGTTGGACACAGCACAGGACCTTCTCCAAAAGGGAAGAAATTAGTCCACCAGTAAATGCTACAAAGCCAGTGGTATATAGTGCTGGGCACTAGCTTGTGCTAATGCAGTATGATGATTTAAATGCACAAAAATCCATGAAGAGTTTCCAGATGGCTGCTGCTCTGTGTATACAAGGTGAGAATGAGGGTGTAGGTTCATAGAGCAGGAGGAACATGGAACCGACTTGTTCGTTTAACCAATGACGGCTTATGAAACAGTCCTTAGAAGTAGAAGTAGAAGTAGAGAATGGGTGGAGATGAAAGACTTCTGTAGTGCTAATATTTCGCTCCAGTTAGTTAAAACTCAGATTTTGTCAGCATACTTCTGACTTCCTGTTACGCAACTTACTTTTCAGTTTTAAATCACAGGATCGCTTGATGAGTATTTCAGAGATTTACAGTGGTGCTTGTCCATGAGGGAGTTCCTAACACTTTTTTTTTAATGTGCTTAACGTTAACAGTCAAGTCGATGTGGCTCATCTTGTCGGTAGATTTTAAATAACTGTCAAGTACAAAGTTGCACGTATGTGAAAAAAGACATCTCTCTAGATATACATTTTCCAGGGACCTTGGTTTAAGATGAGCTTTTCCTGCTTTTACCGTTCTTAAATCTTGTTGTTTATGATCTGTCTGGAGCATAAAGACTGCTTATGTTACATGTTTATTGTGTGAGTCTGAAACAAAAGTCAGTGCTGCTTGCTTCCAGTAGATATGGCAAACTGAAAGTTTAGAACACAGTTTCAGACTTGTTTTATTTCTCTATCATCCCATTTGTGTTCTAAGTCAACTGTGAAATAAACCTTTTCTTTTTTGCCAATAACAGTTAAAGAGAAACTGACTGCCGATCCAGACAGTGAAATAGCAACAACAAGCTTAAGAGTTTCTCTTCTTTGTCCGGTAAGTTTTTTTTATTCCCTCAAAACTGATTCTCATCAAAATGTGGCTGTTCTGGCACGTGTGTTTGGTAGAGGTTAGCTTGTGTTTACCTGTGTGTTAGCTTTGTGGAGATAGGATCCAGTGCTGAAGTTACTTGTCACTGTGCTTAAGCTTGTGATATACCCTTGAGACAGAGTATTCCATTAACTTGAAAACGCTATTCAAAATTACATGTAAGCATACATTTAAATCTGCCACTAGTTCGTCTGAGTGTGCAGTTTGGGACCTCGGTTGTGATAAAGGCACTCTCGGTGGTGAGGTAGGTGAATCTGACTGTTAAAAATCACTCTTCAGCCAGTGTCTGCAATCAAAGAATTGAGCATCTTTTAACTGAAGTTGATTATATGCACGTGTACGCTTTCAGTATTTAATAATCTTAGAGTAGAAATGATGCAGTGTCCTAGAGGTTGTTCAGACAAAATTTGTTCCCAATTTGAAGTGGGAGAATACAGTTCCGGTGAACGTGGGAGTGGCAGAGACGTACTGTATCTTGACCTACTAATTGTTTTTTAACCAAGCACATGCAGAGATAAGCAATAGTTTATAGCTGGGTTTATGTTGTCATTGGTAAACTGCACAATATTAATATTATGTGCACTTTTTTTAATCTTCGGGACTTAGTGCTCTTGTTTCAAGTACAATGCACCCTCAGAATACTTGCTCTCTGTATTGATTGACACAGTATCTTTATTGCAGTATGACTTTTTAACCTCTTTTCAAGATTAAGGATACATCTGTTTCCTGGTTTGGCTCAATCTGCTCAAGCTTGACGTGAATTTTTCAGTTTTGAAATCTAAAGAAGAAAACTGACTTTATTCTTGCAAAATTGAAGCTCATTTCTCAAGTTATTAGATACGTTCTTTAACTCTACCAATGTAAAGATAAACTTTTAGGTATATAAGCTTTGCTTCGTGAAAAGCACAATTGACATTGTGGTTACTTTTTATATATGTGTTAGGTTATCGTAAATCTTTAAATGTGGTATTTTCATCTTAAGGCTAAGACTTACGATCCATATCAACATTGATGCTAACTAAATAGTAACACATTTACCAGGAAGGTAAGACTCATCCGTAAGAAAGATACAGGGATTGCATTTGCAAAAGAAAATCCTGATCTGTAAACTTAGAACCTCATAACCTCTGATCTTACAAACCTGTGAACTTACGTGTGACATCGAAACTGCGGCAGATTTGGAACACTGAAGTATTTCGGGTCCACACCTGGCAGCTGAATTTGCTGAGTTGTTACAGGTGCGTGTTTGTTGTGCTGTTAGTGCTTTGTTATTCTAGAAAGCACAACGATAGTGCTGTTGGTTTTTTGGTCATTCTTTAGGCACAATATTCTTACCACTTTAAATTAGCTGCAAATACAGACAAAAAAATAATCTGCTAGTAGGAATTAAATGACTGTAAGAGTTTAGAAATGCCTACGTATTAATTCATTACCTTAATCTTCATGCATCTTCTGGAATTACGGATTTTTACTTCAGTCGTACTTGATTTGTCAAAACTGCCACTTCAGGCAGTTACGTTGCTTTTTACATCATTCCGTGGGAGCTTTCTGACACACTTCTGTTTGTCCTGATTGCCTGCATTACTGATAAAAGTTCTTCTGCAGTGCTTTTAGATGCATTTCTTTTTTTCCTTGATGACTGCGATTCAGATGAGTATCAGATTCAGTATTAGAGCAGGAATATCCTCTACAGTATTGCTTGTAGGACTGCAAGTTTGCTTATACCTAAAGACGTCACAGTCTGTTTTGCTTTCTCAGAGTTCTGCCGGGGTTAAAAACAAAACAGCAGTCAGGCATTAGGATGTAGCTCTTCAGAAGTCCTGCCTCTGTCTGTATTCCCTCTTCAAAATTTACTACTTCTCTGATGGAAATACAAAACAAAGTCCGTAGCAGATTATTTTGAGCCTGTTTGTCTCTGTGTCATTTTAGTAACGTCTACAAAACATACACCCTTGACTTTTTTTCCCAGCATGTTCTTCATTCGGTGCTGTCTGATTTCACTGTAGCTCTAGGAGTAATCGATCATTTCAAAGGCTTGTTGGGACAGAGACTGCACCTTTCACCCTGTCCTGTGGATAGGGAGGTTATTAGCATGATTCGGACTGTCCTCAGGTCCAATTTTGTTAGAGCCTCCATATTTTTACTTGCTAATTTGTAAGCATTTGGCTCGGGGAGAATTTTTTTTTGTAAATATTTTGTGCTTACTTTCTAATGCTTGAGTGGACAGTGTATGCTTTGAAAGTACACATTGAAAATGCTGATTTGGTCTCCCAACAGCAGAACCAAAAAAGAAGGAATGATGCATCTTCAGCTCCGGTAATGTGAGGGTGCTGTTCTCCCATCTCATTTGTTACGGGTGTGATTCGCGTGTGTATACGTGAATAAAATAAATGGAATTACGTATCTGGATGGGGGTGGCGGGTTTAGGCTTTATAACCTTTATTTTGCTCTCAAAAAAAAAAAAAAAAGTGCAGAGTGAGGCAGCTTCCTCTGAATTTGTTTTGGATTGCTGCTGAGCTTTTTTTAGCACAGAGGCCTGCTCTCCCTCCGAGACCGTGGAGTACAGAGAAAAAGCTGCCCTTAACTATTGGCTGAATCTATCCAAGATACAGCAGGCAAATGGGCTGGACTGAGCCTGTATTTCAGGAAGACACTTGAATTCACATTCTTTTTTTTTCACTTGAAATAAAAATAAATAAAGGCACAGGCTCTGCAGCCGGTCCAAATATTTAACTGAATAGAAATTCCAAATGTAGCATTTTGCTGTAGGTTTTGCAGCTTTGTTTACAAATCCTTAACTCCTGTTTTGGGTGCATTTTTCAGCAGGAAAATACAGCAATATTTTGTACGGTTGTAAAAGAAATTAATGCAGTGTTTCTTTGGCTGCCGACGGGCAGGAATCAAAGCAGTAACAATGTTGGGAAACACGTTTTTTTCAAAAGTTGGGATGCATCCCTTCTTTTATGACCTTTTCTTTTGTCAGTTCTGACACAGCTTGGCCATTGTGGCAGAGCTGATCCGGGAGGTTCAGTGCCAAAAATGGGAAAGGAGACATCGAGTTGTTAACGCTGAGTACGCCGATTCTATCTGTGTGTGTATGGCTTCGGTTAAATCCCACCGCTGCTTGGAAATCAGAGCCACAGTTTTTGTATCGATAGCTTGTGAAAATGTTTCTGGTTCGAGTCTGCCTTTTTACTCAGGAGACACGTATTTATGTTCTTCCTGCAGCACGTGTCTTCGACCTTCCTTATGTTTATTTTGCGTCACATAGAAGCATCCAGGTTTTATCTCCGGTACCCTTGCTCTTGATCCTCCCTAAGCTAGGAGACTCTTACTGTGCCCAAAAGACAAATGAGCCATTGACCTACCATCTGGGAGATAAGAATTCGTAACAGACATAGATCAGGGGGCCTTGCTTTGTTGGGGGTTGATTATATGATAGAAATAATGTGCTTGGTCATGGATTTGGGGAGCGGGGGTGCCAAACACATGGCACATGCAGCACCTCCTGCTGTCTGAATTCTCCTCCACCATTACTGCAGACTCCCCGGGGAGTCCTCTGCTCCCCTCCCATCTGGTGGTGAGTTTTGTGACAGTGACTGAGAGCCAGAGGGAAGAAAAATAAGCAAGAACCCGCAGTCCAGCTGAATTTGCTGGGAGTGGGGTGGAGGGATTTCTGTTTACGGGGGATGCGAAAAAAAAAAAAAGCATCATGGAGGAAGTAGTGGACTGTGAGTAGAGCCTTTGTTCTTGATATTGTTTTTAGTTTTCTGATATTCTGAGATTGAGTGCCATCCTGTGGCACCCGTCTTGTATTGCTCAGAATCAGTATGCGTGACCACGGTGCTTGCTCAAGCCGTGCTAAAAACGGTTCCTCCTACTATCCGCTGCTAGAATTGGCTGAAGGTTTGCAAATGAAGTCATCGTGTATATTTTACTCAAATATATAGAACTTCAAAATACCGAGTGTAAATAGCTCTTAATAAAGAATTGTTTTGTTGTTTTTTAATGTGGGAGAAGTCTTGTTTAGGCATTCCTGCCTTTTACCTTTAGTGCGGTCACTTGGAGCCCCTCCTAACCTGCAGCGTAAGCACTTTGCCAGAAACCAACTGCTTGGGGTTTCTTTTGAGGAGAGGAAACTTTTAAAATTTCAGATTACTATGAAATGCCTTTCACCGTCTAATCAGTTTTGCATTCAGTGTAATCATATGATAATGGTTTATGGTCTGGGTTAGAGTTGATCCATCTATCCAAGTCAGGATAGATAGGAGCAGGGAATTCCTGTTCCAGATTTAGCCTAAACACCTTCTGTGTCTAGCACTGCTGTGTCACCTGCTCAGCTAAAGCACTCAGCTGTACTTCTGTATTAAACTTGTGGGAGCTTAGTGCTGGCCTGCAAAACCTCGCTGTCCTCGCCTTTCTGCAAACTTGAAAGAAAGGACGGTCCCCATCTGAAAGTGTACTTTAGAACTCGTTTTCTCCCGTCGCATCTTCTGTTAACACTTGCAGGCCCTTTGTAGCATTGAGAAGGTATGAGGGTATTACAGGGGGTAGCCAGCTATTTGCATTTTACGCTAGAAAACGGCCGTGGAGTTTCAGGTTAGCTCACAACTGTGTACGTAGCAGTGGTGTTTATCACAGCAGGAGGAGAACAAAATAGTTTCTTGGTAGTTAGCAGGTGTGACGTGTTCTGTGAGTGGTCACTTTCTGCCGGTTCTTTGGAGGAAGTAGGGAAAATGATGGAGTTAAAGAAACATGTCAGGAAATTATCCATAATCCTGCAAATGCATTTTCTGCGTGCTTGCTTCTGTGTAAAGTTAAACAGGTAGTTCCAGTAGCGCCCCGATGACTGAAACGTGGACAGCAGTGTGAATGTACACTTCAGCTGTGAGCAAATAGGAGAGGACTGACCCATGTTCATCAGCTTTTAAGATACTAATGAAGAAGAATTCTTTTTTGTGGTTTATCCAGGACGCCAGTGTGTTACAGGTGCTCAGTGGGCTCTGTGTTTCGTTATGGGAGTATGGAAGGATGTAGTCTTCAGTTTCCTTGATGAAATGTAGTTTAAAATGTGATGTTTAGTAACTTGTATACAATGATTAAACCTACAGGAAGGAGGGAGCAATGTAATGTATGTGGCGTGTATTTTCATCAAAACTCGATTTGTGAGAGTTCTTTGTGGAGTAAAACGCAACCTGTCTCTCTTCAGACAGAAAATCCCTGTTCGTTAATTTAATACCAAGATGATACAATCTTGTTCGTTTTTTTTTTTTTCTCTTAAAGCTTGGTAAAATGCGGCTAACTATACCATGTAGGGCCCTGACTTGTTCACACCTGCAGTGTTTTGACGCCACTCTCTATATTCAAATGAATGAAAAGAAACCAACTTGGGTTTGCCCTGTCTGTGACAAGAAAGCTCCCTATGAACATCTCATTATTGATGGGTAAGTAAAACTTGAATCAAAATGAAGGATGTGCCTTAGGCTTTCTGCGTACTGGTTTTGTGCTGTGCAGAATACAGCTCTCTGAAATCTTGGTTTGCTGGCTATGACCTGTTTTAAGTTACCACGTCCCTCAATTTCCCTCCTGTTGGTGAAGAACTCCTAACCTGGTTGCCTCTTCATTCAGTATTCTGGAAGAATTGGGGTCATCAAACTGTTAATGATGATGAAAGGTATTCCTTCCAATCCCAGGCAAATTTTAGAGCTATTCTGCCAAAACCAGTTGTTTTTTTAATATTCCATAGTGCTGGATCCCTAGGTGAAAACAGCGTGGTTTGTCTTTTTTTTTTTAATGGAGCAACTACAAATCGGGCATCGTTGATAGCAGACGTTCGCGTTAGATCAAATAAATACTGTTGTCCCCCAAATGCATATACAATTCCATGTACAATTTCACACTTGCTGAGTTGCTGTATATAGAAAGTGAAATAGAGATTGATTCCCTGGTACTGCCTACCTGCAGAACATTTAAAAAAAAATAGAAAAAGAAAGAAAAAAAAAAAAGCTAGCATTGGTCTCCATGAAGAAATGCCAAATATGTATTCCTGGGTTTGCATTTTAATTCCTTAGATAGGAACCTTCTTTCCAAAGTGTGATAAAGGAAGAGAATAAGTAGACTCTTCTGACAATACTCTCAGAATGTTTTACTCAAAAACAAAACAAAACAAAACACCAAACCAACCACCCAAACCCACAAAAAACCCAAACAAACAAAAACCCCTGCCAAACCAAACAAACACAACTTGAAAAAGCAAACAAAACCCCAAACAAACCAAAACACTGAAACAAACAGAACCCCAGAAAACCATCTCACAAAGGAATGGGTCTTTTTTTAGTGAGTATGTGCTTTGTTGTGGTGACCTGCCAGTGAAGCGTAAGATTGCTTGGGATCCATTTTAAGACCCTGCAGAAAGCTCTTGTGGAGATAGGGCTTGTGCAGGCTGCTTTGGGTTCGTGGACCCCTGGATGTCCAGATCCTCTGCTTTGGATCAAAGAATTCTGGGGTTCCTTGTTCCAGATTTCAGCCGATAATAGGAGAGACTAAGAGTGGTAATAATTAAAACAACATATTGTTGTTTCTTCTTGTGTTGCCAGGTGCAGGTGCTGGAGATGAGGCGATAGATTTATAGCATCCCAAAGAGAAGGTGGTTGCTAGAAAATGTTTCAGTCTGGGAAAGAGTGAACTTTTCTCACCAATTAAAGCAAAGCTCTTTCCTACGCAGAACCACATGAACAGTCTTGGTCAAAAGCTGGAATTCCCACTGGGAGTGAAGTGGTGCCAGGATCCTAAAAGCTGTAGGAGACGCAGCTTAGAAGAGGCTGCAAGTTTAGATTCCCATGCTCAGCTTTTGTTAGGAAGTTTTTGCTTAAAAAGAAAAAAGAGGTTTCAGGAAATAGTAGTCCTTAGGCGCTCAGCTGTATGGTCTCCTCTAAGGCACAGGCTTCCTCAGTTAAGTATTGTCAAAGATAAATATGGGTAAGCAAGAGGGTTGGGTTTTTTTAATGTTAATTCACATCCTTCCTTCATTCTGGGAAATGGAGAGCTCTGTGTCGTGAGCTCTGCAGGATTCCACTCGTGTAGTTCTTTTAAGTGAATGTGCAGATTTTTATTTTAGTTAATATTTTAAATTTTTCAATGCCTCCTTTTTATCAAGGAAGCAGATGAGAGAAGAGTAGAACAATGAAAGCTTTCAACGCTTTCTAAACACTACTTCAAACTTAGGCTGACTAATAAAGATATTGGAGAGGAAAAAATGAGTTAAGCTCTTCTTGAGGACTGATACTGAATGTTTTTGATTGACAGGTTGTTCATGGAAATCCTGAAGTATTGTACAGACTGTGATGAAATTCAGTTTAAGGAGGATGGATCGTGGGCTCCTATGAGATCAAAGAAGGAAGTGCAGGAAGTAACTGCATCTTACAACGGAGTTGATGGTGAGTCGGGTTTTGGGATGTGTGGACTGAATGTCATACAGTTGAACTGTTAAGCGTTGATGTTCCTTTAACTTTTCAAGATGTTTATTTTTGCACGGATGTTTGTAGCTTTTAGTGATCTTTGGTGAGAAAGATTACTTGAGTAATACCTGTTTGGGGCTGATGGTACTTTTTTAAGTTATTATCAATGTTACGTGATTTTGTTGTCGTTTATTCTAAGTTGTGGGCTTTAGTTATGAAGGCATAGAATAACCTGTGACGTTGTGACGATTGTAGTGTTGTTGTAAGCTACAGCTTATAATGGTGGCTTCCTTTGTATAGGATGCATAAGCTCTTCATTGGAACATCAGGTGTCTTCTCACCAACAGTCAAATAAAAACAAGAAAGTAGAAGTGATTGATTTAACCATTGATAGCTCATCAGATGAAGAGGAAGAGGAACCATCTGCAAAGAGAAGCTGTCCTTCCATATCTCCAGCGTCACCATTAAATAATAAGGGGTGAGAATAAAATATACAGGCCAATGCAGAGAGAATACGCTCACGATGGAGAGTGGTAACAAATTTCAAAATAAATTGTACCTAGAAAGTTCTGTATTTGGATTATTTTAGTAGCTTATGGCAAATGGATTTGGTCTCAGGTCACCAGGCCTGAAAAGATAGGAATAACAACTCGGTGTGTAATACGACACAATTTTAAAATTGTATTTATACTCATATTTGTGAAAATAAGTATAAAATGGTGCAAAAGGTTGTGGCTTAGAAGTATGCTTTTTGCACATTTGGAAGTGTTTTTCTTCCGTAGGGAAATACGAAAGTAGCAACATATGGAGAGAGAGAGAGCGAGAGCGAGTGAGCAATGAGAAACATGGGTGTGGTATGGGAGTGTGTGGGTTTTGGCGGTGATTACTGCCGGGAGCGTAGTAATAAAGAAGGCCAGAATAACCTGATTATACCTAAGTAGCCAAGCTGTTAATAGCACCCTGTTTACATAAACACGTATGGATGAAAACTGAGGCTAAAGCGAACGGATCCTGTTGTTGAACTGATTACTACTCCAGTAATGTAAATGACTCGGTGATCACTTAAAACTAATCAAAGCCTTTTTGACTGTCTTCCATTGCTAATTACCTTGTAGAGTGTATCTGTTGTGCTGTTACATGGATTTGTACCTTTTTGGGAGGGTTCAATATACCTTTAGAGTTGTCTTGTCCTGGCTTAGGAGTATTTGTAATGTGTTTATAGCAGAGATCCCAATACCATTTGTGGGGACAGTCATCGATGTCTCCTGTTTGAGACCGAGCTTTCTTTTGCTTTTAATTTTGCTAGACTTCAGCTCTTTGGGCTGCAGTCTGTCTTTGGCCGAATTAACTTTTCTGACAAAATGTCATTGTGAGAAGAAAAGCCTGGGGGAACGTGTGATGCTCGTGTCTCTCTCCCTCCCATCTCCCCACCCCTTTCCAGACTCATTGAGGCTCTGTAACATCTTCATGATATCTAGTGAAGCTTTGAAATTCAGTAGGGGAGTTGTGCACCTGTCACAAGGTTCAGAATGCGTGTTGAGAGGTTGACTTTGTGTTAAATTTGAAAAGGGGCATACCCTGCATGGGACAGCAGTAGAAATCTTCAAATGCTGTTCTTGTAGTATTAAAGCCAAGACTATATTTTACGCTTGTAACAAGCCTTTGTTTCTTCCAGCATTTTAAATTTACCCCGTCAAGCATCTCCTGTGTCAAGAACACCAAGCCTTCCTGCTGTTGACACCAGCTACATCAATACATCACTTATCCAAGACTACAGGCACCCATTCCATATGACGCCTATGCCTTATGACTTGCAAGGTGAGCTTCTGATTCTTCGTAGATGTAAGTACAGCTCCCCAAGCAATAACAACTGTTGTAAAAGGATTTAAGCAGGCAGTCGTTTGACGATGCAGTAGTGCAAAATATTATTTTTCATCCACAGAGGATGAGATTATATTTAAAAAAAAAAAAAGAAATTTTGGTTTTAAAGGGTCGATGTTTTGCAAGCTCTGGTAGTGAAGAGAATCTGAAGTGTCATCAATATTATGCTGGTTTTATTTCCAAATAACTGGTGGAAAACTGGGGAGGTGCGTGTTCGTTTTGAGAAGCTTAATTTTTTGCTTTGGCTCTTTACAGGTTTAGATTTCTTCCCTTTCCTGTCAGGAGACAATCAGGTAAGTCAAGGAAAATCAAGTCATGTGGCAGATACCCACCCCTTCCTGAGAAGGACTTGCTGCCGTGGATGTATAGGCGAGGAAGGAGCAGATGTATGATATAGGCGTAAATGCAGGCAGGCTGCAGCTTTATTTTACACACATAGAAACTGTGATCAAACATAAGCATTGTCTAGCTACCAGTGTAGGCTAGGGCACAACAAAAGATAAATGTTTTAGTTTCTGAGGGTTAAGCTCAGTCAGCCACTGCTGAATTGTGGAATGACCCTTGGCCATGGCTGAAGGCCCACTGGCCACCTCCTTAGTATCTCAGACCTGAGGTCTGACTTTGGCCCTCTGACAGGGCTGGGCCCGACCGCTGGGACTCTTGGCAGTCCTTTACGCACTTCGGAGAGTCAGGGGCAGCTCTCTGGTTTTTCTGAGGCTGTGTACTGGTTCATACCATGTTTGCCACCTTTCTGTAACTGCTCACTGAGATGGGCTGGATTGGTGCTGGCTCCTTGGGTTTGGGGAACTAAGCAGGCCATTCTCAAAAGGAGTATGGCTTGGCAAGTCCTCCTGCTTCGTCACTTCTCCTTTGTCTCCAAGAAAAGAAGGGGGCTGGGATGGCTCACCTGCCCTTTGTCACTTCATGTCTGTTCTGCAGTCTCGAGTAGGAGAATTGTAGTAGGTGTAGAGGGATACTTTCATATCATAATTAAGACCAGAGCCTGCACTGTAGAATTTGGATTCAGAAAAGCTACCTCGATACTACAGATAGGAGAACTACTCTGAAACAAATAGTGCGGAAGTCTGATGCTGCACTGATATGGCATAATTATACCAGCGCATAAATTTCAGGGAACCAGGCTGAATAGCCTGCATGAATGTTTCATCGCAGTGGAAGGAGATACCAAGAGCGAAATTACCTTA
This sequence comes from Steatornis caripensis, assembly GCA_013398225.1. Taxonomy (NCBI): domain Eukaryota; kingdom Metazoa; phylum Chordata; class Aves; order Caprimulgiformes; family Steatornithidae; genus Steatornis; species Steatornis caripensis. Next base: position 23,878 of record VZSC01015139.1, on the reverse strand, counting down.
CAGAGAGATTGTATTTAAAATCCGATTCTTGATAGCTAAAGTTCTTGCCTTTCAGGGGCTGCCCGGCAGAGAGTATAACTTGGGACAGCCCTTGCTGCTGTCTCATGGGACTAAGTGTGCTGTTTCTAAATGCATTTTTCACAGAAGTATGCTTTCCTCCACCGACAGTGATTAGCACATAGTTTCACCAGCTGTGGTTGGTCTGTGACTTTTGAGCGGAGGAGAGGGATGGCAAAATGATTCTTTGAATTTTGGGGAATTTTTCCACCGAGAAATTTTTTGAAGAGGTAAAAAAAGAGTGCTGCTGCTTACCGTTTCTGACTGTTTTGGGTGTCTTGCGATACTGTTGCCTTCCTAGTGTTTGCTCTTACTAATACTAGTATTTCCAATTTCTTTTGGCTTCAGAAATCAGGGTCTGCAGAGGTCAAAGTTCACGGCATCGGTCCACTCACCTTGCAGAAAGGTTGAGTAGACGAGCTGGTGTGAAATCCAGAAGCTGTCAGAGCTTTAGCTTACAAATATCTTCTTTTGTGCTGGTCTGAATCAAAACTATGGTGTCTGAAATGTAACTTGAAAATGTTGTTTTTCCCCCCCAGCATTACAACACATCCCTTCTTGCTGCTGCAGCTGCGGCAGTTTCCGCATCAGATGATCAAGAACTCTTACACTCTCGTTTTTTCCCATACACTTCATCTCAGATGTTTCTCGATCAGCTAAATGCAGGAGGAAGCAGTTCTCTGCCGGCCACAAATGGTAGCAATAGTGGCAGTAACAGCAGTCTTGTTTCCTCCAACAGCCTGCGAGAGAATCATGGTCATCCAGTTGCAAGTAGGAGCAGCACGGACACGGCGTCTATCTTTGGTATCATACCAGACATTATTTCATTGGACTGATTTTTGGAGTAAATGAACTCGTCAGAGGAAGTCTTTGTGCTTGGTTTTACTTTATGTTAGAAACATAGACAAGTTTTTTTCCTTTTTTAGGGAAAAAAATTTATGTGTACAGAGAACAAAAGTATATTTTCAGTTTTACTTTTGTATATAAACCTAAGATGGCCTCACTGGTAAAAATAAGGAAAAAAAATCCACAAAACAAAAAAAATTAACAAAAACAAGGAGCTTCAGTTCATTTTTACGGATGCTGAAGATTTTACACCTGTGCATTTGTCATGTGAGTTACTTTTTTTCCCCCCCCATAGTTTGGACACAAATGGCATTATTTTCTTTACAGTAACATAAACAGGAAAGGAGCTGAACTTTTAAAGTTCAAACTCAAGAGGGTTTTTTTCTCCTCGTGGAGACATTTACGTTTGGAGGAATCTAATTCCCCCGTCCCATATTTAGTGCAGATTTTATTGTACTTAAAGTGGAGTAAACCCTACCCAAACTGTTCCACAGCATCCCCTCTGCTTGCAGGACATAGCCTTTCAGGAGTGGGTTTGGGTTTTTTTTTTTTGCTTTGTTTGTTTGGGGTTTTTTTGTCATGTCTGGTTCTACATGACCCTCTATTCGGACAATATTTTTTTAATTCCATGCTTTAATCAAGCGTGTTGCAAGCTCATTAGTGCACCAGTTATTCTTGAGGGCCAGACTCAATAAAATCTCAGGCTGAGGATTCACTTGGCTGTGCTTATGGGGGACAAGACAGAGAATTTTTATGGAATCTAGCCCCAAATAAAAGCATTGACACATTGGACTGTAGGCTTTTGTTTCTAAGAACTTACTATGAAATCCTTTTAAAATAACCTAAGATCCTAATCGGCAAAATATTAAGCATGTCTCAGTTTTAAATTTGTGGAACTGCTTGTGCTTTAAAGTTAGCCACGCGTGCATAAATGGCCTATTGAATTGAGGCCTCTCTTGTTCTGTCTGGAGAAACCTACTTCTAGCTGCAGTAGATCAAATTTCTGCTTAAAAGTGAACTTGGCAACAAAAGGAAGAAAATACAAACACCGCCACACTATTGCATGGTTTGTGCAGCTGATAATGGTCTTGATACACTGTCTTCTGAGTTCACATTCGTCAAAATTAGTACTAAATGTTCAATGTGAGTCTCTCTAACCAAAAACCGACCCAATAAAAAAGCCCCACCCTGTAGCCCATGCACTCAAATGTATTGCAACCTGTTGAAGTCTCTTAGGGTAGCGGGTTTCAAAATTCAGTTTTCTCTTTTTGGCCTTGTGATTATTTTGATTTCCCTGATATTCAGTGCGCTTCTGTTGAACTTTGAGAACTTTGAGCCATACTTACTTCCTGGTTTCTGTTGTTTTGGTTGGGGGTTTCTTTTTTTTTTTTTTGAAAGTTGTGCATGACATAGGAAAATCTTTAATATTTTTTTTTTTTTAGAACTGATGGGTCATTTGGGCTGATCTGTTTTTATTGATGAGTGAAGTGTGTAAATAGCTGGAATGCAGTTTTTCAGGAGATTCTTTAAAGTAAGAGAAGGGGGAGGGAAGGAAGTGATTCTCTTGAGTCCCAAAGTCCATGTCAGAGAGTAAGTATTTCCTCTGGTGTGAAAGATATTTTTATAACTGGTTGAAAGTGCAGGTAACAAGTTTATCAGGAAAGAGAGTTAAGGAATACTAAAATTAGCAGATTCTTGTCTGAGTTTTTAATGTCCAAAACTGTTGATTGCAGCTAGTTGCTTTGAGCATTGACAAGGGCCACCTTTTGCCTATGAAGTTGTCTCAAAACCTTACATTCATTAAAAAAGAAAAAAAAAAGGAAAAAAAAAAAGGAAAAAAGAGAAAAAAAAAAATCTTTAATCCAAGTAGCATTAGGTATTGCTGTATGATCAGTCGTATGGTTATTTGAAAGGTTCACATTATGTGGCATCAAAATCGTTTTTAGTGTTTTTACAGCATCCCTCTGCCACTAAATAGTTGACTTGAATTTTGAAAACAAATGTTTGTGTTTATATGTATATGTGTGTGTATATATGTATTTATAGATCTGTGTGTGTGAGTTAAAAGTGAGTTAAATAGTTTTTCCCATGCATGTGTATTTCATACATATCTGGCTGATATATATATTTCACCATACACCAATTTTATAATTTATTAAATGTCAGTTAAAAAAAATAAATAAAAGGATAGAAAATGGGAAATACTTATTTTTTAAGCTCAGTCTGATTTTGAAGTGATTAAACCTACATTAGGAATATATCTCATACATTTTAGTCATGAATACTAACCTGGTAACTTCAGAGCATATGCTTTGCTATAATACCGTTTGTAAATCTGGAGTACGACTGCCGTCAGTGTAACTGGGAGCATGCGTGTCCCCAGCTTCTGAGACACCTAAGAGAAATTCGGGCTGTTTTACCGACGATTGTGGCTACGTTTCCATTGACTGTATTGTTAAAGACGACCTGAAGAGCAGCTTGTGTCACTTTTGACAACGGTATTAAAATCTTGTTCATTCACGTATGGAATTAAATGCGGCAAGCGTGTGGTGAGGCGGAATCCGGCATCCTTAACGCCTGTCGTAGCTTTTGGAAAGTGAGGTCAGCTGGTGACGTCTTCCGTTTCCTCACAAGTCACCCTGAAGGGGAGGAAGGCTGTTGGGTTCACCGTTGTCGTTTTTTAACCTCACTGCTCTACAAAGAAGGGACGGAACTGTTCTCGAGTCCTCCTTTGTGGTATTAATCCCATATGCTTTGTGAGTATTCCTCTTTCATGCTAGGGTGTTCTTTATAGGTGATAATTCTCTGTGCCTCTGACCACAGTTAACATTGCTTGGTAGAAGTCTCAGTCTGAGTTCTCCACAAGTTCCCTGCAAACGTCACTCCCAAACTCAATCTCCGTTATGTTACGTATTATCAGAGATGCAGTAAAGCGACCCAGGGTGGCCTGGCTGGCGGTACCGCACCGTTCGCCGCAGATCACAGAGTTTCTGTGAGCCTTAGACGAGCGGTCTCTTGTCCTCAAATCCTTCCAGTAGAGGAGTGGGCTGCGCGCACACGTGCACGCGTGTCTGTGTTACGTATAGTGCTCTCTGTGTGTACGTTACATACACACGCGGGTATGAGTATGTAGCTGAATAGCGTGGTGGAAGCGGCTTCGAATCGCTCTTGAGAGCGTTACCGATGAAAAACCGCGCTAACCTGTAACCTACGTCATGCGTTAAAAACTTTGTAGCACTTCCCTAGCGATAGACGTGACGGCAGTTCCAGGCTTGCCCCTTCCTCTCCGTGGCAAGGATTCCGTAAGCCTTTCAAGGACAGGATGACTGATAGATGTTCATTGGACTCTCTTGGACCTGCCTCCCAACGCAGAGCTGAGGACTGCGAGGAGAACGTTTTGAAAATTAATTCCTCGTTGCAGTTTAATATTTCAGGGTTTTAAGCACATTTGAAATAGAGAAGATTTGGTTTGTCAGTGTAACTGGGTTTTTTTCTTTTTTTTTTTTTTAACAGAGCTTAGATTTCTAACAAGGGAAAATTGCTGGTGGTCCCCAAAAGTGCTGCTGTTAATTGTTTTAATTAACAAAGGGAAAAATGTATATAAGCAGAATATTAAAATTACCATTAATTCCATGAATTTAAATCTGTCATTCATTGCCTTAAAACTTTCTCTTAGTTTCCATACGGCATGCCAAACCAGTAAATGGCTTTTAAAAATGTATAGTAGACCAATGTCAGTTTGTATAAAAGTACCAAGTGAAAATATTTATTATATGCATTGGAAAAAAAAAATGGTTTACCTATTGAATGTTACCTGTTTATGTAGAAATCTTTAGATGTAATAAAAAGCATTCAGTTACGTTGTGTTTCCTGGGCGAGGGGGAAGGAGGGGAGGAGGGTGTTTTCTGTAAACTCCGAGTTGCGAAGGTCCCTTCTGGGCAAGAGCGCTTTGCTTCTGAATGTTTTGTGGCATGGGGTGTCTCACCCTCAGCCCTCCAGGCTCTTGACAGCGCTGCTTTGCTTTGTGCGTGCATGTGCAGCGCGGTTCATAGAATCATAGAATTATAGAATCATAGAATGGTAGGGGTTGGAAGGGACCTCTAGAGATCATCTAGTCCAACCCCCCTGCTAAAGCAGGTTAGCCTAGAGCAGGTTGCACAGGAATGCATCCAGGCGGGTTTTGAATATCTCCAGAGAAGGAGACTCCACAACCTCTCTGGGCAGCCTGTGCCAGTGCTGTTCCAGGTTCCTTTTTGCTAGCTTTTATTTGGGTAACGTTTACGCACCCAGCGAGGGCAGCGACCGCCTGTCATGGTACGGATGTGTTCTGGAGGAATCCAAAGCGAGTTTGAGCGGATCAATCCCCGTGACATACAAGCTTTTGCATTGTCTGCAGCTCAAAGGATTTGTTAATCAACTGTTCTGGGCAACAGGGAAGAATTAAGCCGTCTCTTGGATCATTTCTAATTTGGCTATTGACGTGTATTGGAAACAAATGCTTCTCCTTGTTTCATAAGCTTATAGTCGTGCTCGAAGCAGCCGAGGTACTTCTGTAGCAGAGGTCTGGAACCGCTCCGCTGGGCAGAAACCGAACTCCACGCCGTGGGCAGGCCTCCAGAAGGCACTAGTGCGGCAGGGCTCAGCGTCAAGGTAGGTCGGGTTCTTGTCCCAACATTGAGATGAACTGTGAACAGTGGGAAGAGAGTTAGAAGGGAAATCCTGTCTTCTGCTGTTAGGTGGAACCTGGTCTTGGGGGTTTTTTTCCTAGTGAATCTTACCTGTGTTTCGCTGGGTGCTGTGCTTCTGGAGTGTCGTCTGAGCACTGAGCTGCTTGTAACTCTGATTTTCAGAGAAACCATTTTTTTCTGTTTTATTTTCTATCCGTAGAGTAGGAAGAGCTAATACAAGAATTGAGGGCTGTTAGAGACAGGCATGACAAGGTATGTCAGTTTTACATTGAGGAAAGGTCATTTCCCCTTGAAGCATGATCCTCTTCTATTCAGAGGCCTTTGCCTGGTATCTTGGCACGTCAGGGTCTGCGTCTGAGCTTACTGGGTTAGTCCTGGACTAACTGGCTTGTGAGAACCGCAGGCTGTGCGGCTCGGCTCTGAATCAGGGGAGGTCGGGCATAAAACTGCTGGTTGTCTGAAAGACACAGCCTGGATCCACTTCCATTTCTTGCGTAGCATTCAGCGTGCCCTTGGATCTTTTGTGCTTTTTTTTACGCCCGTGTAATAATATTCCATGAGAATAATCCATACCTTACCCTTATAGAGGCACTGCTTTGGAAGGGTTAAGGTTGGCTGGTGCTTTGTTTTTCCAGTTTGTAACCAAGTTTGCGCTGGTTAGTGTCCTTCGGTGTTGCAGCGATGCGCGATGGTTTCGGCGGTAGCCTTAGTCTGCGGTGTTCAGGCCCTGTTTGGTGCCTGTGTCGGGGTTAAGTGCATTGATCTGCAGTGCCTGTGATTGCTGGTCATTTCCCAAAGTGGGCGAAAAGCGAGTTGGTTGCTTCAGCAGTAAAGATTCGGAATTTTGGAAAGGAAGGAGAGTTACGGGTGGAAAGAGGGGAAGCTGAAGGGAGCGGAAGGGGGCTCCCATGGGTAGAAGCCGCAGCAGACCCGTGGGAACGTGTGCTCCTCCGGCACACTTCGCAGGCTGCTGCTTGTGCTCAGCTGTGCAGAGATGGTCTCTGTGCAAATTTCCCATTGACTCCAAGGAGAATCTGCAGTGCGTTGTCCTGAATTTCATACACCAGACCGTGCGCCTTAACTAAGGCTGCCCAGATAGAGGTGCAGTAGGATCGGTAACGACTGCTCTGGGTCACGTTGGTTTTAATCAGGCTAAAGTCAAGAGAGGGATGGGGTGGGTTTTTCCCTGTTGTAGAGAAGCTGAATTTTCATGGCCCCTGTTTTTCCCTGCCATGCTGTCTCTAGGAGTGTGTTCTGGGCAGCTGGCCCAGAACTTTGTCACAGATAACGTTTACCAAGCGCAGCATTTTCAGCGTGTTCTCTCAGAGTGCAGGGCCAGCTTCACTGCGCAGAGACTTGGCGTTGCAAGATACGGCACCGTAATAAATAACGTGGCAGAAGTACAACGATACAGAGAGCCTGTGTGCTGGACAAGCAGGAGAGGAACGGGACGGTGATCCCACACTGTTCCCGTGCCTGGGCACTGGGAGTCGTCCTCCGCAGCCGGTGAGCATCGCTGACTGGGGGAGCTGCAGAATTGCCGGCTGCCTGTCGGCCGTCGCGCGGGATGGTCGGCAGGGACGCGGCCACGCCGCAAGCGGGGCCGTTAACGTGACAACTCGTGATGGGGCGAACATCTGGTTGGGAGTTAACTCATGGGATCATACCACAGACCCGAGGAATACTGGGGAGCTGTGCACAGTTACCGCTAAATTTACTACTGTGGTGACATAACGAAGCTTCCCGGGGAGTCTGTGAACAGTGTCTGGGCACGGGCGTGTGGAAACAGCAAACGGTTATGGGCGACGCTGACTTGTTGGAACGCAGTCACCATGAGACCCTAGCTCCAGGTAATCATTTGTGCCGCAATTGGTAGGCTTAAATGCCTTTTTAAAATAAAGAGTTGGGTTTTTTTAAGCATGACACGTTACACAAGGGAACGTTGCATTGCATTTATTTAAATAACAGAGCTCACGCTTTGTGACGACGTTTCTCCAGAAATTGGGTGGGACCCTGTGTGAGTGTAAGCACTGTTACCAAGGCAGAATAAGGATTTTTAAAGGCAAATGACGATTCCCGAGTCCAAGCAGTAACGAGGAAAAACTGGAGTCAAAAAACTTCCAGGTCCTGCTCTTAGAAAATCTCTCGTTTTGAATTTCAGTAGTCGGCTGTAGGAAGACAAATGATGCGGACAAATTCTTCGTATTTTATCGTTCCGTTTGGTCCGACTTTAGCTTCTTTCAGCAGGTCATCCACTGAAAGAAAAAGAGTAAAAGAAAATACAAGTTTGAGTGGCATACATTAGGGGTGCCGTGATCTCCAAAAGAAGAGCAATGCAGGATTTGGGTTTTCAAATCATTTTTGTTAGAAGTAAGAACTTCTGGGATCAGTTGGAGGTGCCCTCCACGCGGCAGTTGTGAACTAGCATCAGCGCTTTGATTTAGGTTTCAATGCCTAACTTTCTCGAGCAGAGATGTCCATCTCTTTGAGTTCCACATGGAAAAGATGCACAAGTTTAGTCCGAATCAGCTTTTAATTGCTCTTGGTAGGAGTAGCTTGTTTGGGTTGAACAGCAGGCCTGTCCCTGTTCGATTTAGACAAAACTAAGCGTTCCTGCAGATGGTGTGCCCAGGGTTAAGGAGACGTGTGTGGTATCGGCGGGCCTTTAGCGTGTGGAAGCGAAGAATGCGTTCTCAGCTGGGGCTCTGAGGCTTTCGCTGAAAATACTTCTAAAGAAGAGGTAACCGGGCAGCGGCGATGCTTTTCGTTCCAGCTTTGGGAACGCCTTGGCAGTGACAGCAGTTTTCTAACTTGAAGTGTTCTCTCCTGTACAGGCTAAACCGTTAAAAGGTATTCTTCCTGTCAAATAATAAACGTCATAGAATCATAGAATGGTAGGGGTTGGAAGGGACCTCTAGAGATCATCTAGTCCAACCCCCAATGTCAACAAAATGGAAGTACGTAAGAAAGGACACAGAGAAGAGTAACGTTCAACGTTGCTGAATGAAGCGGCTACTGGGGATGAGATGCCCTCTTCCTTCGGATTACGGGAGAGGAGGCGAATTCCCCTGCTCGTTTACTTTACCTGTGACGTAGGTGTCGCGGGTGCACGTGAAAACAAACATCGGGGAAACCCAGCAGCTTTTATTCCATGAATGTTTTGGGCAGCAGTTTCCTTCGATAAGGTGTGCAGTACGGTCAGGAAGGGGATTTTGCTCGCGTGCTTGCTGATGGTGAGGGGCGCGTGTCCGGTTCCACGAGCGCGTTGCCGTTTTTCTTTAGGCCAGCAGCATGTGAACGGGATCGTGGCTGGATGCTGTGTGGAGGGATGGGGCAGGCGGTCTGGCAGAGAGGAAGCCGTTGGGTGGTGGACCTGCGTTAATCGTTCGATATCTTGCGAGCCGGACGCGTTCTAGGCGTACAGAGCCTCTGGATAGACCGTTGGAACAGATGGATTATACATGGCCACGTGCTAATTACAGGTTCTCCGTAAGCTGCCCGTGCGGGCTGGAGTCACCTGGCCGGAGCAGGGCTCGGGTGCTCTCGCTTTCTGAAGGAGGTACGGGCCGGTCAGCCGAGGCTGCGCTGTATTTCTACTTGCGAGCTGCTTGGCTGAGGTTACCGGGACGGCTGCTCAGGCTAACAAGCTGCGGTTGTTTAAGTAAGTACTCGTCCTGGAGCACAGAGTAACGGCGTTGCAGTCGCCGGTTGTGAAATCCAGGGGGAAGATCGTTGGAGGGGGAGATGTTTAGGGGGAAAAAAAGCCAGTTTACTGTCAATAGTTGCGGAAGGTCTCTGTGCACCTGGTTTCCGTCTCCACTGTTTGTGCAGGCGCTGGATGAGACGCTGTTTTCCCCTCTGTGTGTCCGCATATGTAGGGGGGAAGCTGCTGCTGGCGCGATCTGGTTGTGGCGTGGGGTAAATGAGGGGCTGTTACTGTAAGGTAAGTACCAGTTCTTCCTTTCCGGGAGATCTTACCCTCCTTTCAAAAAGAATACCTTGATGGTAATCAAATGCTTCTGAGGGCATAAATAGAAAAAATAATTAATTCCTCCCAGAACACTTAACACGGAAGAAAAGCGTGTTGGTTCTCGTTTGGTAAAAGTACTTTAAACTAAAATGAAGTTAAGCCTTTTCTGGAGCCACTGTAAACGAAGGTACGTGCCAGTAGTTACCGAGCAATCGCGGATGCTAATGAAATTGAGTCTGTTCCGGCATCAAATATTTATGGCAGCTTAGCAAGCTGGAGTTCAGTGCGCCGAGCCAAAGGGGGGATTTCTTGCTGAGAAGAAGCATCGCTTCCTCTGTTAGGATTGGTGGTGCCTTGTTAGAAGCTGTGAGTAGGTGCGCAACCTGTGCGCCAAAGTGACGAGAAATCCCCCCGCACCTCCCGAATCCGCTTCAGTAGCGGTTCTTGCTAGGCTGCCTTTAGCTAGCGTTAACGTCTCCATGTCTTCGCGTTCAGCTCTCATAACAGCTCGGGGAGTGTTTTCCGATGTAAATAGCTGTATAAGCTACTATTCCAGTCAAACAATTGAAGACGGCACTCAGGAGACGTGCCACCTTGGCGTATCGCTCCTGAAGCTGCTGACGGCGACTGGACTGACCAGCCTTGCTCCAATTAAATCTAAATTCGGCTTTAACATGAGAAAGGACAGTTCTTCGAGCCTCAAGGAGCCTGACGGGGTCTGTACAAACCCCGTAACCCTGGTAAAACTCACTCCTTGCCTGTAACAAACCGCTGATGGGTTTTTCTCCATGCCGGACACGGAGCGTTCATTTGAAAGCTCCAGAGCCCGCTCCCTGCAGCGGGGTCAGAGGGGTGACCCGCTGGGGAGCAGCGGGGGCACAGGACGCCCTGTCCCCAGAGCTGACGGGGAGAGGGGCGTGCGGCACGCTGCCCTGCCTTCCTGGGGGCCTGGGCCCCCTTCTGCAGAAGCTGGAAAAGCTGGGAAGGCGTTAAAAAAGTCCGTATGCATCCATAAAATGCCTCAGGCAAAATCAGCTGTCTAAAAGGTTTTGCTCATTTTCAGCTTCCCGGAAATGCTTTCCTGTTGTGCCCCTCGGAGGCAAATTTGTGACAAACAGGAGAGGTTGTTTTCTTCTTTTTTTTCTTTTTTTCTTTTGATTTTTAAATAATCTTAATTAAAAGGTCCCTCTCTCTCTCTGTCCGAGGAGCCCACCACAGCAGCGCTCTTGGGCAGCTGCCAGCCCCCCGCACGCTCCTTCCGGCGTCCTCGCAGCTGCGGGGACGGGTGCTCTCCCAGGGCCCTTCGTGGGACGGGCGCTCGCTTTATAAATACAGCGAAGCGTTTCAGGGTGAAAAATCATCATTCAGGAGACGACTCGAGAAAGGGGAAAGGCCTCTGGGTTAACGGGCAGCCGGCTTACCTCTTGTGCAAGGCACGGACTCTCTGCTTAGCGATCGCGCCGTGGGCGAAGGCTGACGACAGCGAGGAGACGTCAGCCTCGCGTGAGTCTAGTGAACTGCAGCGAGCTTGACGTCGCTAACGGGCTCTGCTCGGCTCTGGGCGCGCTCCCTGCTGCGCGTGCGTGTCTGGGCTCAGCTGGGGGCTCTGGTTTATGTGGGCAAAGTGTTTTAAACGAAGGCGCAAGCTCATCGTACGGCTGTGGTAGGAAAGAGACTGGTGCCGGTGGGGTGGGCCTGGGGACACGATGGGACGGTGCGACGGCCCAGGGGGCCGCGCGTCTTGGGCGTGATGGGGGACATCCCTTCTGCCCCCACCAAGGGCGGCGCAGGTCCTGGTCCTGCCTGGCCTCCCAGCTGGGAACGCCTGCTCCCAGACTGACTACAGAGGAAAATCAGGAAGGAAAAGAGATGGAGGGAGCGTTTGATCCGTCTTTGAATTGCAAAATACCTTCTTCCTCGGAAAGCTTTTCTCCTAGTCGCGTAAGTTTGGCTCTCAGCTCCGAAACGGTGATAACACCTCTCTTCTGCCTGTCTATCATGGACAAGGCCGTGAGGATTTCCCTCTCGGGTTCCTCTTGCTTCATTTGCCTGTACATTATATTCAGGAAAGTGGAGAAATCCAACTCTGTGTTTCTCTCTGGAAAAATAAGAGCAGATTCTTCAGGAATGGCTCAGTTCTGTAGTCTGAATCCAGCACCCAGACCTGAGCGTCCCCCTCCTCTGCCCCCTGGTCCCACTTTTTGCCTGACTCTGGCCTGGGGCAGGTGCTCTGCTGCTGGGGGCTTTCTCCTGGCCCGGAAACCCATTTATAGCTTTGCTAGACTTGGGCTCTGAAACCTTGTTACCCAGAATTTTTAACCCAGCCCACCTTATCTCGCGATTCTTCTTTGGTCTTTGTGCTGTGCTTTGAATTTCTATGTATCTCAGATGAATTTCTGTGCTCTTCTACCTCTGCTGGTTGGACTGGACAGCTTCCCGGCCTCAAAAATCCGTAATCACTACGTATATGTACGCCTCCCGCTGCTCTGGAAGCTTTTTTAATGGCACTATTTTAATCTACGTGCTGGATTGACTTTGGCTGCCGCCTAGCACATCAGACTAAGCTTTGGTGACTGCCCTTGGTGACGCTGCGTTGCCTGGGGTGTTTCACCTCAGAGCGAGCATTATCTGCTGGGCTCCAGGCAGCCTCCTCGTCTTTGCGTGTAGTCTCTCGGCCACAGAGAAGTTAAATTTCTCCATCCGTAATCCAGCGTGTTTTATTCATGTGCTACCGCTGCGCTTTGCTTACCGATCTTGTGCAAGTGCAGGTGTCTCTGCACCTCCCCTGGCGTCGGGCTCGCTCCCAGGCACCGCATCACTGCCATCAGGTCGGAGGCTTTTATCTTGCCTTTTTGTTTCTTGTCATACAGGGAGAAACATTCCTTGAACTCTAATTAAAAACCAAAACTCTTGTTATGCCATGTAAGATCACATTGATCTACCAGTGATGTTTCTTCTCCCGTTGCGCGGCCGGGCGGCGTTGGTAGGGTTCCAGCGGGGATCTTGTGTCTGGTTCGGGGTGTCTCCTTTCAAAGAAGGTGACGGACGGTGGGGGAGGACCCCGGGTGAAGCACCAAGGGCAATTAAAATCCAGGCTTACGAATCGCTGAGCTAACTGGGGTCCTTCAGCCTGACGAAGCGAGCCTGAAAGCGGAGTCAGGCTTCATGCAGAATACTGTTAGAAAGTGCTTTTCTGTGCCTTCGGGCGGGTCGGAGAGGATCCTAAAGGAACGAGCCTTAAGGGGCGGTGGAGGATGCTGGTTTGGCCCCTGCCATGGTCTGTGCAGGGTCTGGCACTCGCCCCTGCCTCGGCCGGCCACCGGCGGGGCTTTAATAAAAGGCGAAAGAAGCGATAACGTCGCATTTGACAGCCCGGGCGCTGGCGGCTGCCTGAGCCTCGCAGAGAGCCCCTGCCTGCCCCGCTGCCGTCCCGCTCCAGCACCTCCGCTCCCTCGCTTCTCCCCGCCGCCCTCGCCTGCCTGCTCGCCCTCTCCCCTTCCCCCCTCGAACACTGCCTTCGCAGTTTCCAAACAAATAAATAAATCAGGGTTGCAGCTGACCTAGATAAGGCTGCTGCCTCTCCCCCTCCCTTCCCACTCTGCTCCCCGCGCACTGGCAGGCTCCGCTCCCTGGCACGCTCAACGCTGACGGGCAGCTCGTGCTGCGTGGGGACAGTCGTGTCCGCAGAGCAGCCAGGGGAAGAGCCATCGGCCTGTTCTGGTGCCGTGGCCCTCCGCCATCTTCTCTGGCCCTAGACCTTATTGTGGGCGAGCGCAGGGTGCCAGGGCCCCGTGGGTGCCCCGGCCGCCTCTTCGCCGGCAGCAGTCCTGCAGAGCTGCTGAGCCCGAGGGTGCTGCAGATTAACAGATTTGCAGTAATACTCTTATTTCAGCTTTCTTCTGCGGAGGCAGTCTGAGGCAGGGGTCCCCTTTCCCAGGGAGAGCCCCGGTGCCTCGCAATGAGGATTTGCACCTCCTGCGCCCTCTCCTTCCTCCTCTTCCTCCTTCTCCTTCTCTCCCACCGTACGTGAAGCCTTGCCAGGCTCCGCTGCGGTGCTGCGAACGGTCACCTGAAATTTTTCCCGGTCCCCGCAAGCTCAGCCAGGGCCGTGTTTATGGGGCTGGGAGCTCCCTGGGTAACTCTGCCGGCCTTGGTGCCATCCAGGTGCGGGTCTGCGGGTGGTTTGGGCTCCCTGCCCACGCCTAGTGCTGTTTTAATGAAACTGGGGAGATTTCTCTGGTTTCAGAGCGAGTGGATCCGCTTGGGAGCTGGGAGGAGGGCAAGCAGGGGGAGCAGAAGCCCAGACCAAGATCCTTTTGGGGGAAATGCAATTAGCTATAAATTTAAACTGATCTTGCTAACAGTAACAACAGAACAAAACTGTACGTACCATTAATTTGATCCTGGGACAGGAATTTTGCCTGTAGCGTGAAGGAGGGGGGGGAGAGGGGAAAAGAAAAAAAGTTTTAAAACCTGAATGGGGGGAGCAGGGGTGAGCAGTTTGTATCAGCCGAAACGCTTCACTCACCATTGTTTTGGGGGCTTTCCTTGGGTTTTACGCTGCCCGTCGGGCTCGGAGGCGTCCGCTGTTACTTTTCTATTTGATTCAGGGCTAAAGTCCGCCAGCCCGGGGTGGAGCGCGTCCGGGCGGTAATAAATACCCTGCTGCTATGGCTACGAGACCTGATCCCTGCCAGGGCTGGGTCCCGCTGCCAGCACAGCTCCTGCTCGCATGCTGCGGGGAGAAGGGCTCTCTCCAGCCTGCCCGAAGCCTTGGGACTCTGGGTGGGATCCCGAGCAGCGATGCCGTCCGGAGGAGGCGAGAGCTTCCCTCGGGCGGGGTTTAAGGGTGTTTGGGCTCGGGCTGGATGGAGATGAGCTGGTGGAGCGCAAAAGGTTTGATAATCTCAAAGAGCTGCACACCTTGCACTAAGCTCCGCTGCTGGGAGACAAATCCAGCCTTGCTGGTATCTGCTGAGGGCACTGGGGAAGGTGTGGGGGGATTTACAGCTTTGCAGTTTGCTTCTGGACGGGTTTTGGTGGTGGGCAAGAGGAGGAGTTCATTTGGCTTTGCCGGTGCTGGCTGAGCTCGGTTCAGGGCATCGCTGGCAGTGTCGCTGGGGGTGCAGGGCAAGGCGGCGTTTAGACGAGCGCGCTGCAACCACGGAGGAGCTGGGACATTGCAGAGGGGCTGAGAGGAGACGGGATTTTTGACATGGTTTAAAAAGCTCCCCATTGAGTTTTTATGTATTAGCAGTTACTTAGCTAATCTGCTTGGGAGCAAACAGCCTCGAGGGCTAAGTCTTGTTGTAGCGCTTGGCTGGGACTCGGAAGGGGGACGCCGAGGAAACGATGCTGAGGGAGAGCTGCAGGGAGCTGGAGAGCTTCTGGGGCATAAACCTGGGAGCGTGGGGGAGGCAGCAGCCCCTGGCTGTTGTGGACTATCCATCCCAGACACACAGCTGTGTTTGCTCAGCTCTTCTGGTCCCTTCCAGCACGATGCTTCTGCCGCTCAGTTGCCATTCAAGCCCTTGAAAAGCAAGTGTTCTTATACATGAAGCTACGGTTTTGTCCCCTGCAAAAAGAGCTGAGCCAGCAGTTCGGCTGGGTGCTCCTGGGTGCGGGACAGGGATGCTCAGCCTCTCCGGATCTGCCGGTGCTTGAAGTATCCTGGAAAGAAACCCAGCGGCTGCGCAGGCAGGGCTAGCGTGCGCGGTGGGGATGAGGTACCTGATGCCAGGCTGGGGCAGAGATTAGACCTGAGGGTGAAATATTCAGGGGCTGTAGTGACCACTATAGCACGGACTGGACCTTTCCCAGGGTCGACCCTGCCCTGTTACAATGGCTCCTTAAATCTCGTAGCGATGAAGATTCTCCCTTCGAAGAACAGAGCCGCTTCAGGAAGCGACGCGAGTCACTCAGCTTTTACCAAATGATTTTATTCAGTGTGTTTCGCTAACGGCTTTTTTTCTTCTACCACTTGGGTTCTGTCACACGGGGCTCTAATACAAATTCTACAGCCATAAACCATCGCAGGGTTGCCGCTGGAGTTGCAGGAGCTCAGCTCCATTGCCTGAGGCTGGAGAAGGGGCGAGTGGGAGCAGAAGGCGCCGGCGGCACAGACCCTGACACCAGAGTTCAGCCCCGGCCTGACGCTCTTTTTGGGTTGCATTCGTGGGGAATTGGTCCTTCTGCCTCTGCCACCAGCCGGGCCCTTCCTGCACCGTGCCTACGCTCAGCAGCGAGGGCTTAACCTGGCGCTGGTGGCCAGGACCCCGGGAGGGCTCCCCGGGGGGGGCACAGCTGAGCGGAGCCACGTGCAAGTCCAAGGTGAGGCAGCTCAGCCCCTTCCCGGCATGTTTACTCATCTGGGAGCAGCGTGGGAGGAGCGGGTAAGTCTCCACGCCAAAACACAGGCAGAGCTCCAATTTCCCGGCAAACCGCTCCCATTAAAGGCCGGGATGCTCTCCAGGGCAGCGTGGTGGGATCAGGGTTCGCCAGCGGTGTGGACCACCGTGGGGCCGGGATGCTGCACCACCGCTCCGGTACGGGAGGGCTTTGGTGCTGTCCCCTAAGCACCCGAAAAGCTCCAGCGTGAAACTGGGTTGCGCAGTTGCGAGGGCTGGCGGGTGCAAAGCCGGGGGAGACGGCCCTGCCTTGAAAGTGTTAGGCTGCAAAGTCTGCTCCAACACCCCCGCCCTAGCTGGGTCTACTTAACATACGCTACGCCTTGCAGCTACTGTCGGTCAGGAATTTATTTGAAATACATCTACATTAAAAAAACTAGAATGTTTTGTTTTAGTTTGTTTTTTTTTTTTCTTCAAATCACTCTAAAATATCAAAACTTACAAACTTTCCTTTGCTGCGTGGAGGTTGTTCACATGCAGGGTGTAAAACGCCCACGGCTCGGGGATGTAGATCACGCCAGGGTACTTCTTCCTGAGAATTTTATCATTCCACAACCAAACCACCCAAACAGCAATGAGGACCAGTGTTATGATGAAGGAGTAGAAGAGAAAAAGCCCATTGCTGTCCAGGACGAGTCCTTTGCGTTTCTGGTGCATCACTAAAGCCATCATGGCAAAGAAAGTGAAAATGTAGAGGATGAAAATCTGACCCTCCGTCACGAGGTACCTACAAAGCAGAAACACCCGTTAGAAAAGCAGGGAAAGCAGGGAGTGAGCGCAGCCCCCCACGCTTCCAGCCTGACCTGGGGGGGCCCATCTCCCCCCTTCGCCCTGCTCTGCATCCAAAGCTGTGATTTGTTTTCATGTTTCTTATCAGTAGTTTAACAACTGAGCTACGGGCTTTGTTAAGAGAATGGGTAAAGGGACGCGTGCCCAGTGCGGGATCTGAAAGGTGGCGGCCTCCGCTCGTGAATGGGATGCGTGAATGCAGACCCGAAGCCGGACGTGGGCTCTGAGCCGTGGATGTCGTGCTCATTTAGTCCAAAATCCCACTGCTCCCCCTGCGCTATCTGGCGGCGGCCAGTCCTCAACAGGCGTTAGCAGGGGGAAGAAGGAATTGCACTCCCTGGCTCTTAAATCACTAGCGCACGAACTGCAGAGACTCACGCTGATGTATTTAAAGGAAGTGCAGTGGGGGAACTGGGAACTGACCAAATCATCCTGATGATTTTGACTATCAAAAATTAATTTACTGTATAAAAACAGTCTCAGCAGGGGGTAAAGCCACGGGCAAGAGAGAGAACATCATCTCTGAAGATGAATGAAAAGCTGTTTGGCTGCCATCAGGGAAACCGTTTGGGAAGACGACGCTAATGAAAATGAGAAATAAATAAGACCTCTCTCAAAAGGCTATTTGGACCCGCAGGGCGAGCCGAGGAGGCAGCATCTGAGCAGCACACAGGCAGCGTGGGCTCCGTGTAAAACCCCTGGAGAGCTGCTGAGAGCATCCGCATCGCCACCAACAACCTGAGACCGGGCAGGCGCACTGTGGGCACCGCGTGGCCACCCCAAAACCGTCGAGGAGCTGCCTAACGGCGCAGCAAACGGCAGCCTTTGAAGGGGGGCAGACAGCAAGCACCTTGGAGGCAGGACGCTGGAGCTCCAGCAGTAACAGTATGACCGACGGTGTGGTTGAAGGAAAACTCCGAGCAGGGACGGGAGCAGGGCGACCCTGCAGTTGTCCCAACTTGCAAAGGGTAAAGCGGCTGCAAATTTCAATGAGATTTGGTTTGATTTTTGCAGACCTGCAGAGCAGAAACTGCAGCAAGCCCTGCCCTGGGGAATGGAGAACCCGTGCCTGCGGTTGCCCCGCTTCGTCCCTCAAGCCACTTACCAGTAATAAAGGCTGCTGGGCCCCATCAGAAGCAAGGCGGCCACTGGCATCCTGCTCTCCTCTTCAACAGGGGTGAAGCAGCCGGTGAAATATATAAACAGTATCAGGAAAAAAGGGATGTACCTGCAAACAGAAGCAACACACCGATCAGCGGTGTGACCCTGGAAAGTGTTTAAACACCTCCCCCACCCCCCCAAACCAAGCCATTCACACAGGCAATTCCTATGCTGAGCCTGTGAATTAATTTGGCAAAAAAGCTTAAGCGAAGGCCGCCCAGTTGCTGCGGCCACGTGTGCTCAGGTGGGTGAAGCGGCAGTAACTGGGGTGCGGGGTCCAGCTTTGTGGGGTCCCGCGGGGCACCACCTCTCTGCCAGCGTCACCGCTCTTGCTACGAGAGCACAGCTGCATCAGTATGACAGCCGAAGGGCTGCCGATGCCTGGTGCAGGGCTGCTGTGTGTCCTGGCTCCACCGTGGGCTTCTGCAGGTCATGAGACTTCGGGGCTCTCGCAGGAAAAGCCCGAGCTTGCTGCTTAGGTCAAGCTCTGGGCTCTAGGGCTCCATCGAGCAATTGCATTTGTTCCACTCCGAGGCTCCAAGAGGCTGTTTCAAAGCTGAAACCGCAGGAAAGCACAATGTGGACCAGGATTTCAACAACCTAACAGAGCCCTTTTTTACTGAAAAGACCAGGACTTGCTTCACAGTGCTCAGGGAACAGCAAATAAACTGGGAAAGCCTGGTGGCGGAGAGATTTCCCTCTGCTCTGAGCAATCTCAGGATTACATGGCAGCGGACAGAGGGCCAGAGAGCCCTTTCCGGGGTCTTCGGAGCAGCAGGACACGGGACACGTCTGCAGCGCCGGGTGCTGCTCACACAGGCGGGAGGGGGCTGACGGGAGCCGCCACATTACCTGGGTGAGCAGGCGCAGCCACAACTGCGCGGGATGGAGCACGCTGTCCAGCTGGAGCGAGCTTTTCTAGGGCTGGCTTGGGGCGACAGCACTGGAACCAGAGCCTGACCGAGCGCCCTGGATCACCACAGCCAAAGGGTCTCTGTCACTGAGTGGCACTGGTCCGGCTACGCGAGCAAGCCTTCCCTCTCGCCAGGGGTTCGCTGAACGGATGTGCGGTAAAGGAGAGGAGCGAGCAAAGGGCTAGAGAGACCGGGCGGAGTTGGGTTGTTTCGGGGTCAAGCTCCACGGGAGCAAAAATGGGGGTGGTGAGAGCCAGGGAGCCTGCGGAGCCCTCAGACCTGGCTGTAACTTGTCTCCTGGGTGTCCCGTGGGTGGAGGGGGTGGTGAGAACAGACGAGCGCCGTTCGTCTGTCCCCTGCGACTGCCAAACAACCGCCGTGCCCTAGAAACATCCCTGAGACAGAGACAAAACTAGGGGGAACGGGCGATTTTCCACGGGAGCGATCCGCTGTAATGACACTGGCTATGAGAGCGTTATCCCCAGGCAGCCCTCAGCAGCTGCCTTTTGTTCTTTTTACATGTTAAGCTATGAGCAGATCAGATCTGCCCTTCCTTGGATTACCTTCTGAGGCCGCTACATAGACTGTAAATTGCTTACCACATCGAATGACCTAAATACTCATCGTAGTAGTACAGCAGCTCAAAGGAATCAATCTGCAATGCAACGAAAAAAGATTTAAAAGGGCAGGGGGAACAGGATGCTATTAAATAGCAACAAGCAATTAATATATATCTATTTTTTTTAGCGCTTGTATAAAACGCAGCCTCTTTACCAGTGTCTCTGGCTTCAGGTTCTTGATGATGGGATTCTCTCGCACAGACAGATGGTGCTGGTAGCCACTGAAAATCAGGCGATGGTTTACGGAGTCTCCGACCAAGTGGATGCTGGCTCCCATGACAAACATGATGATGCTGACGTAGACCATTGATCTCGGTAAGGTCTTAGGGGATCTCTCGATGAGCTAAAACCACAGAGACGTGGTGAACAGCGAGGAGGTACCAGCAGTGACGTGCGACGAGTTCTGCCCTCTCCGACTTTACGGTACCTCGCAAAAATCATCGAAACCCAAGCAGGGCCTTGCAGAAAGCCGCAGGTTGTGCTGCCGTCGCGGGCGTGAGCGGCTGCCCAACACCCTGCTGGGGAAAACGCAGCCGTGCCCCCGGGGAAAGCAGTGCGACCCCCCCCAGAAGGAGCTTCCCTCACTGCAGCCGCTTTCCCTAAACGCACCTCAGGCACGTTTCCACTGGCCTGTGCGGTTTTCGGGTTTGACTAAACGCTTTATCCCCGTTTGCGACAATAAAACTACGGGTGGTTTTGCCCTCGTTAAACCTTTCTGCGAAGCGGCACCCTTCACCCGAGCCGACGCGTAGACCGAGTCGGTGACCCTGCACTTCTAATAAGAGTACGCAAAGCAATTTCTTCACCAGATGCGATCAAAACCGATGAACGAGAAACAAGGCGGCGGCGGCTGCTTTGCGGAGCTCCTCTGCTGAGGATGTGCGAGGCTGGCTGTGCCCTCCAGTGGCAGGGAGAGCCTCCAGCAGCCCTCCAGCTCGGCTCACCCGCTTCGCTCCCCCGGCCCGGAGACACTCGCTTCCCTTATATTTCTCCGCTGGATGATTTTCAAAAGACTCTCGTTAAACCGTTTGGGTGGTTTGGGTTGGTTTTTCTCCTTTCCTCCTAGTGGAACCAGACTCGCCTCCCTCTGCGTTTGCCTCTAAAGAGGACGCTGCCTTTAAACCCGTACCTAGAAATACCTAATCACCAGCAAAACCAGTCGAGGCAACCTTTGGAACACCAGCTTTAGTGGTGAGCTCTCCCCGTACCGTCTCGCAGTCTGCTTAGCTCTGGGTGGAGGCTGGCATGGGAGCCTGGCGGGGAGCCCGGCGCTACCAGAGCTCGGGGCGAGCTCTTGCAAGCCCGGCTGGGGACGAGAAGCGGGAGCTTCTCTGCGGAAAGCAGCTCCCCACTCGGCTTGCAAAGACCTCGAAAGACATAAAGCCCAGCTCAGGAGGTTCAGGCTTTGGAGGGGACGCCAAGCCGGCCTGGGAAGCGTGGGTCAGGGGGACGCATCGGCCCAGCCCGAGGACCAGCTGGGCCCACCTTTGCCTCCCATCTCCCTGCTGCCAAATCAGCTTTGCAGCCCTTCGTAAACACTGAAAAGCTCCTTATTTGTATTTAATTTTAAGGCTTAACTTTCCCTCTCTCTGTAACTGCTGTGTGAATGTCAGAGGAGTCGCAGAGGACGAGGAGAGCAAAAGGCTCAGGAAAGCTCTCATCTGATGGACGAGGACGGTGGGCACGTCCTTCGAGGGGATGCCGGGCAACAGAAACGCGCCCTGAATAAGAAACGGCTTTTTTCTCTGGACCAACTCTTCATGCTGTGCTGCCAGCAAAGTCCAAGGCAGCAAATTTTAACCTGATGAGTAGCCAGCCTGCGGAAATCGGCTGTGTCAGACAGTGACGGGTCAGACCACGCTTCACATCCCCCAAAGGACTGGATCCTGAATATTCCTTTTTTGGCCACACCAGCATTTAAAATTTCCCAGACTCAGCAGAGAGAGAGAGAGAGAGAATCATTTTACATCTTAGGACATAATTCAATTTCTAGCTAATGAAGGTTAAAATATATTTATAATTGCTTTCTCATATCTTCTGGCTGTTAAGTATTTAATATAAGAAGATTTCTAATGATAGGACAGTCTTTAACCTCATAAACGGTTTACACGATCCAGTGGCTGGCAGCTGAAGCAAGATAAATTCAAGCTAAAGATACAATTCTAACGTTGAAGAGCAAGTGTAATTAAGCTCTGAACAATTTAGAAAATCCACTACAGTTCCGGCTGCCTCACAAGGTCTTTGAAGCCACGGCTGCATGTTGTCTTAAAAACACACTTTGGCTCAGCCAGGGAGAAAGGCTCTGACTGCTCCTGAATCCGGAGTCCCCAGGGGAAGGGATCTGCTTTGTAGACGCGGGAAATTTGAGCGAAGGTGCCCTGCTCCTTAAAAGGTGGCATCACAAATTCTTTCTGGAGTGGCAAACCTCTAACGTACAGCAGGGCCAGCTCACCTGCAGGAGTTTGCGAGCGACCAACGTTTCTTCAACACGTTCCTAAGAAACTCTTAGCCTTGACAGAATTGTATTGCTTGCCCTGTTTTTACAACCGGTAATATTAAAAAAAAGTAACACCTGTACCTCGAGGTCTTACCTTTAGCAGAAGAAACGGCGTGATAACGTTGTAAGCCATGTGGAAATAATCTCCAGCGCTCGGTTTGTTTAGAGGAAACCACTCCAAAGGAAGGATTACCTGAGGAGAGGAGGAGAAAAAAGCACATCGGTGTATGCTCAGCACCCAGCTCCCGCTTCCAGCCCCGTCACGGGCTGAAAGACAGGGAGAGAGAGAAAATCCTTGCTTTGGACTCCCACTGCTTGCTAATTGTCAGCCTGACTTCACGTGGCTGTTAGTAGCGAAGCTGGGCAGCTCTTCTTGCAGTAAGCACCCCTAAAAGCGCGATCTGGAAGTGGGTGCTCAACGCGCAGCGTATTCACTTCTCAGCCGCTCACTCCTGCAGCGCTGCCCAAAGCCGATGCCGTGAAGTTGTGTGGCCGAGCAAGGCGTTCGGGAGTCCTGCAGCGGTGGATCTCTTGTTAAGCCTCTGTCACGCGCAGATGCCAGCCATGAAAAATTACGTTTCAGGGTAACGGCCACTTCTGCCCCGCACTATCTGGAGAGCAGGAGTCCCAAGCTCCGGAGAGACGGGCAAGATCCGGGGAAGAGCAGTAGGAACCTCTCCGGGTAACTTTTGTTACGAAAACACGCAGTGGTGGGATAGATGGAACAAGTTTCCCAAATACCCTCCCCGCGACCGCAGCAACACGCTTGGTACCAGCTACACCAGTACATTGCAGCGGTCCTCGTCTCAAGGACGGCTCCTCAAGGGCATCCCTTGGGTGTAGGAAGCAGCCCAGGGGTCTGCAGGGGATCACCACAGCTCTGCCCGCCCCGTCCTCCACCCTAAATAAGTTGATTGCAAGCAAAGCAGCGCGCCTGCCTCTGCCACGCTCACCATCGCAATGGGACGCCCGAAGTCCAGCACCCAGTTCTGCAGCGTGAAGTAGAACCACAGATCAAAATGAAACGGGGAGGTCTTGAAGGTGTCCTCGTTCTTGACCGCTCCATGCCTAGAGAGGACAGAAGCGAGTGTCAGCCTTAAGTCGTATCACAGCATTCGGAGGAGGCAGGGAGCAGACTCCAGGTCTGCATCCCCACCCAAAGCCTGTGCTTCCCTGGCTGCCGGCGCGTCTCCAGGCTTCGGGATCTGTGGAGTAACAACGAAGTTGAGAGGCCAAAGAGAGGAGGCAATACAGAAAGGCAAAGCGTGGTTAATAAAGACTGGCACATCTCCAGACAAGGGCTCTTGCTGGCTGAGAAGTGAGCACAAAAGCAGGATGAAAAGCTGAAGTGCTGAATGAAGTGCAACTATTTTTGACTTTTGCATGACAAAGCAAAATTCAACGCCCATGGCACTTGCGCTGAACGCTAAAAACGCATCGATGGCTGGCGGTACCCAGGCACAGGGATGCTCTGGACGCACTATTGCCTTCATCTTCGGCTCCGAAGAGCTTTGTCCTCCGCCTCCGCAGAGCAAGGCCTGATCCAACCCCGCCGAAGTCTTTGCATCACCCAACACTCCAGCGCCACCAGACCGCCACCTCCGTACGGGAAAAGCGGACGAATCGCTCTCCCGTGGTGTGAGACCACAACGGCAGCAGCCGATCGGCCATGAGCCAAACCTGATGGTCGGAGGAAGAGGACGGTGGGACCGTGGAGGAGCTGGGGTGCCCTGGAGGAGCCGGGAGAGCTGTGGCTCCCTGGAAGAGGCTGTCAAACGCGGGACCAGGTGAGCCACGGTGCCCTGGACGAGGCTGGGGGACCCCGACCCTTCGGGACACCCCGGACAAGCGCGGCATCCAGGATGGGCTGGTGGTACCCGGGACGGGGCTGGGGAGAGACAAAACTAGGGGGAACGGGCGATTTTCCAC
>VZSC01015138.1:0-32492 GCA_013398225.1 Steatornis caripensis | reverse complement strand
GGATGCTGTTTTCCTCAAGAGTTGTAAAGACTGTGTCTGTGGCACTTGAAAGGAGTGGCATCAGGTACAAGCAGGTGTTCATTCTGGCCTGGAGGATGCATTGCAGGTTAGACCTGTTGCTCTGCAGAGAGCTGCAGTGTTTCCCCATGCACTCTATTAGTGCCTACCCATGCACCTGCCTACCCATGCACCTGCCCCAGTGTCTCTATCTATATGAGGGCATAAGATCCCATTTCAGCTGTAAGGAGATTTAGAATCTTGCTAGATTATTGCTGGTTTTTTCCCCATAGGCATTACCAGTACCACCAAGCCAGTATTTTGAAAAAGGACAGGGATTTGTTTTCACATGCAAAGCTCTGGGATCAGGATGACTTATCACAAAAATTACAAGCAACCAGACCTTCTTGTTTATCCTTAGAGTAAAAGCAAACAGGAGGTACAAGGAGGTCTTAAATGAGACCATCGTATACCTCTTCTCTGATACATCTTAGCTGAGATGAGCTGGAGAGAGCAGGTGCCAGCTGACTCCCAAAGATGAAACTCCAGGTGTCAGAGGATGAGGGCATGGATGCATCTATCTCAGAGCTGAAACTGCAGCTAACAGGGCATCTGCATCCTCACGTCCTTCAGCCCTTGGTGCTGAATCTATGATGAAGACCCAGAGAAGAACAAAATATATAGCCCACCACACATGATGTAACCCATGGGCTGCAGAAGGCAAAGGGCTTGGATGAATGGGGTTAAGCTCAGTCTCCTGCTTCCCAGACAACACCAAGGCTTCCAGAGGGACAGATGGAGAGGACACAGCTCTTCCCAGGCACTTTTTAGGGCATCTGCTTTACCAGGTGGCAGCTTGGTGGCCATTAGCGCTTCCCAGTCTCTGTGCAAACAGGTAGTGTTAGGGTTGGGTGGGATTTGGTGCGCCAGGTGATGCTTGTCTGCACACAGACTTTTCTTCTCTTGGTCCCATGTCAAAACATGGGGCATGAGGGAGGTGGGAGGTAGAGGGCAAAGCTGAGCACTGACTGGAAGCAGCGCGGAAGAGTCCTTAATGACTTGGGAAAGTCCCAAGTCATTAATGTCTTAGAGAATGAAATAGAGCATTGCTGTAAAATCTGTGATGACACCAAGATGAAAGGACTGCAAATCCTCTAGAGGCCATGATTAGAGTGGAGAGTGAACCCCAGAAGTGGAGGAAAAGGTCCAAAATCAATAAGAAACAACTCAATGAAGAGTAAAATCTTATCTATAGGAAGATGACAAATTAAAAATCGAAGACACAATTAAAATGGGGAATCAGTATCTCAGGACAAAGCTATTGTTAAGCAGACAGGGCACAGTGCCTTGCATTTTGCAAAATACCAGATGTCATCAGGGGGTGCCAACAGGAGTTTTGGGGTAAAACATGGGCATTATCATTGCAGAGGTCAGATTGACTCCAGAAAAAAGCAGACAACAAAGGGACAGAGATCTGATTCATGAGGACCATCTGGATGCAATGAGGTCCATCAGTCTTGTGAGAAGAGGGGGACACAGCGGCCTTTGGAGAAGTAGATCGTTGCTGCAAGGATNCAAATTAAAAATCGAAGACACAATTAAAATGGGGAATCAGTATCTCAGGACAAAGCTATTGTTAAGCAGACAGGGCACAGTGCCTTGCATTTTGCAAAATACCAGATGTCATCAGGGGGTGCCAACAGGAGTTTTGGGGTAAAACATGGGCATTATCATTGCAGAGGTCAGATTGACTCCAGAAAAAAGCAGACAACAAAGGGACAGAGATCTGATTCATGAGGACCATCTGGATGCAATGAGGTCCATCAGTCTTGTGAGAAGAGGGGGACACAGCGGCCTTTGGAGAAGTAGATCATTGCTGCAAGGATGAGGCTTGTTTGCTCTCCAGGTTCCTGAGGCAGATAGGAAAGAAACCACCTCTTTACAGCAAAGATGCCTTCACATTGATCAAATAATTCAGCAACAAGCCCAGTGAAGGCTTGGGCTCCATCCCAGATCCAAACAGACTGAGTCCCATCAGGGGAATCATTCCTCTCCCAAAGTCCACCTAATCCAACTGCCAACTCACTGCCTGGCTTTTCTCTCAGCACAGTGCTGCGCAGCTGCATTCATCGCCCTCTTCTTCACCCGTTTTTGGCTGGTCAGTGTCCTCTACGCCGCATGGTGGTTTATAGACAGGGAAAAACCCAGCAAGGGCGGGAGGAGGATCCATGCCATCCGGAACAGCATCGTCTGGAGGTACATGAGGGACTATTTCCCCATCACGGTAAGTGGCACGGACCCCATCGGCTCTTAGGAGATTCATGGACCAACTTTGTCCTTGGTGTTTGGAGGCAGATCTGGGCCAGCAGTTGTGGCATGGGATGCTTCGAGGTCAGTGTTGAAGGTCTGTCTTCCCAGCTCCCAGATCACTGCAAGACCCCAAAAAATGTAGACTATCATTTTTACAACCACATCCTTGAACCATCTGCCTTTTACACACCCATTTAACCTCACTGCATTCCAGCACTTAGGGAAATCTCTCTTTGCCTGTTTCCCGTGTCTATATTGTGACGCTCCTGCTTTTCAGGTTGCTCAGCATTTACCCAGTGGACACAGGGCCAAGTTTTGACCAAAATCCAAGAGGCCCTCGTGCCTTGCAAGGTCAGCATCCCCTTCTGCTAGGGAAGAGGCTGGATGGGTAAAGCTAGGTGTGCACTGGGCAGTCTCACGGGGTTGCTGTTCCCCCAAAAGGGACTTCTGTGATATTTCCAGGTTTGCTTTAATGCCACATTACTGCCACAATTGACCTTAATCTTTATATGGTATCCCCTTGGCATGGCATGAATGTATGGACCAGCACAAAGTCCTGCCTCAGAGCCATCACAAGTCAGTACAAATCCAAGCAACGCAGCAGAAGAGTTCATGGGCCGTGCAAGGGAGTGAGTTTCTAGGGTAGACCAAGCTATGGGAATTTGCAAGATAATTCCTTTAATGAAACATTGCCTGTTGAGGGAACTCAAATGGGGCATGCACCGCTGGTGAGAGATAGCCTGGAGTCAAGAGCTGGGTGCTGCTCTGCAGGTAAAATGCAGTGGGGAGCCCAAATAGCCAAAGGGCTCATCAGCCCAAAGGAAAAGCAAGAGCCCAGCCTGAGAGTCCATCTTGCATAGCGTAGAGCCTGGGATAAGGATTAGGGGGACGTGAAGCAAAGTTAGGAACAGAGATGTGCCCAGGGTCACCCATCAGGTTTGCTGCTCAATCAGAAGTAAGATCCAGGCTCTTTTGATTCCCAGCCCTGTACTTCAACACATAAGACACAAGGCTTCTCTCTTCGGTTTGTCAGGGAGAAAAAGCCATGCATCCACAATAAAATACATCAGAAAATTTCAAAGTCCTGGAGTGCAGAATGCAAGATTGGTGTGGAGGGAGATTAAGTTAGGGCAGAAGTCAAGACTGGGCAAAAAATGAGAAGATAGGGTCTGTCTGGATCTCTCCTACCATTTCTGAGTGGATCTCATGCATACTTGTGCTATAACAACTCAGATGGGCACATCTGCCTATAAAATTATGCTGCCTAAAATGTGTCTTCTGATGTCACATCATCCCCTTTTGCAGGCCACAACTCCGTACAATATTGACCCTAGTGCTGCAGGTAAAACTGAGGCTTTGCCAAGCCACAGCCTGGTTACACAGACAGTGTCTCCCAGCAAACGTTGCTCCTTTTCATCAGACTGGAAACATCACTTGATATCAAGGCAAACTTCATCGTTCCAGAAGAGCAACACCATGGATATACTTAGATCTACCTGTAAAGGCATCACCTCGAGGATACTCCCAAAGCAAATGTTGCACAAGGGAAATCAGAATTTTTTGATTTCCCCTCCCCTCGTTTCAATTTTCATCTGACCCCAATATGCCTCTTGGGTTGGTGAAGGAGCAAAGGGCGGTGTTGTCTGTGACCGTGTCTGGTTAGTGGCATGCAGCACTGTGCAAGCTGCGGTTGCTCCTCACTGGACCTGGGTGCGACTCGTAGAGGTAGAGATAGAGGCACTGGGTTGAATCAGACCATCACCCTCCTTTTCCACTGCGGTGAACAATTCAGATAAATCCACTTAATTTTGTGCTGGAAGCCAGCATATGCTAGCCAAACTTCCCATATCTCAGGTGGGTGAACTGCATCTCCCAATTGCCTCTCCACAAGACCATCCGTCGGAGTCAGTCTACCTTGCGTGTGTCCTACTGCCATTGAGTTTCTTTGCTCAAAGGCATGGCAGAAAGTGATACTGAGGACCTTCAGTGGGTTATTTTATGACTCATCTCAGAGCTTAACTTGTGATTTAAGGGCTTCTGGATGAGCTTCAAAGCAAGGCCCCCAAAAGCTACATATCACAATCTTCTGGGGTGGAATGGGAACATGCCACAGGAAAGCTTGTGGCAAGGTTTACCACAAGGCACAGGTAATATTTTATGATGTTTAATAGGAAACACTGAGTGGGTTCCCAAGAAATTATTCTCAAAAATGCCTTAGAAAATGCGAGAATTGCCATGAACTCTTTATGTGGCCGTAATGATTATATGCAATATATATTCTGTAAATTATTTTTGCCAATAAGCTGCTGCTTGGGCAGCGTCGGATCAACCTCTTTGCTAAAACTTAGCTGCCAGCTCAGCCCAGAGACATCTCTTCTCCTATCCCTTTGTAAGGCCATGCAAACCCCCTCCTGAAACCCACGCTGCTGTCTGTCTGCTCTTCCCTCCCTCGGTGCCACTGCCAGGCAGGGAGGACCTGGCAGGAAGACCAGTAAGACCAGTAGAGGGAGCATGGCTACTGGCTTTGGCAGCACCTCCATCGGTGAAGGCAGCGAGGGTTCGGTGGAGGCTTTCTCCCCGCTGGTGTGGAAGAAGTCAGAGGGAGCTCTGCAAAAGGACAGGGGAAAACAAAAGCATAATTAAAAGGGTATTATAACCAAGCAACCACGTAACATTATTCCATTAAAACGTTTTCTCAGTCTTCCACACTTTGCTCAAGGACTTTCTAAACCAGAATACAGGATCTAACAGCCCGTGCTGAATGCATCTGCTGGCATTTGTCACTACAACAGCATGGAAAAACACTTGGCATCCCAAACACCCCACCGCAAGGAGCTCCCCAAGTGCACCACACAGTGTGAAGACTTCCCTGCTCCCTGCTCGTTTCGCTGCAAACTCCCTGGTTAGCCCAAGCAAATCCTGTCCCACCTACCCATGCCACTCCTGGTTTTATACTCTGTTATATCCCGCATCTGCCAGGTTTTTTTTCCCACCTAAAACCCCAAAATGTGTTTGCTTCCTTTCATGGAAGGTATTTCATGTCATACCTCCGAGCACGGGCTTATGTGTTCCTAGCAGCGTGGAAGATAAGCCTTGTAAATATTGCTTTTGCCATCCTGTACTCTGCTCTCAGGAGGAGCTGAGCTGAGCTTTTGGTCTGAAACCACACAGCTGGATGCTCCCTTGGACCTCTCACTTGCCCAAAGCCCCAGCTGGAACAGGGGCACAAAGGGATTGGGATTTGGGGAGGTGGACGGGTGGACACCCAGCATCCCGGGCTGTATTTGTGTGTAGACTGAGCTCATTCAGCCCTGGAGAATTAGTCATTCTGGGAAGATTAAATGTGGCTCCTAATCCTCCCAGATCCTGGCAGCAAACTTGCCGTGGCCTGGCCATGTCTGGAGGGAGAAAGAGCTGCCTGCTATTTTATTTTAGGAAGTGTCATTAAATGCTGCCTTTGAAGCACCCCTGGGCATGTTTGCTGTTGCAGAGGCAAAGAAAGGTTGGGATGAGCACCTGTTTTCCGGGAATCTGGGCAGCGTGAATTTGCATTTTGCTGTAGCGAGCATCTCGCACATGGGAGCACACAGGCTCCCAGCCGTTCCTCTGCAGCGTATGCAAGGAGCACCCTCTGCCGATACCACCGTTGCACAAATACCGCTTTGCTGCTTGGGTTGTTCCCCTTGGAGCTAACTGGATTTTAGTTAGGGGTTTGGGAGCTACAGAGTCAGGCAGGGCCTGAAGGAGTTTGGGTGATTTTAAAAGGGGGATGAGAAAAAAGCACTGAGAATCCAAAGGGAAGTCCAGTGCGTTGCCCAGGAAAGTTATTTCTGCTTCATCTTCCCGTGTTTTAACCCTGTTCTAGTCCTTCTTTTTTATATGTCCTCATGATAGGCCTGGCTCTGACCTATCACGGCTGAGGTGGGTCTTAAAAGTGGGGAAAATATACCAAAAGATGCAAAATAAATCTGTTTGGGGCAGGCTACGGTTGAATAGATATCCAGTGATGCTTGCTGTTGGGCTGATGTTCCTCCAGGCAGATTTTGGGTACCTTGGACTGCTCTAGCTATGCTATGTTCTATAAGAAGTCAATAACCTGTCTGATGCTGCCAGGCCTCTGCCCAAACCCTTATCTCCATTTGCACAGTCCCTTCGCCATCACTTATCAGCATAGCATCTTTATTATGAAGGATACACCCAGCATTACAGAAAAAAAACAAATTTCCCCATCACATGGCCAAGTGAATGCACATGTTCGCTGCCAGTCCCATCCTCTCCTGCCACTGTAAGACTGCTGTCATCAACCTCCCTCATACAGTCAAGGTGCTTTCATAACCTCAGCTGAGGAGCACCATGTACGTGCAGAACATGAGCACAGGGGTGAAATGGGGAAAGCGTAAGCTTGACAAGATTCATCTCTACCGTAGTCCTCAAACAGAAGTCAGCGTCTGTCTTGCTGACTCTAAATTGTGGCTGGGCGCTCAGCTTAGACAAGATATTTCACCTTTAGATCACACAACCTGGGTTACAAGTTAAATCTAGCAGCAGNTTTGCTGTTGCAGAGGCAAAGAAAGGTTGGGATGAGCACCTGTTTTCCGGGAATCTGGGCAGCGTGAATTTGCATTTTGCTGTAGCGAGCATCTCGCACATGGGAGCACACAGGCTCCCAGCCGTTCCTCTGCAGCGTATGCAAGGAGCACCCTCTGCCGATACCACCGTTGCACAAATACCGCTTTGCTGCTTGGGTTGTTCCCCTTGGAGCTAACTGGATTTTAGTTAGGGGTTTGGGAGCTACAGAGTCAGGCAGGGCCTGAAGGAGTTTGGGTGATTTTAAAAGGGGGATGAGAAAAAAGCACTGAGAATCCAAAGGGAAGTCCAGTGCGTTGCCCAGGAAAGTTATTTCTGCTTCATCTTCCCGTGTTTTAACCCTGTTCTAGTCCTTCTTTTTTATATGTCCTCATGATAGGCCTGGCTCTGACCTATCACGGCTGAGGTGGGTCTTAAAAGTGGGGAAAATATACCAAAAGATGCAAAATAAATCTGTTTGGGGCAGGCTACGGTTGAATAGATATCCAGTGATGCTTGCTGTTGGGCTGATGTTCCTCCAGGCAGATTTTGGGTACCTTGGACTGCTCTAGCTATGCTATGTTCTATAAGAAGTCAATAACCTGTCTGATGCTGCCAGGCCTCTGCCCAAACCCTTATCTCCATTTGCACAGTCCCTTCCCCATCACTTATCAGCATAGCATCTTTATTATGAAGGATACACCCAGCATTACAGAAAAAAAACAAATTTCCCCATCACATGGCCAAGTGAATGCACATGTTCGCTGCCAGTCCCATCCTCTCCTGCCACTGTAAGACTGCTGTCATCAACCTCCCTCATACAGTCAAGGTGCTTTCATAACCTCAGCTGAGGAGCACCATGTACGTGCAGAACATGAGCACAGGGGTGAAATGGGGAAAGCGTAAGCTTGACAAGATTCATCTCTACCGTAGTCCTCAAACAGAAGTCAGCGTCTGTCTTGCTGACTCTAAATTGTGGCTGGGCGCTCAGCTTAGACAAGATATTTCACCTTTAGATCACACAACCTGGGTTACAAGTTAAATCTAGCAGCAGGAAGCGAAAATTAAGGTCTTAGAGGGACAAATCTCGTCTTCAGATGCTGTCATCATTCAGAGCAACCTCAGCAGGCACCATCTTACTAGTGTTATTCAGGGCAGCCTGAAAAGTGCCTGCTGTGTAGAGAACGTCCCTGTGATCTTCACTTCATTGTTTTACCCTCGTGAAGATCCACGGGGTATTTCTTACTAGCCTTGGGGTTATCTGGATGCCAGTTGGACCTTATTACCTACAGCAACTAGCAGAGTCCCAGCCTCTGTCATTGTGTTTGGGGACTTGCTGATATCCTTGTTTTTCGTTAGTGTAAATAAAATGNAGATACCCTTGGGTGGGCTACCCGCTTCTCTTCACCTTGGCACAATTTCTTCTTCTTTGGATCTAGCTGGGTTGCTGGATTTCCCTGCTGGGTTTTATCCCACAGAGAATTTGGCTGTACATTTCATCCCGCAAGAGATGCTCTTTGGAGGCACCTGGGTGGACAGCAAGGGACCTGAGGATTTGCTGAGGACATAGTTGAAAGGAGGTTTATTCTACTTAAGAGCAGATTAATGAACATAACATCCTTGGAAATGGAGTTTGGGGCCAGAGAAGGATAGAAATACAATAGCAATTCAATTTGGGAGACTTTAAATGAAGACGGCAGAAGGTCGCTGACCAGCTGTCCTGACTGCATCCTCCTCCGCTCTGTGAACGGCTGTGAACTCCCTGTCTCCCATCACATGTTCATCCATCCTTAACGATGTGATATCATGGCATGTCAGTGCCCTCCCAGACTACATGTTCCCCGGCATGGCAAGCACCATGCAGTGCTCATGTTCATCTCAACTTGACTTGATCCAACTCCTCACTCAAGAAATTTTTAATCCCTTCAGCCCTGCAAACAATGCTGGTTAAGGACCTGGTATCGCTTCATCTCCCCGGCATGCTGGAGCACCCAGCCCTCCAACCATTTGGACTCGGGGAGAATTTTGCCCCCCTCAAGTGTTAGTGCACCGGCCGTACATGGAGAATCACTTGTCCTCCCTCTTCCCTTGGTTTGGGGCAGGACAAGCTAGTCCATAGCGGACAACCAGGAAACCCCAGCCACATCTCGAGGGTTGAGTTAAAGCAGCCTCGTTAAACCAGTGCTGAACTCCTGGGCTGATGCAGTCACTCAGAAACCCTAATTCTAATTAGCCTAATTCCTCTCCAAAATGAATTAAGAAAACCCAAAGCAAAACCAATACCAAATGAAGGCCACTTTAATTCCATCTAAGAGCATCTACTTGGGATGTTAATATGGTTTAACTAATCCAGTTTAAAAAAAAATTGAGATCCTTGCCAGTACGTGGTCTCTTATCAGACCTCCTCAGAGTCTGCATTTCCCTAACCAGCGGACAGTGCATGGAGCAGATCTCACCACATCTCTGCAGGAGATGGGGGAACTGGGGCAGGGTTTCGCCCATGTTTTGGACCCACATTTGACCAGACAGAGTAAAAGGGTGTTTCTACTACAGAGTAATCACTGTGAACACTGAACCACTGTAGCTATCAAAATATTTCTCCATGAAGGAGAAGCATAAAGTAGACCTCATCCTTCTGAACACAAATTTAAGTTCATTTGTTGGGAAGGCCAAGAGCATCCCAGAACTGGGATCTGGAAGGACTCATAACACTTTTGACAACGGGTCGTTACCACTCTCAGCAGTCAAGAAACAAGCCAGCATCCCAGCCGTGCCAAGGAGAAGCTCAGGGAAGCCTGCAGACCCATGTTTCAGTTTCGAGAGGACAATCTTGAGCTGATAACAGATGTTTGCCTTTGGACCATAGGTCACACGCATTAATTTGGCATCCTTCAGACACCTCTGAGATGAGAAACTACTCTTGTCTTACTGAAAAAGCTTCAAGTCAAGCGCTTGTCTCACTTAGATGTTTACATACAGACCAGCTTGGCTGCATGGTTAAGTCCTTTGACAATTACTAAAGGTTCAAATCATCCAGAAAGATCAGAGCAGCAGATGCCATCTGGTGGGTGTGGAAATGACAACCCAGTCAAGCCAGGAGAGAGGTGAGTCCCACCTCTCTGCACCTCAACCCCAGCCCCTCTAAGCAGGTCAGGGATGGAATGCATGAGAGAACTGGGCTGTGTCGTGTCAGGTGTTAACTTTACTGGCAGTTTGGGAACAGCCTGTCATACGGAGATTGACCTCTGGCAGGAGGAAGTGGAGGGAGTGAATAAACAGTGGGAACAATCCTGATGGGAGGATCAAGTTTCTGCATTAAAGATCTTCCAGAAGGAAAAGGGTGGTTTAGAGTCGAGGGGCCTGACCCATGGTGGAAGAGACGTTGCCCAAGTCTGCTACAGATTTCCTTCTCAGTCTTGTACAAGCTGTTTGTTTTCTCTGTAAGTTCTGGCCAAATCATCCAAACGTGAGTAGACACTGTGATGACATGTGGGGTCCTTCTCTCCCCTCCTTTGCTTATGCCCTGGAAGGAGCCCAGTTTACAAAGCTGAAAGAGGGAAATAATTCAACTAAGTCACTATAATGTGGTCAGTGCTACTGCAGGGGACAACTTGCATAAACATTGACCAGATCCACCAACTCTTGAGCAACCAGACTCTTACCCTCTGGCTGCCCATGGCTTAGAGCAGTCAGTCAAAAATCACAGAATCACAGACTGGTTGAGGTTGGAGGGGACGTCTGGAGGTCATCTGGTCCAACCCCTCTGCTCAAGCAGGGTCACGTACAACCAGTTGCCCAGGACCATTCCCAGCCAGCTTTTGAATATCTCCCAGGATGGAGACTCCACAACTTCCCTGGGCAACCTGCACCAGGGCTCCGTCGCCCTGATGGTGAAAAAGTGTTTCCTGACATTGAGAAGGACCCTCCTGTGTTTCCATCTGTGCTTCCCGTTTCTTCTGGTCCTGTCACTGGGCAACACTTACGAGAGCCTAGCTCTGTTCTCTTTGCACCCTCCCTTCAGATACTTATATACATTGATGAGAATC
Source organism: Steatornis caripensis (assembly GCA_013398225.1). Taxonomy (NCBI): domain Eukaryota; kingdom Metazoa; phylum Chordata; class Aves; order Caprimulgiformes; family Steatornithidae; genus Steatornis; species Steatornis caripensis. The sequence goes on along the minus strand of VZSC01015138.1, from coordinate 21,573 downwards.
CCCTGAGCTGTCTCTTCTCTGGGCTGAATTGTCCCAGCTCTCACAGTCTTTCCTCACAGCAGAGGTGTTCCAGCCTCTTTGTAGCCCTTTGCTGGACTCTCTCCAGTCACTCCATGTCTCTCTTGTACTGAGGAGCCCAGAACTGGACATAGCACTCCAGGTGTGACCTCACCAGGGCAGAGTAGAGGGGGAGGATCACCTCCCCTGACCTGCTGGCAATATATCTAACGAAGCTGAGGATACCATCTGCCTTCTTTGCTGCTAGGTCCTATTGCTGGCTCATGTTCAACTTGGTGACCACCAAGACCCCCAGGTCCTCTTATGCCAACTGCTTCCCAGCTGAGTGATGCCCACCTTGGAGTTGTTCCTTCCCTACTGCAGGACTTTGTATTTTTCCTTGTTGAACTTCATGAGGTTCCTGTCAGCTGGATACATAGGATACATAGATCGTGATCAAGCTCCGAAATGCATGTGTGGTTTAAAAGGCCCAATCCTGAATCAACAGTGATGGGTACGACTCCAGACTCTGGTGGCACTAAGGAGACGAAGAACCGTTTATCAGAGACAGACCTGCCGTCCAGGGGCATTGTAAAACACCGAGGGTTGCATGTAGCTTTGTCTGTGACCAGAATTAGCCTAAAAAACACAACCCCAAAAGCCCAACCAATAATATGCAAAGCAAGATTAAAAATGCAGTGTCTGAAAATAGGTGCGCACTACAACAAATAAAATAAATCACAATGTGATCTCAAGCACATGGAAGAGGAGAAGACTATCCGGAGTAGTCAACATGGATTCACCAAGGGTAAATCCTGCTTGACCAATCTGATAGCCTTCTATGATGGCATGACTGGCTCGGTGGACGAGGGGAGAGCAGTGGACGTTGTCTACCTTGACTTCAGTAAGGCCTTTNTCAATGGAAAACGACAGGAGAAAATACGATCGACCAGAAATAGAGCTGGAAAGATTGCAGGTTGGTGGATGTCCAGTTCTTTGTAAGTGGGCATAACCTCTGTCTTCTCTTCCCTCACTTCTTATCAGAGATTCATAAAGTGGTTTGGGTTGGAAGAGACCTTTAAAGCTCAGCTAGTCCAACTCCCCCTGCAATGACCAGGGACATCTTCAACCAGATCAGGTTGCTCAGAGCCCTGTCCAACCTGACCTTGAATGTTCCCACGGATGGGGCATCAACCACCTCTCTGGGCAACATGCACCATTGTCTCAGCACCCTCATTGTAAAGCATTTCTTCCTTATATCTAGTCTGAATCTCCCCTCTTTAAGTTTAAAACCATCACCTCTCATCCTATCACTACAGGCCCTATTCTTCATTCTTTCCTCGCCTGTCCTCCTTCCCCTTTCACTGGAGTGAGCATCAAGGCAGCAGCTGGGTGTCTCCTAGGGAAGGTTTTTAAGGATATGAGGTGTCTTAGCACAGGTGGTCTCTCCCGTTGAAGCAGTTTGCACAGGTCAGTGGATATCCTGAGTTCAACTCTTCATTAGCAAGGAGGGTGGTGTGAGCCTGGGATGCAACTAGGCATTGAGCCTGCTGTCACCCCCTCCTTCTTACCACCCCACGCACACACAGCCAGAGACTTAGTGGTTTCCAATACACTCAAGCATCTCACCTCTCTGCTGATAAATCACACAGAGATGAAAGGCTGTTTGGAAGCCAAAGATGAATGCAGGAAACATTGATGCAAACTGACATTACTCAAAAATGAGCAAATGGTGGCAGGGGCCCTAAGCACTTCATAGTTCAGCCATCTGCCCCTCTTCCTGCCTAGGCACCTCTGCACCCGGGCAGCGGTGGGAGTCCTGTTTGTCCATTCCCCTCATTAGGAGCAGGCGCTTGAATGGGCACATGTGTACAGTCAACAGTGCCTTAGGACAGATGGGAAATTAGCCACGATGTAAGAAAGTAAAATACACCCTCGTGATTAACCTGCAGCTCTGGCTGCTTCTGGGAAAACACATGCACCATTAGCTGCTTCCCAAGCGAGGACGGGACCTGGGTATTTGGAGGGGCAACATGCTAAAATGCACAGGGCTTTGATTCTTCTTGAGCACAAGTGCCTTTGAGCTGTCTGGATATTCACAATGGCTCTGTGTTGGCTACTCTTGGAAAGGTCCATCCTTCCCCGGTGCTGTGAGCATCCTCAGCACCCACTGGAAGGGTGCAGAGGCATCAGTGTTCATCTTTGACTGTTTCTGCCTGGGATATGCACTTGCTGGCTGATGTTGGTATGACAGAGTCTTCTCAGTGACATAGCTGGAGGATGGGTTTGCCGCACCAGCCCCTCTTCTCCGGAAAGTCCATAGCAAGTGTAACCAACAGAGTCCAAATCCTGGTTGTCCCTTATCTCCCTTTAATCATCCCTTCTTCAGCTGTGGTGCCCATTCTCCTACATAGCATCTTCCAGGCTCCAAACCCTTTCAGACTGGCCAAATATATTGGCTGGCCACTTAGCCAAAGTCCTCTAAAGGCTGGACATGGGCATTCCCCATTCCCTCCTCTCGGTATAATGCAACAACCTTGGGCAGACATCCATTGCTCTTTGATGGACTCATGAATTACTTGGGCACCTAACACAGGCACAGGCAGCTGGGTTCTTGCAGGCTTTTCCTAATGGAAAGAAAACTATCAGCTTGCTCTCTGTTAGATGTTTGGGAGCTGGGTCTGACCTCACCGTGTATGGAGGCGTCCTTGAATCACCTGACAGGTACTTCAGGATGAGATGACCCTTGGGTCTACACCACGCTATTGAGGGGCACGTCTCTGAGCCAGACAGCAGCTTTACATGGATCATTACTGGAGCGGTTCTACACTCCCTTTGCTGTTCTGGTTGTGGGGTGGAGGGGGGCAAAAATTCGCCCTTATCTTACTTTCAGCTTTTTTTACCTGTACTACAAAATGTATTGGATGACGTTTTAAACAAAGTAGGTTCCCAACAGCATCTAGGCCAGCTCAAGGCAACACAAGGAACAGTGCCATTGGAAATGACATTTTGGGACAATGGATGGGAGGACATGGAAATATAGGCAATGAAATACATCTCAGTGAAAAATGATTGAGTAGTTCCAGTTGACCTTTTCCAACAGAAGGCATGGTGGGTGCTAGGGACCCCCCTCCAGGAATCCCCTGTCTGCTCTCCATAGCCAATGCTCCATCCCCTCAAGGTGACAGCACTAACTCATGGCCCTGTTTTTGGCTGCATCCCTGTGTCCAGCTGATGAAGACAGCAGAATTGGATCCTAGGCAGAACTACCTGATGGGATTTCATCCCCACGGGGTCCTGGCAGCCGGAGCCTTTCTCAATTTCTGCACAGAAGCATCGGGCTTTTCCACACTCTTCCCAGGCATCACCCCACACCTAATGATGCTCTCCCTGTGGTTTCGCGTCCCCTTCTTCAGGGACTACCTGATGAGCGGAGGTAAGCAGGGTGGCAGCACAGGCAGACGGTGGGATGAGTTGAGTGAGTCAGATGCTTTTTTGGGCAGCAGAGAGTGAAAACACCAGGCGGGGTTGGGAAGAGGAGGCAAGGGTCTGTTTGTCCCCATCTGTGGCTGATCTGATCCCATGCACGGACACAGCTACTGGAGGTGGCACCCAAAAACTCTCTGAAGTTAAAAATCTTCCTCCTAGTTGTTATTTCTGTTGTTCAACTTCATAGGTCAGCTCTGAGCTCAGGGCATCGCTGTGCCAGGTGCTGTGCAACGGCAAAAAATGCAGAGCAACTCATGAGCAGAAATGCTGAGACCAGCAGGGCAGGGTGGTCCTGTGTTTCTGTCTTTTCATGCAAACAACATTCGGGCTTGAAATTGTCGTTGCTACTGAAAGAAGGAGGAAACCTATTTCTCCAAAGCTGCTGCTGCTTGCGGGGAAGCAACAGCCAGGGAGAGAGGATGCAAGTAGCAGCTCGCATTATTGCAAAACCACGTGGCAAAAGAAGAAGAAATGAAAAGGAATAGGTGAAAATCAAACAGAGAGAGGAGAAAGGGAATCTGGAAAGATTTTTGGAAGCTGATAGGAGATGACCTCCATCTCTCAGCAGTGGGCTTGGGGAATGGCCACTTCTCCAGCTGAACGGGCTCATGTCATGGGCAGGATTCAATAGACTAAACATAGGCATCCTGTTCCGTGGGAGATAACCCAGGGCATTCATCACCCTGTTTTCCATGTAAACCCTGGCTCCTGCTGCTGAAAAAATATTTACATGGAGAGCGAGGAATCATAACAGTGAGATATGACAGAGTTTTGACCCACGAGAAAGAAGGTTTAATCGTTGTAATGCAAGAGTCCAGCGCATAGCTCATTTTCAGGTCGGTTGAATCAATCTGGCAAATAGGTTTTAATTTGCAAATTATTTCAGCTCCTGAAACAAGGGCTTTCTTAAAAAAAAATCAAAATTACATTGCTTTGTCATTATCATTTTTTATCATTATTATAATTAAAGGTTTCTAACTTTTGTAATTAAATAATGACAAGGACCCATATTCTGTGTTAAATTCTGCTTTAAATTAGTAGCATCCACTGAAACATGTTTGTGTTTTGACCTAAAGCAAATGTGTTGCTGCCTCTGGAATAACGCAGGGCTGGACACGGTTTTAGCTGACAACAAACTGAAACTGATTTTCCCTGGGGCTATAGTGCACCTAGATCTCAGTTTACTTTTTTCCTGATTTGTTTCCCTGTTTCTCACTTCTGGGCCAGGCAGCAAAGGGATAATTGTATATTCACATAGCAGATCCATGTGTGAATCCAGCATCTTTCAGGGAAGCTGGGCTGAGATTGCCAAAGCACAGGAAAACTCTGAAAATAAAGTTTCTAGCACTCCTCCAGAGTTGCATAATGGAGAAAAAAGGTACAGAGCAAACCACAGTCGTCTGGGTTTTAGAGATGCTCATTTTTTCTTCTTCTCTCCCGTCAAGGGCTTGTCCCCTCCGACAAGGAGAGTGCATCCTACGTGCTGCAGAGGCCGGAGGGTGGGAACATGCTGGCCATCATTGTCGGTGGGGCGCAGGAGGCGTTGGATGCCCGTCCAGGATCTTGCACCTTGCTGCTGAAGAACAGAAAGGGATTTGTCCGCCTGGCCATCGAGCACGGGTGATGCAGGGGATGGGGTCAAGGGGTGCTTGGGGAGGGATACTCCGGTCTGTGGCTGGTTAATGGGGTTTTCCTGCTGTTTCTGGTGATGAAGAGGAGGTGGTTTGGAGTGGGCTTTGCTAATCTTCATGCCCCTACATTGAGTTCTGCTCTTTGCAGCACCCCACTCGTCCCCATCTTTTCCTTCGGAGAGAATGACCTCTTCGATCAGGTGAGAAACCCCAAGGGCTCATGGTTGCGGCAGCTCCAGCACCGGCTCCAGCAGATCATGGGCATCTCCCTTCCTTTGTTCCACGCGCGAGGCATCTTCCAGTACAGCTTCGGGCTAGTACCGTACCGGCGGCCTATCTGCACTGTGGGTAAGTCCTTCGTTGGCACGCCGGCACGATGCTGGCCACACTTAGTCCGGCCAAAGGGAGGGACCAGGGACAGTCCCTGGGTTGTGTCATCCTCTTGCCAGGCTGGAACATCATGCCAGAGGCCACAAGCTGTGGTGGGCAAGAAATGTACTGGGAATGGAACATCCCCAACAGCTCATGTGTCACGCTGGTTTGGGACTCCGGCTTGGTCTTACGGCAGAGCTCAGGTCATCTGGGCTGTGTTGAGAAAGCCCCAGAGCAAATATGGCCACCTCATCACCCCTATGGGATGCAGCCAACCCCAGCCCCAGCGCAACCCAGTGGTAGGAACCACTGCAATAGCGTTGAGTTAAAGCCAATTTCACAAACACAAGTAGGACAACACCAGTTTGCAGGTTTGCTCAGCATCCAGTGCAGATGGAGCTGCAGACCTCAGCCTACTTGCTCGTGAATAAGGCAAGCCATTTCAACCAGAGAGCGTGCCCATGGGAGACTAAATTTCAAGAAAGTCTTTGGTTTTGAGGTTTTGCTGGGTTTCAACAGCTCAGTGTTTGGCCCATGGATGTGACTGATGCTCTGTGAATTAGTCTAATTAAAGAGGCTCTTTGGAAAGGTCAGAGCTCACCCCATTGATTAAGTTTGACAGCCAGCAATTACTTCTAATTGTTTAACAACTTGTTTGGATTGTCTCAATGGTTTTATGAGCTGTGCAGTATCACAAGGGCTCTTCATTAGTCCCATGAGCAGCAGTGTTACATGATGATGAAACCCTCCTCCACTTCACAAACACAATTCGAGTGAGAAACCAGAGCAAGAGATGTATCTTATGGACTTCCCTGTTACCTGCAGGCACCTGGTCCTGCCGCTGGTGGCTCTGGGAGATGGCAAAGGGCTTCTTCTAGTGCTAGGAATCAAATTAATTAAATTTGCTCTTGAAAAAAGCATGACTTTCTAAAGATAAGTGGGTACTTGGTTCTAAAAAAAATCAGGTGTTTCACTGAGGCTTTGACCTGAGCAAAGTGGAAGTACCACAATCGTTAGTGTATTTGGATAGTCTTGGACTCCCCCGTGCCTCAGTTTCCCCATTTGCAATGAAGATTCCCTTCATTGCATGGGGGAGCAGCTTGGAAAGCCCAACTCAAATATGAGGATGATGTTGTCTTTATCTGCAGCACATCTGAGATGTTAGGAGCAGCTGTGGGGACTGCATTGGGATGCGGTACTTTTTACTTCAAAGAAAGCTACACAGAAGATCTTTGGCATTAACCAACTTTGCAGATGGGGAAACTGAGGCAAGGAGAGATGTGACTTACTTAGGAGGCTAGGGTCTGAACCTCCATCTCCCTACCTCCTTGGCTGTGCTGCGTCTCAAACCCCAGGACATGACTGCTTGTATCGATCCATCCGCCGCATCCTCGGAGAGGTGGACCCCAGCTCTGTGCTAAGATCTGCAAGTGTCCAGAGGGACTCGACATTGCCTCCTCCTAATGCCTGTGCTTGTTTTCCAGTTGGGAAGCCAATTCCAGTGCAGAGGAAGCACAGACCCTCCAAGGAAGAGGTTGATCAAGTCCATCAGAAATACCTAAACGAACTGTGCAAGCTGTTTGAGGAGCACAAAGCTAAACATAACATTCCGGAAGACAGACACCTGGAATTTATATAGAGCTTCTCAAGCAAGCAAGGTGAAACCATGGAGATCCAGCTCCAAGTTTTCCCCTCTCTCCGGAACTATTTCACAAAATCACCTTACTTACAGTTAACATATGGTCCTTACAGTGTAGGGAGAAGGACTTGGTTTCCCCAGCAATTGCATGGATGTGGGGGCAGAGTTTTCATTTTTCGTTCCTGTAAGACACATAAAAGGTATAAAGAAGAAGAAATCCCGGCTGTGGTCAGCACTGTTGAAACTCCCCAGCAGAAAACTCACACTCCCAGTCCAGCTCGGGGGCCAGTTTTTCAAGATATTTCCAGGCAGAGATGAATTACTGAAAGTTTTCATTCAGAAATGGGATGATGAGCCATAATTTCTGCTGAACGCTTATGTTTTTTTTAAAATATAATTTGTCTAGATCAACAAGTGATCATTGCTTGCTTGATGCTTTGCATGTCCTTAGTTCCTCTGGGGTCTTTTCTCCTCATACAATTTATTGGAAAGCTTATACTCCCAGCATGGTGCTGGTCTCCCTCAGCAGAAATACGATGTCCTACGCCACTGGGGAGAAATAAATAAAACCTGTATAAAGGGCAAGGGCTCATCCCAAGGGTTCACCCTACCTGGGCTCTGAGAATCCTGCTTTACTTTTATTAATTTGACCCCAGACACCCCTGCACGGGAACAGCACTGTCTCTGTGCCTTTCATTTTACAAACGAGACCATTTCCTAAGGAGAGAGCATGGCCAGGAGACAAAAGAAGAGAGAAGTCATTTGGGACAAAAAGCCGTATTTGGCAGGCGATCAAGGCTTTAAATAGCTGCCTTGTCCTGATATCCAGAACTTTATTAAACTCTGCAGTTAATGGGATTTCGCAACATGGAAGTTTTAGGTGGCAGGAAGCCATCTGCTCAGATCAGCTTTACATCGCCCCTATCGAGCCCTTATACCATCACCACCTTCTCTCTCTCCCTTCATTTCTCTCCTTCTTCCCCGTGTCCCATTCCCCACCTGCAAGGAGCCACCAAAAATCCCGCAGAGCACGTGCACTTCATTGCACCCAAGATTTTTGTTACTGCAGCTGTAACAACTGAGTTTAACAAGGAAACTACATAGAACTGTTTCTAAACTGACAATACCAGAGCCTTCATTGTGCTTTGTTTTCTTTTCCCTTTCTTCCTGCCCTGATCAAATCACTCCTCCGGATTCTTAATCTGAATGACCCACTATAAATCCCTCCTTTTCCTGGAAAACAAGCAGCAACAGGGAAGAATTTGATGGAGCCCTGTATCAACATTTCTAAACACTCCTGTAATCCCACAGTTAATCCAGTCAAATAAAGCAGGTCACCCGCTATGATTTCTTGCTTGCTTTCTATTAATAGACTTTTTCTTTTGTCCTTAATTAAGGGCAGAGGTGCCTAAGTAGGAGGATTTATGCACCAGGAAAATAAAAAGTATGCTATTCCACCTTTTTCTTTTGGCGTTCATCACCATCCAAGCTTTACTCGAACTCCAGTTGTTCTTTCCTGTCCTTTCCTCCCCCTTCCCTGCTATTGGCCATGCCACCAGCAGATCCCAGGAAGGTCGCCATGACCTTCTGCAAACATCCTGATGGGGATCAGTGCTGGAGGGGAGCGATGGGGTTGTCCCCAGGGACACAGCACAGGATGCTGTGGGGATGGAGGAGGTCTCCAAGGGTGAGGACAAGGAGCTGAGAACTCGATGCCATGGGAAAAGGAGCAAAGGTACTGCTGTTGGGCTGGAAATCGGCAGTGGACAACGGAGAGGATTTGGGGAGATGTCAAGATGGGTGGTTGGATGTGGTGATATTGTGGGGATGTAGGAAACGGGGAGGGAGCAGGATGCGAGGTTGAGTCCATGGCACAGCCACAGATGGCAAATGTTGGTACAGACAAGAGGGGTTGGATCTGTAGAGGTAACATGACTCTGCCCAGGCTGGTGGAGGAGCTGCACTGGAAGGTGTGATCCCCAAAATTCCATGGAGGCCTCTCTCCTCCCCTTTGGAGACCTGACATGGCGATACCTCCAATGCCAGAGATGCACCTACTTGGGAGGAGGGATGGTCATCACCTTCCTGATCAGTGATGCCATCCTGGGAGAGAGAAAAGGCAGAAAATGGGTGGTCAGGAAAAAAATCCCAGGGAGGAATAGGGAGGAGGATGCTGGAGCTGTCTGAAGGCTGATGGGGCAGTCAGGGGCATGCAAGACCTGAAGGTAAAGGAAGACCTCAATGCTGGAGAAGAGGAGTCAGAGGAGTGCGTTGGTTATATTTAATGGCTTCCTTTGAGGTCAGTTTTATTTCACAGACTGGAACGTGTCCTTGATCTTCAGGGACCTATACAACCCAGGAGAGGTCAGTGTCTGGGCTTGTGTTAAATATAACTTCAAGAATAATAATTCATAGTTGTTCTTGCAGCAGAGCTATTCAGGAGGCTCGGTGTGATGTGTGGTGTCATCTTCTCCAGAGGCTGGAGCTGCCTCTGATCAAAACGCTGTAAGATAAGAAGGTTTTGTGCTATTTCAGCCTCGCACAGAGCTGTCTGGAGGATTGGAACTCCTCCAATGCAACACAAGGCAGGAGAAACCTTAAGAAAAGAGGAGTGCCCCGATCAGCCAGTCAAACCAAACTACGTCTGGGTTTGGACTCTGCAACTCAGGACTGGCATAGCTGGAGGCACGAAGGCTAGGACTGGGGGACATCCAAGCCGTCTCCCCAAAGTGGGGACCAGTTAAAGTTAAAACGACATGGCATGTTTCCTTCCAGCGTGTCCGCTCCCTGTTTCTGCGACCGGCTTTGATATAAGAAACAAGCCCAAGGAGAAGTGATAAATTCATTGCATCTCTTGCAGAAATTTGAAATTTCAGCCTTTTCGGGACTTCCGTGGAAATTCCAAATTGCAAAAAGATAAAACAGCAACAAAAAAATAAAAGTGTAGTGATTTGGTATTGCCCTCCTGCCTGTCTCTTCTTCCAACCGCTTCCCTGATGATCTCTCCAGTATTTCTGTTGCGAGAGGCTCTAATCTGGATTTGCCTTACTTAGTGGGTTCAGATCATGAGGCTCAGAAGAAAACCTCTGACGACTGATGAATACAAAATACAGACTAATTCCCCAAGAGGAGGAAAGCCAAGCAAAATGCTTTTTTTTGCCCTTCTGTAGCTCTAGTCCCGCAAAATTGTTTTACTGCCCTGGGAATGGGGTTAAAAAGTTGCTTGGGGCAAGCAAGTAGAAAAATGTGTGGGTTTCTGCTCAAGGAAAGATTTCCTCCTTTTAATTCAATAAAGAGCCAAAATGTGGTATGTTAAACATCCCTCCCTCACACCCCAGAGGCTTTTCCTTTTCAAGAATGGAAATCAAATTGCAAAAGTGTCTAAAACCCATCAGTTTGCTTTCAAAACTATTTAAAGCATTTAAAAATCAAACAAAAACACAGGTCTCCCCAGGAATAGGGACACTTTTTTGGGGGGTAATCTTTTAGTTCTGTCTGATTTGAACCCCATGAGCCGCTCTTCTGCATCTCCCATCACCTGAGCTCACGTCTTGACACAGCTTTTCTAGGAGGAACTATCCGATAAAGGATTTTGGCAGACTGCCTTGTTCAGGTTATTAAAACCCACCAGCAGAGAAATAACCGGCAATGTCCAACATGCCGCACGAGGCAGGAGGTTTTGTGTTGGATTTGAGGAAATACTGGGTACAGTTGATCCATTTTTCACTCTTGTGCCTACTTATTTTGTATTACTACTTGCATTACTGTATTCAAGCTTGTGCCTATTTCTTACCTCTGCCATTAACTCTGTGCTAGCAACCTGCTAAGACGCCACATCTCTGAGGCATGAGGATCTCACGTGCTTCAGCCAGCATAAGATCTTCAAAACGCAGCATGCACTTATCAGGAGGGAAAACTTCTGTAAAGTCAGGTAGTCATGAGCCGGTATTTTGGATGTTGGGGTCCAAAATACTGCCTGTGAGCTAAATGGATTTATGTTTTATTAGCTCATATGAGGACAAGAAAAAGCAGTCCAAACATGTTTTCAATGTGCAACTCAAGATGCACTGAAAATTACATACAGAAAACACTATGGAAATGATTTGGAAACACTTGGGTTTATGAAATGCTTGCAGAAAATGCATGCACAGAAAATGCATGCAGAGAAAATCGTGAATACACACAAAAAAAATTGCAAGCACAGAAAAAAATGCATTGGGAATTCTTGGGAAAAACAGTTTTGTGGGTTACTGCTCTGTTCTGATCACCTAAAATCGAAGGGGAACAAATGCAAGCAAGCAGTGTTTTTATCTTTACTGGGTCATTTGCAAGCACAGAACTCAGTTGCTGATTGCAAACAATTCGCAGCCAAGGGTGTGTGTGGCTGCCGGAAGAATTCACCTCCACATCATGGAGTACTTTGAACTGCGAGAACAACGCTGCATTGCCAAGAGCATGTGAACACTGCCATAGGATTCTTCCACCGAAGAGATATCGTAAGGTCAGGATTTTCGGAAGTGCTTAGGATTTTCGCAAAGTGCTTAGCTTCTGCCTTCTGAAAAGGAGATCCTTTAAGCTGCTGCATGGCAGGATCTCCTAGCTAAGCATCTCATTTTACTCATCAGCAACCCAAAATCTTGACTTGAGAGACTCCGTGTCACTACGTGCTCAGTCCCTGGAGTCACAGTGAGTCCCTCAGATGAGAGAATCAGCTGGGTTGTGGGTTTTTCAATGCTGTATTTTATATCAGCCTCATGACATTACCCACAAATCCTGCGGTGCGTCTTCCTTCCAAGAACTGCCAAGCACTTTACAAGTAAATATGATCCATAATCCCCAGGGGGGTGGAGGGGGAGTTCCTTTAACCCCTTGGTTGATGCTTCGCTGCTGTCAACCTGAGATGATGAGCATCATCTTGCTTAGAGAGCAAGAATAAGGATGACCCCGTGGCCCAAATCCCTGATGCATCTAGACCCGACTGATCTGCTGCAGGTTGCGGGAAGTCTGCAGCAAAGCTGAGACCTGAATCCTCTGCCCCATGTCCTGGGGTCTTAACCACAGCACTGCCTTTGCCCTTATAGTTAAGCCCTGAAGACAAGATTGGGAGCAGATATCTGATTCATTTCAACCATCAAACGCATCCTTTCAAACGTCCTCTGCTGAATGCTGCTCCTGCCCAACTGCTGTTTTAAGGTGTTATCGTGGCAGCAGCCAGACAGCCTGGCTCCGGTCATTGCCAAAGCATTTGCAGGATTCAGGGGTACCCAGACTGCAAAGCTGTAACAAATAAACCAGAGACGTGGGATGAACACTTTTTGAGGTCCTCTGGGTCTCTGGATGTTACCCCTTCACAGGAAGGAGCACTGAAAGAGACAGTATCTTCCAAGCACCCAAGCACGTGATGGTGTCTTCCAGCACCACTCACACTGGCACCACCAGCTCCTCCAGTTATTAATGACCCATGGACAATGCCAGGAACATCCTAGGTGTTTGTCTGTAGATGAGAAGTGATGAGTAACCCCTAATGATAACAGGAGCTGATTGAGTCAGAGGAACCATCCCAGCATCTGTACTTGCCTTTAGGATTGAAGTGCACAACTCACACTGTTGCTCTACCTTCAAATCGTCGTCGTGTCAGAAAGAAGAGGCCTCTGTATAAAGACAAGCCAAACATGGAGTATTTTGTACATGAACCCAGAAAATGTCTTGGGTTTTCTTAAGTCATTATGAGACATCCTGTGGCTGTACACATTGTGGTTAAAGATGGGATGGAAATTTAGACTGTATCTTGAAATTGGGGTTTGTATAATTATTCTGAGTAGAGAGGAAATTCCTTACCAAATAAACCTGTGGAGCAAAGTATCCTAGAGGCATTTATGTAAGTCCTACAAAAAGGGAAGTTCCTGGGTGTAAAGCTGGATAGAGCAGGATCAGCAAATCCCCTTCTCCCATGGGAGCAGCACTGTCCTCCAAGGACGTCCTTGCTCATCACATGGCGACAGCTATTCTGGCCAAGCTGCATTTGACCACTCTGAGCACATGCCCACAGAGGCAGAGTTGGAGGCACGGAATCTGTAGGGTGCTTCACCCTAGCCTGGTAGGTAACAAGTGCGGGATGCTGTTCTCCTTGAGTGACTTTGGTTCTTCAGGGCTTGGTGTCCTCTCCTGGCTCATTTTTCTGCCTCGTTTTGTCACTTATGTTGGTTTGATCCTTGCTTAGACTTCCATTTTCAGTCTCAGCTTGAGTTCTGCTTCAGATCTTGGCTATAGGCCTCTAACCATTGAGCCAGGTGGCCATCCAACCCCAAGACATTAAGAAATCACCTCTCCGAAGCAAAATGAGCTGCTTCCATAAAAGCACAATAGAGTAGTGTCTGCACACAGGGCTTGTTCAGCCCTGGAAAGCTTGGGTTAATTCACCACCTCTCATCTACAGACAACTTCAAAGGATGCTTCCTGACGTGGGCCTAATCGTGGTTTTATGCCCATACTGGATGGGAAAAAAAGCAATGGGCCTAGTTACAGCCAGGAATGTTTGGTTTAGGAATAGATTGACTGTAAAGGTTGTGGCATCTTCATCATAGAGAGTCTTCAAGAGCATGTTAACAGCATGTCTGTGTGGTGACATATGACATGGATGGACTTGATCCTCCCTTGAGATAAAGGGCATGGCCCCACCGACCTCTTAATATCCCTTCCCAACCCTGTTTCTCTGTGATTGCTGTGCTGGGAGCTGTAATACCATCTGCATTCTCACCTGCAGTGCTCTGGATTTCCTCCAGGAGGTTCTTTAGCTAACAGACTTTGGCAGATCTTTCATGAGGCCAGCTTTAGCATAACCTGCTAGGAAGTGATCAACACCTCTTCCTTCTTACCGACACCAGTGTCCAATGTTTTAGCCCATTACTGGGTTTTGTTACTTCTACTGCTCTGCACTGGTCAATACAAAAGAAAGTGAGGTGATAGGAGGCCTCCTTACCAAAATAAAGTTTTCAGTGAAGATTGAAGGTTTATTTCTGGACAAAAGTCCAGAATCCAGGCCCTCAGTGTGGGAGCTGAAAGCAGCTGGGTTTGAGGACTTACTGCTGTCTTCATTTCTCCAGCTCTTGGCCCTAGGATTTGGCTCTGTCTTAGGGCTTTAAAAGTTATGTCTTGGGCTCTGGCTCTCTGAAGAGCGCAGAGAAAGTATCTGTGGTCCAAGTCTCTTCTCTTCCCACACCGATGAGCTGTGGGTACACTACACTGACTCAGATGCTACTTCTCCAGCACATGCAGAGCATTTCCAGCTTCCATTCTGTCCTCATGAATCTCCTACCATTAAGAAGATAGAATAGTTTTATTGGTTTAGAGCAAAGGTCCAGCTGTTTCAGTGACATTTCTCCATTGGTGACCAACAGCAGATCCCTGGAAAGAATGGGATGAGCACAATGTAAAGGTCCTTCATAACACTTTCCCAGCTCCAAGCGGTTTGCAGTCTGGGTCTTATTGACCAGGTGATATATTTGTATTTAACAGTAAATCCCATGAATGTTTTTGCCCAGTTCCCTTTGAAGACTTTTTTCCAAACCTTTCATCTTCATAATATTTCCAAAGTTAGAAGCTTTCATACATCTGGACTTTAAATTTGTTTCACCACATGGGAAAGAGATCTTGGAGTCCTGGTGGGTAGTCCTCTGAAAAGGTTGCATCTTTCTTAGCACTGGCTAAAACAAGCAAATAGGATGACAGAAATTATTAGGAAAGGAAAAAAAGAATGAAAAAGAAAGCACCTCTGTACAACTGAATAAACTTACGATGTGAGTTCATATTCAAACAATGAGTGAAGTTCTGGTCTGAGGAGGCCAAAAAAAGGGTAATCGATCAGAGCTGCAAACCTCTTCCAGGAGGCACAGAGTAGCAGTCCTCACCCTGGTGAAGATATGATGGAGGGGATGGCAGCAGCAGTCTCTGAAACTCTGAATGGAGAGGAGAAGGTGACCCAGGAACTGTTTCTTAGAGCTCATAAAGTGGGAAACATCCACAGAAATCTTTGGGCTGAAAGAATTTTTTCTTTTTTTTCCAGAGTGCACTCTCACCAGAAGCTGGGGAGGCCAAAAGCACACGGTTCAAAAAGAATCAGAAAAAACTGTGGAAGATAAGTCTGCTGGGCTCCTAAAAACACATGAAATGTCATCTCCTGCTCTTCAGGGAGAGAACATTACAGCAATGCCAGTCTTCCTGTTTTGTGAGCACCCACTGTTGGCCGTAAGCAGAGATGGGACATGGGCTGATGGACCATCAGGCTGACCCAAAACCTACATAAGCTCCCGTGTCCTTCAACACACGGAAGCAAACACACCAGCTCCTTCCTCAGATCCCATCACCACTTGGCTTCTTGGGCTACACGGGGATACGCGAGCAAAGAAACATCCTTACTTTTCTAGGTTTCATAAGAAGTAGCTCAAACTCCTTCCCAAGAGCAGTAGATGAAATCAAACAGAGATGATCTAGCATCAAAACAATTCCTTAGAACTGAACTACAGTATGTGCAATCCCTGCACAACCGTATCAGTTTAAATTTTCAGTTGCTAGTCATCTGTCCTCTTTCTTAACCATGCAAGAGCAAACAGCTTCTTCGTATATACATGACCTCCAATGGGTGGCCTGAAATCCTGCCCAAACAATGAGAAGTGGAAGAGAAACAGCCAAATAAAATTATAAATCCACATAGCAGAGCAAAGGGGAAAGAAAATATCTGGGAAATATCAGGAAATCCACAGGCTTTATGATCTCCCACATCTCACAGGCCTTTGCCTTTCATCCAGTTGCCCCTGTGCTTAAACTTCAAATGTGCATTTGTCCCTGAAGAACTTCCAGAAAGGTTTGGGAATCCCAGAAGAGAGCTACTGCCTGTGAACTGGACTGAGCGGTTAGTCCTATGGCTGGATACCGTTCTAGCAGTCTTCTAGGACCCAGTGGGAAGCAGTGGAAATCCCTGGGTCAGGCTAGAGCACATGGCCTTTGGGGGTTACCATGAAGGAGAGCATTTTCTGACTGTGATCGAGAAGAAAGCCAGGGCCAGGGCGGAGAGGGAAGGATCTGGTGGTGGACAAGGAAATGTTTGCAGCAGGAAAGTCCTTTCTACTGACCCCAGCAGGTACTAGATCTGGGCTGAGATATACAGGTGGCCACACTCTTCCTTGTTTCACTGCTGTGCCACCTCTCTTGCTGCTCTCGCCATGCCCGGCCCTAAATTTTGGCAAGGGAGAACCAGCAGCACATCCTGGCATCATCAGTGTCATGTGCTGGGGCAGCAGGGACCTCTGTGGTGCACACGTGCTCCGAGCTGGATGTGAAACCCGTCCCGTCTCCGTCCTTGGCCAAAGGACGTGGACATCCGGGACACGAGGAGGTCTGATACAACAGGATTGCAAGTGTTTCCACAGGGGAGCTGATGCCAACTAGACTGACAGGCTGAGAAGGAACGAGAGAGGAATTAGAGACTATCAGAAATGGCCACCGAAAGAGGAGATGAGGCTTCAGGCACTCCTGAGCCACAGGGCTAACCTAGAGAGGGCTCTGGCTTTATCTGTGTTGTTTACACTTTACGAGGAAGGGAACAAGTGTTATACTAAATATCTGTCAAATCTGGTCATCACCTCTTTACTTCGCATTTTTAGGTAAGAATTTAGCAACTCTGCTTGCTTGCTTTAAAACAATCAGTTATTTCAACTTCCTTGCTTTAAAATAATTGTGATTTTCAAGTATTTCTTCCTTCTCCTTCTCTCTCTATACTTGTATGTATTCATGGAAACCCTTCTTAGACACTCCAGCATCACAGGGTGAGATAAAGAGCCATTTAGAGATTCTGTAGCCAGTGAAGACAAATTAAGGTGACCAGAACAGGCTTTGTCCTTCAGCTTGTAGACGTTTATTTTAGCACCAATGAATACCACCCTTACACTGCATTTCCTGGTCTGATCCTGCAGCTGTGGGGTGCACAGAGAGCATTTGCAGGAACTGTCTTGCTGCGGTCAACGTGACTCCCTGGGTGAGTAAAGGGTTGCAGGATTGGGTCTGTCTGGTGCCTACTGCCCACATGCATCTGTGGAATCACTCTGCTGGGACCCGCAGGAGTTGTGAAACAAGGCTGGTACCTTTTCCCTGCAAACGTTGTTAATTCTGAGTTGGTTTATATTTGGCTGTGATGCAACCCCCTAAATTTAACACCATGGGGGACTGAGGCACCACCAGTCCATTGATCCGTCACACATCTACATGGAGCTCTGCGACTGCAGAACTGTCCAAAATGTTGCATAAATGATGTGCTTTTCACAGCACGTGAATTGCAAACTATTCTAACACCACGGGAAGGCTCAGGTTATTGCTGAGATTGGCTGAGCCAGGAGCAATCAAAAAGCAGCCTCCTGCGGGATGCCCGCAAACCCTTTCTGCCGTACAGCTTGCAGAGTGCTGTGGGGACAGTTTGTTAGCTGACTTCCCGAGGGAAGGAGGTGAATTTCTATTCCAAATTTCTTCTTCGCTCATCAGAGGGAGGCATTTTCAACCGTGCACGGATTCTGGAGAAGTGCTTTGAAGTTCAAGAGCCCATGTAAAATATCCAAGCACGCATGAGAGTCAAAAGTCCCAGAGACAAAAGCTGAACAGACCCAGCTCTCTCAGCCTTTCCTCATACGAGAGATGCTCCACTCCCCTGATCATCTTTGTTGCCCTCCACTGGACTCTCTCCAGTAGTTCCCTGTCGCTCTTGAACTGGGGAGCCCAGAACTGGACACAGTACTCCAGATGCGGCCTCACCAGGGCAGAGTACAGGGGGAGGATCACCTCCCTCGACCTGCTGGCCACACTCTTCTTAATGCACCCCAGGATGCCATTGGCCTTCCTGGCCGCAAGGGCACACTGCTGGCTCATGGTGAGCCTGTTGTCCACCAGCACTCCCAGGTCCTTCTCCGCAGAGCTGCTCTNCGTTCCATCACCTTTCCAGGGATGGAGGTGAGACTGACTGGCCTGTAGTTTCCCGGGTCTTCCTTCTTGCCCTTTTTGAAGATTGGAGTGACATTGGCTTTCCTCCAATCTTCAGGCACCTCTCCTGTTCTCCACGACTTTTCAAAGATGATAGAGAGTGGCCTAGCAAATGATGGACAGAGGCACTTCAGGGCCAGAGCATTTGTGCCTTCTCCCAGACCACCAACAGCGGTGCTCTCGTGCTTTTGCATGGGAGAGCTCTGGGACAGGGTGAAAGGGTGCAAAACCACGTTTGCAAGGCATAATTAGCCAGCGTGGGTCTGATTGCAGCTTTTCTCAAACGTGGATGCTTCTAAATGAGTATTTGCAGCAGACCTGGTGCCTCTTTCGGATGTCCTGGGAAATTTAAGATCATTATTACTGATTTGTGTTGCAGGAGCTTCTCAGTCATGGTCCAAGGAGTACCACGGCATGTTTTGAGTCAGTGTCACAATCCTGCGTTGTAGCTGGTGATAAAAGTTGCAGCCAGACTTAGCCAAGTGGGAAAACCTGTAAAAATACAGGAAAAAAGATAAGATTTCTGGTAGAAATTGTGAACTTTGCCATAGCGAAGGAGACCAAAGCCCCGATGCTCGCACGATGATGCTCACAAGCAAGCAGACCTCCAACATCCTTGGTGCTGTGTGCAAGAGCATCCTTGGGAAGGAGACTCGCTTGCTCTGAGCCCCTCCTGAGCCCCTTTGGCTGGCTCCGAACCCCTCATCAGCAGAAACCATTTAGTCCAAGACCTCAAGGGGCAGCTTGGACAGACCAGCTTGGGCCTCTGAGCTACGCATAAAACACAGCTAGGTGGGGGACAGTGTGTCCCTAAGCCGGTGGGCAGACCCATACATCATGCAATGGGGAAAATAGTGCAGCAGATGCCATGCACTTCTGCTCTTGCACCTTTCCCCATCACGAAGCAGCTCACACAAGCTCCTCTCCTGCAGACCAAGGACGGGCCAGGGCAGCTCAAGCCGGAGGAAATTCCAGCTGCAACATTCCGGGACTGAGATCCCAAAGCTCNAGCAGATGCCATGCACTTCTGCTCTTGCACCTTTCCCCATCACGAAGCAGCTCACACAAGCTCCTCTCCTGCAGACCAAGGACGGGCCAGGGCAGCTCAAGCTGGAGGAAATTCCAGCTGCAACATTCTGGGACTGAGATCCCAAAGCTCTCATGCACATCCCCTTGCTCTTCTCCTTTGAGAGCCACATGCTTGGGGTCATCCACACGCAGTCTCCACCTCCTCTCCTCCTGCTGAGACAAATCCCTGGATGTGGATATGTACGTGGTCTTAACATCAAGGCAATGCCTGTTGCCTCCAAATTGACATTTCCCGGTTTGCAATCCTAAAGAGTCCTTTCTTATGTCTTTTAGAAAGATCACAAGCATCCTCCTGTTTTCTGAGAAGCGTCAGCTTTTCTCCAGCCAAGGGAAGAGACAAGCAGCAGATAACACGGAGCACAGACCCACTGGCTGGAGGGAGACAGTCTCCAAGGAAACAACCCAAAATCTCTTCTTGCAGAGCAGAGGTGCCCAGAATATATTATGCCAAGCCTCGAGAAACCAAATACCCACGCAGCAGTGGTCAACTCACCTCTCTGCCCTGCTTCTTTCTCACCAGGCTATGGGGCAAGGATGGGGTTCATCTTTCCTTCTTCTCTGCTCCCCTAGTAGAAGTCATCCCATGATCTGTGTGGGGCTGAAGCCCTGAGGGAGGATTGCAGGAGTCTGGGGCAAAAGGAGGATTTTCTCAGCCTCTGCTTTTCTCAGCACATGGGTGCTGTTGCCCAAATATCCCCAAAGGGCTCCGGAAGGTTTGCTACAATTGGTAAAATCCTTGGAAGTTGGAAAGAACCAGAAATGCACAAATCCCATGGGGCGACTCTTGATTTTGTCCACACAGAAATTGAGCGTGGTTTGTAGGGTTAATTTCTCGTTTTTTCATCCGTTTTTCCTTATTGTTGTGGGACTGGTGGATCCTGCATAGGATTTGGGGTTAGAGCTGTCCTGCCCTGGTGGTGTAGAACCCTTGAGAAGACAGGCTGGCTGGAAGGTCAGGGGCAGACGGAGGCCTTATCTAATAGCATTACATCCTTCCTCGCTGGCCCTGCATGAGCCTAGGGCATGGAGAGAGTAAGAGGCTTTCAACAGGGATTCACTCCGTGTGAGAGCTGGGATGGAGGCAGGGACGGGAGGAGGAGCACTTGCCTTGGTTTCATCAGAAATGCGTGGTCTTGGTTTGGATGGTCACCCCGCCAGGCTTTGTGCCTCAGTTTCCCCGCCTGCAGTTGGAGGCTGTTTCTGTCCCAGGGCTGTCTGGTTGCAAACACAGAAGCCTTTAGGAAAATGCAGCCTTCATCAAGGGAGAGAGCTGAAAACGCTCATTTTTTTGAGAAGTACGACACGAGATTAATGTGATGCTTCCTAAAAGAACATGGAAGTCTCCCACATTTCCACAAGGGGAAACTTTTTTTTTTCCCCATTGTATTTAACCAGTTTCACATTCCTTGTTCCCTCACGCCCTTCTTAACAAGGAAGCAAACATAATTGAGAGAAATGTTAAACCCATTTTGTGTGTGCGTGTGTGCCAATTCTTGTTTTGCAAAACCCTTGCGATGATTGGATTGAAAGTGGAGCTGGTTAACTGCCTATTACTAATTCTCCAGTGCTCACGCAGCACAGGGACCAAAGTTCTTTAGCCATACAGTTAATTTTTAGGTGCTCTAATTTTAGACACTAGCTAGGCAGCTATACCCTGACTTGCTGCCAACAGCCAAAATCTGGCTTTGCTCAGTGACTTGCATAAATCTTCCTATCTGTCTGGTGGGGAAAAGTGAGGGTGGGGCTTTTTAAAAAAAAAAATTATTTGTATGTTTTATTTGGGTTTTAATGCCCTTCAGCACAAAGCTCACTGTGAAGTCTCTCTTGTAGTTTTGGCCTGAACTTTGCTTCCCCTTGTGAAAAAAAGAGGTGTAAGAGCAATTTAAAAGGACAAGAAATGGCTAAATTTCAAAACTTCTGTAATGTTAAGTAACTTTTAACTCCATGAACAAAAAAGCAAGTGCTATGAAAATAGCTGATTCGAGCTTTGGGCTCCAAAGTGGTTGTGCCATTAACCAGCGAGTTGCAGAGGACATAATCTTTGCCCCAATACTACCCAAAATAGTGGCTGTGTCTACACTGAACATGAGATGAGGTTTCGCAGCGTCAGTGCTCCTGCCGCAGACTGCACCTAATATGTGGTGAGCCGTCGGCAACGATAAAGGACCAGCATCCTCCAAGTGAACAGAAGATCTGGTGGGATGCCCGCTGGGGTTTCACCCTCTGCTCATCCCGCACCGATGGGTTGCTCTTCAGTCAAATTTGCTTTTAACACAGTCTGGATGAAAGCAAGCTTTGCCATGCTGGTTGAATGCTTGTTCTTTCTTTTTTTCT
>VZSC01015137.1:75702-98043 GCA_013398225.1 Steatornis caripensis | reverse complement strand
GGGTGGGCTGGGGGATCTCCAGAGGGACCTTCCAAGCCTGACCATGCTGGGATTCTGTGCTTGGGGCTGGTCCCTGCGCACTGCTGGTCCCTGCTCTTAGACACCTCAGCCCTGCCAGGCTGCAGCAGGGTTTATGTTCCAGCAGAGGGCTTCCCTCTACCTCTGCCATCTGTGTGGCACCAAANTGCTGGGATTCTGTGCTTGGGGCTGGTCCCTGCGCACTGCTGGTCCCTGCTCTTAGACACCTCAGCCCTGCCAGGCTGCAGCAGGGTTTATGTTCCAGCAGAGGGCTTCCCTCTACCTCTGCCATCTGTGTGGCACCAAATTCTTCCTCCTCTTGCCACTGTCCGCGTGGGATGAAGACCAGTCTCTGCCTTCTGCAGTGGCTGCTGCCTTCCACAGCATGCTCTGGGAGAGGGTGGCTTGGCGAGGAGGGGATGTGGCTCACCCTGGTGACAGGTACTTATCTTCTAAGAGTTCACCCTGGATTCCCTGCTGCCTGTTCCTCTGCCCAGGCATGCACGTGACCTGCGGTGCTGGGGCCCCACCAGACATTCATCCCCATGTCTTTGGCCCTGTCTCTGGTAGGTTTTTCTCACCAAGGACCCAAGGTGCAGACCCATAGTGGGACATGCAGGCTGCCGTCACGAAGCCCCCGCCACCACTCCCCTGGGGAGCTCGCTGTGCTGGGGGTGGCGGAGCGGTGGTCAGATGTCATTTCCAGCTGCAGTCTCCTCTGTTCATTGCATTCGTGGAGAACCTCTGCTGTGCTTCCAGCTCGCCTCCACTCCTCTGCCCTCTCCTTTTTAATTTCCGCTCCCTACTCAAGGCTGACTGCCAGGTTCTCCTGCCTGCCCGCCCTGGGGGGGTCTGGGCTCCCCCCCACCCCAACCCTCTTTGCAGGTTTGCAAAGCCGCAGGGCTCTGCCTTGAGTAAACGCAGGCACTGGCGAGCAGATCCAAGTGCGTGGGATCAGCAGCCAGCGGCGCTTGCTGCAGCAACCACGGTGGGAGCAGGCTGGGGGGGATTAAAAGACAAAGGTGGCCCAAGCCTGGGAGGGCTGGGAGGCTGCCGCAGGCGCTGGGTTTCCTGTTTACAGGCAGGAGGGCGGCTGGGGTGTACGGAGACGGCTGTGTTTGACTTGGGGCTCTTGCACGCTGTGGTTGAAATAGTTACGGGTTGGAGTTTGGTTGGTTGTGTGGAATAATGTGCCTGGCGGTGGTGGGGGCAGGCGGAAGGATGGGGAGAGCGGCACCCGGGTGTCGGGGAGAGGAGTTAGCACGGGCAAGGGGAGATGGGGCTGGTGGGCTCTGCCTCCGGTGCCGCAGGCCCCCAGGCTGGTCGCGAGCTTGCCTGCAGCCTTTCTGCCAGCAGCAAAGCTAAGGTTGAGCAGTGCTCAGCGCAGGCTGCAAAACTCTCCCAGAGCAGGCTTTGCACTGCTCAGCGATGCGCTCCCGTGGCAGCGGGCCCTGGCTGCTGCTGTTCAAAGCTGGGGTTACCCCCGGGAGCCGCAGCAACTCGCAGAGCTGACGCAAGCAAAATCAGTGAGAGAAAACCTCAGCGAGGCCTGGGGTGTAGCGAGGCGCCTTCACCTCTCCTTCCCCCGTGCACGGTGGCTACCGGTCGTGCGCTGGCAGAGGGGTGCTGGAGGGAGGACCTGGCCTGGGATGCAGGGGCTGGGGCAGGGAAGCAGCGTTTTGGGGCTTGCTTGGTGGGGATGGTGGCATTTGTGCTTGCTGTGCTTCCTGCATAGAGTCATTTCCTTCCATGCTGCAGGGGGGCCGGGAAGGTGTTTGAGTCAGTAGAGACAACCGGGTTAGAGAGGCTGATCTGCTGCTCCGTGGCGAGAAGAGGGCTGCACAAACCAAACCCTGAACCGCCTTCTCCCTGGCACACACAGGCATGTTTGGGAGGATGAGAGAGATGAGCAAGTGGCTGCAAGCACGCGTGGGCTGGAGGTTTTTACCCCGCTCCCTCCGGGCGCACCGTCCTTGCAGAGGCTGCCCTTCGCCCTAGGAATTCCCTGCGTGCTTCTGTCTTTGATAAGCACCTCGCTTGGTCCGGGGCTCTCTCCAGTGCGTGGATTTTAGGTATGCAGTTTGTAACAATAGCTCTGTCTTACTTACTAACCCGGTGGTGCTCCATGCAGCCAGAGGTGGGTGCAGAGCAGAGTTAGCACGCTACGGCATCCCAAAGCAGAGACGAGGCACTTGCAGCATGACGCAAAGGAAGGCCATTAATATTTTGGCACCTTCCTTCAGCAGTTATTGCCTGGTAAACTACCATGAAAACCCAGCTGCCAGCTCTTTCCCACTGCGTTGGTCAAGCCCTGGATCCTTCAAAGACAGGATTAGCCTTCAGCCCTGCTGTGCGTGTCCTGGGTGCAAAGACCTTAACTGTGATACGGTTTCTAAGGGCTAAAATAACATGCTGTGTCACTAAGGATGTGAGTGCGTGGGCAGGTTACGGCAGGGCACGCTAATGTTTAAACTTCCAGCCAGCTCCTTTCCAAAGGGTAGGTGATGCCTTAAAAACCCTTGCTGATTTTAGGGAGCCTGTCTGTCCTCCCTGTGCAGCCCCGAGGAACTGAGTCTTTCTGGGCTCTTGTCTGAAGCCGATGAGCTTTGGAGGGTTATTGCGGTGGTCAGCCTGGACACGTGCTGTGTCAGGCCGTGAGCGGGCTGCCGGCGTCTCCAGATGCACACGCACGGTGCAGCACAGCGTATGCTGCCGGGAGAGGGTCCTGCATTCCCACCGTGTCAGGTTTACGAGCGTCCCCAAAGTCAAGCCCTGTGCCTGGCTTGCTGCGGTGCTCGTTCGGGGCGAGCGTCGTCTCTCGCGCTGCGGTTGAGCGCTGTCAGCTGCTGCTGTGGGTGTGAGCGGGTCGCATTTCTGTCTAGTTTTAAGCTGCGGTAAATCGAAATGGAAGGCGAGTCGATCCACAGTGAGTGCAGTAAGTTGAGTTTAATTGGGATAAATTACACGCTAGGTTTGCAGTAATCTTCATTTCGCATTGCTCAGAAACATCATCTGCTTTGGAAACGTGACTCAGAAATGTTGTTATTTGATTCCCCTGAGCATTTAAGAAACTATTTTTTCCAGGAAGCAAAGATTCTTGGGTTTGGGTTTTGTTTTTTTCTTTTTTTTCCTTGTTGCTGTCATTGTTTTCTCTTTGTTTTATGGCAATGAGAGTCCTTTCCCAGAATTTCCTACGGGGAGGGAGGCTGCGAGATGCTCCCTTACCAGCATCTCCTCAGCTCCTTCTCCTCGCTTGGCGTTCAGCGCTCCGGCGTGCTCACAGCTGCCTTTGCAGTGGAGCACAGCTCCGAGGTACCTGGTTGGAGTTACCTGCTCCTCTTCTCCATGAGCCACAGCTGAAGCTTCTGGGATAATGATGTAGCTGCACCACCAGATTTACTACGCACGCGTGCAGCCAGGCAGGTCTGCCTCCTTGCCAGCCCTGTGCCGGGGTTTGCCCTGCCGTTCACTGCCAGGACCTGCCCGGGTCAGCTCCTGCCACCCTGGGCTGTCCGTTACGGTCACAGAATCCCAGCATGGCAGAGGCTGGCAGGGCCCTCTGGAGATCCCCCACCCCAGCCCCCCCTGCTAAAGCAGGTGCCCCCAGCGCAGGGGGCACAGGGACACGGCCAGGCGGGGTTGAATCTCTCCGCAGAAGGAGACTCCACAGCCTCCCTGGGCAGCCTGGGCCCTGGTTGCTTGCAGTGCGTCTTGCCTTCTTCAGCCGTTCCCTGGGGGAAGCGTGTTGATGTTGGAGATGTGCATGAAGATAATAAACATAAGCACAGCTCCCCGGAGTCACCAGCCCCAGCCCTGGCCAGGGTAATGCACTGTCCAACCGAATGACCAGCTTCATGACCCAGGACCCCGCCGTCTCCCGTCTGGCAAGAGTTGCAACTTCCTGAGCTTTGCTCTGCAATCTGGGCTTGCCCCCCAACAATAACCTGCTCTGCCAGTGCCGTAGGTTCAAAAAGAAGCCAAGTTTTTTTAAATAAAGCCCATGGGACTTGTTTTATATGTACGGTACAAAACTGTGAGAGGTGGGAGCCCGGACGTGTTACCCACCTCCCTCGGCTCGTGTTCCGACCAGCACCTTGCAGATGTTTAGGTTGTTGATCATCGTCAGAGATTTGGCTGTTTGCATGCTATTTCTAAAGTTTTCTCTCTGGAAGGTGTTTGGCAGTGAGGTGGGGAGGGGAATTCTGCCTGGAAGCACGGAGGTTGTCGCTGCAGTCGAATCTGCTCCAGAGCTGTGGCAGATCCACCACAACTGGGTCTCCAGAGGCTGGGCTTGGTTGATCCTTGCACTGTGGCCTTCTGAACACCACCCGAAGGCAATGAACGTCTCCTCCCTCTTTGGCTAGGGAAGGACAGAGTTTTCTTGGTGAAGATGGCACGTGTGTGAAGGCAGGGACTGTGCTGGGCATCCTGGTGGTGCTCAGGGGGCTGGGAGGATGCTAACAGGGCATGACAGATGCCAGACAACGCGGACGTAATTTAGGGTGAAAGTAGGGAGAGGCGAGGCAGGGGCACCATCAGGTTGTTTAAACCAAGAATCAACTCAAGTTTCAGTGTCTGACTTGAATTTGGAGAGGAGAGGATCCTAAATCTATGGTGTTTGTAAGACGCAGTAGCTGCAAACAGGATTTCATGCAGTTGGGCAGGAGGCTGCGCCCTCAGGGGGTTCACCTCTGTACAAAAGCTTTCATTAAACCCACCCCCCCAACACTGCTGTCTTGAAAAACAAGAAAAAAGTGCAATTTGCAGATGTCTGTTGGGTGGAGGAAGAGGAAGGTGTGAAGCTGAAGGGCAAAGGGGCTCACGGTAGCGCTGTGCTCTGCTCATCGTGCTTGGGCATCACTGCGGGTGAGACACCCAGCCGTTCTTGGGGGACGCGGCGGTCAGTGGGGGGGTGGCTGCGGAGGCTTCCTAGGGAACCAGGAAGAAGGGGCTGTGCTTACAGGCTTGCGTGCATGCACAAGCACGTGCACGCGACAAGAGAAATGTGCGAGATAAGTGGTAAGATCTCTGTGCTGCTTTGAAAGATTGAGGAGCAAGCTGGGGCTCTGGAAGGGCTTGTCAAAGGTGAGAAGCGTGGGCAGCTTCTCTAGGTGGAGCTGGGCCCCTGTGGCTGTGCTGAGGACCAGACTGGTGGCGCTGTGCTAGAGCTCTGGGTTCTACTTCTGCCCGTGCTGTCGGCGGTGGCAGGAGAGGACTGGGGGGCTGCCATGATGGTCACTTGTTGCCTGAATGCAGTGAGTCCTTCCACAAGGCACCACCCCCAGCACGTGCCCGCTGTCCTCGGACGTCTGGCAGCTCTCTGCCTGGGCCGGGGCAGCCATCCCATCCTGCTTTCCAGTGTGGCCAGTGAACACCGTTTGCTGTTCGGAGCCTGGTACCCTGGTGCCGTAGGCATGCCTGGGTGTGCCGTCGTGCAGTGGGTGGTAATCCAGCTCTTTGTGCGACTAAAGCCGCTTTATCCGTGCCCTTCGTTCTCCTCTGTCTTTGTGGGAATTTAGAGCTATTTGCTGAACTCCCCTTTCATTTTCCCTTTCTCTTAGTGGATATTCGTGAAATCAAAGAGATTCGTCCAGGAAAAAACTCACGTGATTTTGACCGGTACCAGGAGGATCCATGTTTCCGACCAGACCACTCTCACTGCTTTGTTGTCCTCTACGGCACAGAATTCCGGCTGAAGACCCTCAGCTTGCAAGGTAAAGCACTCGTGGCCCCGGGGCTGTGTCAGGGCAGGGTTGGGCAGGCACCTCATCACCAAACTTCCGACGCATCCTTCCACGAGTGAGCTGGAACACATCCCTGGGCAGACGCTCTTTTTACCACACCGAGCAGGTGTCTGTGGAAGAAGGTGACACCAATTCCCTGAAGGGTACACATTCAGCCCCTAGTTAAGTCAGTTAATTCACCCGGTAAACCCAAAAGCTGGGTGAACTGAAGCCCCTAGTTCAAATATGTGCTTGAAATCAAGTGTTTCGCCTCAGCTTGGCGTGTTGGTGTTCATCCGCTGCGTCGTGGTAACTGGCCCCGTGCATGAAGTGGTAAAATCTCACTCCTGCTTTGCAATTCTGAGCGAGAAAACACTGCTGGTGGCAAATGGTAACTCATGAAGCCTTGGTGCCTCTGCAGTGTGGTCTCAGCTTTCCTTAATGCCTTGTCTGTTGACTTAGGCTGTATTCGAAGCACCCAGCCTTACCTTTTGCTGTTGAAAGAGAGGAGGTTTATGCTGTTGAGACTCCTGTTGAAACGGAGGACGGGCTCATGATTGCTGGCTGCCCTTCAGCTGACGTGATAGCTTTTTCTGCTAATGGTCTGCAGTCTCATGTCTTGTTTAAACGCACGTAGACGAGCACTGATGGAGGCAGCTATGCTGACTCCTTAACGTCCATGGCAAATCTGCCTTCTGGCTAGTGCTGCAGGACACAGGGACACAGACAGCACTTCTGCCCTCGGAAAGGATGGAGCTGCTGATGGAGTGATGGAGGAGCTGGCACACATTCCCAGGGAGGTGCTGACCTGTCACCCAGGCCAGCCAAAGCGTTAACTGCTTGGGGACAAAGATAACCCCCCAGCTCTTGGGAATGGAAGGGAGGAGAGAGCGTGACGTGCAGGGGCAAGGGGGTCAGCCAGCCACGTGCATCCCACGGGAGGGGAGCAGGGGCTCGGCAGGGACGGGAGCCAGCCAGAGCGTCTGCACGGGAGGGAGCTGTTACCAGGAACAGGGGACGTGAGATGCTGGGGATAGTCCCAAGAGGTCTGGGTTGATGATCAGCTTCTATGTCCCTTTCTCCCGTTTCTCCCATGCGCTTTCCGCAGCCACTTCTGAGGACGAGGTCAATATGTGGATCAAGGGGCTGAACTGGCTGGTGGCAGACACCCTAAGGGCTGCCACCCCCCTGCAGATTGAAAGGTGAGGAACTTGTCCTTGTCCTGCACTTATCTTTTTTTTTTTCCCTTTTCTGTCCTTTTTTGTCGGGAAAAGGTGAGCACAGCAACAACGTCTCAGTCCCTCTCTGAGCAGCACTGGCCTGGCACTTCTGCCTCTGCGCTCGAGAGGCTTCGTCCTGTTGACCGCTGGGCTATGTCGTCTGAGGCACGTACAAGAGAATGCCTTTGATATATTTTTTGGTCTTATCTGTGGCCACGTTTTCAGGCTTTAAAGACTGTTTTAAAGAGGGGCAGGTTGCCTGCGTGAAAATAGGGTGGGCTGCATCTGGAAGGGGAGCAGAGCCAAGCGGGAAGGAGGGCGGTGGGAGTGGGCGCCGTGGCATTGAGCATCTTCTGGAGACAGGAGCATACCAAATGGGTTTGCTGTTGAGGAGCTGGGGCTCAGTGCGTTTGTGTCTGTGCCTTTCCATTTAGGTGGCTCCGGAAGCAGTTCTACTCGCTGGATCGCAACCGGGAAGACAGGTAAGAAGAGAGGAAACCCTTGCTTGCACAGCACATTCGTAGAAGGGTTTAAGCTGGGAAGGCTTACGTTGGACTTCAAACCCCAGCCTTTGCTTTGGATTTTTTTTGTTGGGTTCTTTAGGTTTTTAATTTTCATTTCCAAGGAACATTAATTCAAGTCCCAATACTTCCCTGGGTGATTTTCATGAAATTAAAGAAAACATCAAAAAATTGTCTGGTTTCCCTGATCGTAACCCAGCTGTTTGGACCCAGTGACACCTGGAGACCCCATAGCTGTGAAACACCTTCACTCCCAGCTGGCATCGCCTGAGGAAGCAGTCACCAAAGAGCCCACGGGCAGCTCTGGCCACCCCGCTAGGGCTGAACTGGGTTGTGTTTGGTTTATTCTCCTCCTCTGAGGTCCGCGGGGCCATGGATCATGCTGCTGCTTGGCTTCTAGGTTGGTGAGCTGCAGCAGGGCCGCTGCTTGCGGGGTCCTTGGGTGAACACTTAGTGATGTCCTAGCAGGTAAAACGTCATGCTTGGACCCGTCATGAGGAGATAAGGGAATGGAATTGGGTCATGACCCGCCATGAGGGATAAGGGAAGGGACTTCACTGGCGAGGAGGCAAGTTCCACCATGCTCTGCTTTCTGCCGCCACTGTCGTCACCTGCTTTCCCCGGCCACACACTGGCTGCCAGTCTCCTCCTCCTGAGGTGCTGTTATTTGCCTCCTTTCATCCCTGGGACACGCTTTCCCCCCCGTGATGTTAACCGAGCCCGTTAACCTTTCAGCATTGATTTCCACATCACTGTGCTCCCCTGGGGTAGGGGGATTGCTCCAGTCCTGCTCTGGAGAGGGCCGTGCTGGAGACATTGCTCACACATCAGCTCGTGCCCCCCGGCTATGGTGGAGCACCCAGGCCCCACGTGCAACCGTTATGTGCCCGGGTGCCCAGGCAGGGCTCGCTGCAGAGCGCCGGGCAGATCGCTGGGCTCCAGAGCATCCTCCTCTTGGTCCCTGCCAACGTCGTTGACCTCACACTGCTACCCATTTCCACGCTTCGTGCTGAGCCCTGGAGTCCTCCTCATCCTTGCAGCAAGCTCCTGCCAAGAAACAAACCCCACAAGCCCCGCTGTCTGTGCCGGGGGCACGCCGCTGGGGAGCCGTGGCTGACCGCCATCAGACAGGTTGGTCCTGTGCATCAGCAGGCAAAAATCACCACTCGGGACTCATCAGGGGAAGCGAGTGGGTTTTCTCATCCCGCTTCGGTCCCCACTGCTGTGTCTGTCCCTCCCAGCTGCAGCGTGCAGCCCCGTGACAGCCAGGACAGGCGGACGGCCCCGCTGTCAGGCACCCGGGCGTTAAATTCAGCCTGTACGTCTTGGAGCAGGAGCGTGTTGCATTGGGGAAATGCCGCTGTGTTGGACATTTTTGCCTCTGCAGTGATGCATATTGTGGTGTGGCGAGAGCACCGTTGGGTGCACGGGGATTTTGTGGAGGAGGGATAAACCCTTGCAGAGACAGAAAGGAAAGGAGAGGCACCTTTAAGCTGTCACAGCTGCTCTGCGTATGCCACACACCTTTCAAATCCAGGCTTGGGTTTTATACGCGGTGTACTGGTTTTCAGTGGTGACTGAGCTTAATATTTCCAAATTCAGCAATGGAGAGCGCTGAGGCAGGTGCAAGGGGGGGGCGGTGTGGGGGTTTTGGAGGATGAATGCTGGAGAAATGGAAAAAAATTGGTGCCTTTTCTCATCCGGTTATACAGTCAAACTGATGAAATGGGATCCCGGCAGGACGAAAGAGATCGCGTGTGTAGATTTGTCTGCCCAAGGCACGGTCAGCAGGGCTGACAACCAGCCTGTTGCATCTCTCTTGCTGTTTTTAATGAATGTCGTATTTCTATTAGCATTTAGAGTTAAGGCAGCAAAATACAATATATTCCTTACCTGCCAGCCACCGGGAGAGGTTTCAACGCAAACCGCTTACTTAGAAGAGCTGCTGCTCCAGCCCAGGCAGCAAAAGGAGCAAAGCAGCAACAGAGGGGGAGTGCAGAGAGATTTTGGGTCTCTCCACTTGGCGAGCATCCGTGTGTTTTCTGCGAAATAGGGGTAACGGTTACAGGGCGTGTACATCTCTTGAATGAAATCTTTGCCCTTGTGAGGCGTTAGCTTTGGTGTCGCTGGGCTCTTTGCTTTTGCTTCTCAGCCTGGAAGCGGGCTTGAAAAGGGAACAGCGAGTTGTGTTTTTATTCAAAACGCTTCTTTTGTAAACCATCCTTGGTCCTTTCCAGAATGGGCAGGTTTTTGACAGCTAAAAAAAAAAGAAAATCATTGCTGGCATTCGTGTGCCCAGTGCCCCAGCTGCCCGCGCCCTTTCCTTTCCGCCTTCTCCCGGCTGGGTGCCTGTGCATACCTTCCAGCGCACCGACAGATGTTGGCTGTTTTCACCGGCTGCTGGGCCTTTGGGTATTTGTTTTTCCAAGGGAGGTTAGGTGGAAAGAGGAGGATAACAGGATGCTGGGGTTTTTTTCCTAACTGCTGCGGAGGAGACTGTTTCACCTCTGGCCAGGAGAGCTGCCCGGGGCTGGGAGCAGAGTCGCAGCACCGGAGGCTGGCAGGGGGGATGTTTTCATCCCCTGGGAGAGGGCTGGATCTGTCCTTCGGCCTGTTGGTCATGAAACCTTAAAAAACTTCTGTAGAAGAATTAGTTTATATATTTGTTTTTTACTTTCTAGTCTCAAAATACTACCACGCTGTTTATCCAAGGTCTCCAACACTTTGTTATTGGTAACACACAGTAAATAAAATCCTTGTGTACTCCATCCTCCTACTGAAGCAGAGAGGGAAATGCTGCTGACAGCTTTTACAGGGTTTGCTCTCACCTATCCTGGTGCAGCTGCATCGATGAGCAGTGCCATGATCCAGCACATCCCTGTGAAACGGCCCAGCAGCGCTGGAGCCGGGTGCTGCCTCCGGCCCGATGCCTGCTGCGGGTCCTGTTGCTGCAGCCCCTCCTGCTCTTTTNAATGCTGCTGACAGCTTTTACAGGGTTTGCTCTCACCTATCCTGGTGCAGCTGCATCGATGAGCAGTGCCATGATCCAGCACATCCCTGTGAAACGGCCCAGCAGCGCTGGAGCCGGGTGCTGCCTCCGGCCCGATGCCTGCTGCGGGTCCTGCTGCTGCAGCCCCTCCTGCTCTTTTTCCAAGAGCTTTTTTGCAGTCTCGGCTGCTCACAAAGAGGGGATTGCTGCTGGGCGTCCTGTCAGGGTTCCCACGAGAGCTGCTGCGTGCTGTGGTCCTTGACACGCGAGGGCATCTGTCGTAAGCCACCGTTGCGCTCCTGGCTCGCTCCCATCCGACATTGCCCCATTTCCCTGTCCCCTAGGACCCCTCTGCCCCCGGGGCTTGCACAGCACCCTGCACGTGGCCATGGATGCTGGGTGTGTTGGAGAAGGCAATGGGCAACCTCCCCTCCCCAAAACGCTCGCCCTGAGACCCAGGCATAACTTCTCCCGCTGGGGGAGGTGGAGGTGCAGGGGGCAGATACCAAAGCTGCTGCTCATGCTGAGAGCGTGTTGCTGGCTCTGTAGCTCGTACAGCTGGGAGGGAAGGGGAGGCTGGTGCCATTCACCAGGGTTTTTTTTAAAATTTTATTTTTTCTTCTGTTGTGCCAGCAAGGGGCAGGACACTGCCTGCACGGTCCTCGGCTGGCCAGGTTCTGGCCTTGGGCATGGCATGGGAGCTGGGCCAGGTCCCCCTCTGGCCGTGCTTGCGTCCTGGCCCCCTACAGCTCTGAGCCCAGAAACAAGGGCTCTCTGTGTCCCACCGGCTGCGGCGGCCCTCGTCTCCGCAGCGCCTGACACCAGCCGGCTTCTCCCTCTGCCTGGGTCTCCCTCCATGCTCCTGCTTTCTGCAGTGTTTGAGATCACCCCATTTCCAGGGGAGAGCATAAAAGAGATGCATCTCAGAGAGACCCGTGCACAGGACCTCTTTCCTGGCATATTTATATTTGTGCCCCAAAGCCGTGAGTGTTCCCAGGGTCAGACCTGCCCTACGCTTTGCTGGATGGGGGAGCATCCTGTAGGGTCCTGGGCTCCCACTGATTGGTGAGGGGCAAAAGCAGCATCTGTGATTGCTGGGGCGGACTCAGAGGACATGCTTTTAAGGCAGGGGCTGCCAGAAAACGATTGCACGCAGACCTCAGCTTCTTAAATCCTATGGGTGGGAGACATCCGCATTTTTTCTCGCTGCAGGGCTGTTGCCCCATGGGGGAACAATGCTGGAGCAGGCAGGGGCGGCCCAGGCTCCTGGCTGCCTGTCTGTGCCCGCCTGGGTGCGGGATCCCGCTCGAGGTTGGCACTGGAGCCCTCCCTGTCTGGGAACCGGCACGTTTGGTGCAAAGAGCCTCGAGGGGAGGACAGCGGCGCTGGCTGCCCTGTGCCAGCAGTGTGCGTGGCGATGGCTGAGGGAGCGCGGCTAGGCACCATGGCAGCGCTGTGCCGGTGGCTACACACCGAAAATGGCTTCTTTCCTCTCTTTAGGATAAAATTAGCAGGGTCCAATACATTTGCAAAGCCAGCCCTCCTCCAGCTCCCTCCGCAGGCCAGGCAGTGGGTTTTGGAAGGGCTTTGGTCACCCAGCATCCACGCTGGGGCACAGATACTTGAAAATTGCTTCTCCCCGGCTGTTCCCATAAAGCAATAGGCAATGCGTGCCTGTTGCGGCATCAGCTCCAGAGGGGTGAGAGCGCTGGGACTCGCCCTGCGGTGTTGGGAGCTTGCAGGAGCGGTGTTTGGAGTTCCCATTGGGATTCAAGCGCCTCTCCCCGCTCCCCACGTGCAGCGTAGATGCAGAGTTCATTGGGGTGGAAAACGTTCTTCTGCCTTTGGTCCCAACTGCAGCATCCTTCTGGGGTCGCGCATCTGTCCTTGTGCATCACAGCTGATGCCCCTTCGGGCACGGCGGCTCTGTACGCGGTGTCCTGGTCCCAGGATGAGACCCTTCCATGCCAGAGCTGCTGAACGTGTTTCCCCTCTTTCCCATGCCGAGCCAGGATCTCCGCCAAGGATCTGAAGAACATGCTGTCTCAGGTCAACTACCGGGTCCCCAACATGAGGTTCCTGCGGGAGAGACTCACGGTGAGTGCGTGACCCCTCGCTCGCGCTGCGGACCCTTGGCAGCCTCTCGCCTGCCTTTGAACAAAACCTGGTGGTGGTTGAACTCGCACAGCGCCTTTGCATATTGCAGAAGTTCCCAGCTTTTCCCAGGAGGGCCCCCACCCACGGCGGCAACTGGAGAGGTGCCAGCTCCCGCTGGGTGCCGCACCCTGGCCCGTTCATGGCCGGCTCCCTCTCTCCACCGCACCCTGCCTCCCCCTCTCCCCACGTTGCTCCTGTCTCCTGTCTGGGGCTTCGCCCTGGCGGGGTGCAGTGTGGGAGGACAGGCAGTGAGGCCAGCTGGTCCTGCATCCCGCGTCCTGCATCCCGCTGGCACCCGGGCGCAGGCGACTGGTTCTGCCGGCATCCCTGCAGACCCAGGAAGGAAGGGTCATCTTACGGCGAGCAGCCATTTCCTCCGGCAAGGAACTCCGAGGCCATAGCGTATCCAAAGGGGAGCATGTGCTCTGGGTCTTGCAGTTTGCAGACCCTTCGGATGCTCTCTGCAAACAAAAATTAAAATTACCCTTTTGTAACTATTCAAGTAAACGATAATGCTTTTTCGTTGGCGCCGTGATGCCTTTATGTGGGCGAGTGCGGGGAATGGCGTCACTCGCTTTAGGATGTGCCCGTGTCCCGGGCACCACGGGGTCCCACTGGCCCCAGCAGAGCCGGCCAAAGGTAGGAGGCAAGGTCTGCCCAGGTTTTGGCCTTTTCCTCCTCCTTTTCCCCCAGGAATCCTGGTGGCAGGAGACATTCCTCCAGCCATGTGGAGTGGCCTGTGGCCCCTGTAAAACCTTTTGGGTTTTTTTTTTTTGGCCACAGGACGTGGAGCAGAGGAGTGGGGACATCACGTACGGGCAGTTCGCACAGCTCTACCGCAGCCTGATGTTCAGCGCCCAGAAAATGGTAAGAGCTGAATTCTCCAGGTCTGGGAGGGGGAGGAAGAGACCACAGTTGTTACTGGGCATTCCCTCTTCATTGCCTCTTTAACCCTGCTGCCCCCAGCTAATAGCTCCTGTCTCCTGCCTCTGGGCCAGGGATGGCAGGGAGTAAAGAAGTTACTGCTTTGGGCTGGGTAGCACGGTGCTGCGTGGGCTGCTGGGGACGGGCGAGGTGGTGTGTGAGCAATGGCCGTAGCAGTGTGAGCTCTGCTTTCCTATCCCCGTTACCTTCTTGATCAATTTGTGCTTTCCCATACGTTGGTGGGATCGAGTGCAAACCTAATGCTTGTGCTTCTTCTTTTGCAGATGGATGTCCCGTTCCTAGAAAGGTGGATAATTCTCTGTATTTGCTGGGGAAAGGGCTGTTTTCTTTTGCTGTGTAACGTGCTTCGATGCCTGCAGCAGCGTGTCGGGGAGGAGGAATGCTGCACGCCTCTTGCTTGCCACCGCACTGCTTGCGTTTTTGCACTCCGGATAAGCGTCTTTGCTGTAGGCGCTTCAGCTCGGGTCAGTAAGGGCTCTCCTTCTCCCAGACGTCCCACTGAGACGAGCTCAGGTCAGCCACCTCAGAAGTTGGTTTCTGTGGAGTAATCAGGCCGTGGGCCATGCCCCGGAGGCGATCCTCGCTGCGGGTGCCGTGGGTGCCGGCTGGCCGCGGTGGGCAGTGCAGGCCGTGCGCTCCCCTCGGGCTCCTCTCCAGGCAGTGCCCCTGGTGCTGTCGCCAGCTGTGCCCTTCCCTGCCCCGTGCGTGTCTTGGCTGTGGTGAAAAGAGCTTGAATTTCAACAGGGAAGCTAAAGAGTGAAAGACTGGTTGACTTGTCCAGGTAATTCCTCATGGTTTGCTCTCTTTTTCTCTGATAACTGTAGAAAAGAGAGCTGGCAAGGAGTTCAGCAGGCCGTCTGGTTCATCCCTCTGCCCAGGGCAGCCAGCGCCGTTCAGTCCATTTCAGGGTTTTTTGCTGTTAGTCCCCAGCACGGTCCTTGGCTGTCCATTGCGGCTTGGTACGTTCGTGGATGAGTCTTTTGAGATCATCAGCTACAAACGATTCCCTCCCTCGTTCCTTGCCCTGCCCCCTTGAGCCCATGTCCTCTGGATACCTGTAGTGCTGTCCTGTGTACAGGCACCTCTTGACCGCCCTGCACCTATTTAGTTCTTTTCACTCTTGCACAGGCCAGACCCTCTGTTTGTACAAATCGGTCCCTCGGATGAGTTTTGCTGCCCTTTACCAGAGTTTTGTGTTGTCGTTCCCTTGGCAGCATGAATCCTGGTCTGCTCCTGGCTCTGAGACGTGGACACGTAATCTCGGCTGCCGTGTGTTTGCTGTCGTGCCCTCCTCGGCTCTCTCTGCTCATCCCGCTCCGCTCTCGCAGCGCTGCTTGCTCGGGGCTCACCTTGCTTGCGCGCGCCACGGTGGTTGTGGATGGCATCTCACGTGACGCTGGTAACGGTTGGTCGTGATTTGCTTGCACGAGTGACTGAAGCTTTTCTTTCTCTGCTTTTCAGGGGTGGAGAAAGGTCTGAGCACTTCAGGGTGTCGCTGCTGGAGCTGCAGAAGTTCTTGCTGGAGTACCAGAGGGTGAGCTTGACACCGGCCCAGGGGAGGGACTATGGGGTAGGCACCAGTGTCAGTAGGGGTCTGTTCTCCAAGGGTAGCCTTGCCGTGGAGCTGGGATGATTTGATGATGCATGCCCTGCTCGGCACGGCCATGACCTGAGTGCATCCATCCTGGAGCAGGAGGTGATGCAGGGGAAACACTGGTGAGGGTAAACCTGGCCTGAGCCAGGCACCCAGGTGAGAAAAGGGACCAAGAAGATCTGAGAGGAGTGGAGGTCCCAGGAGGGAGGAACTGGTCAGTGGAGATTTACCCGGTCCCTGTGGCCTCGGCTGGTACTGAAGGTTTGCAGCAGCCAAAGTGTCACGGTCCACCCTGTCTGCTCCGGAGGTCTCAGCAGCTCCTGAGGAGCAGCCGATTGATTCAATCGCTGACCTTTCCATTTAAGGTTTCCGTTTAGGTTGTTCTGCAAGCACAGCATGCGCCCTCGGACACACACACAGGCGCAAGCAGCGCGTTTGCAGGCTGCACAGACCCTTGGTTTTAACTCTTGCCGGGCTCCTGTCTCGTTGCTGGTCTCCTTCTCCAGGAGGACAGGGGTGGCTCATGAAGGCACTGCCATGCCTCGCGTGAGAGCGTGGCGCCGCCTGCTTTGCACCGTCCTCCCTGTCTCCTACCGCTCCCACCCTTGCCTGTGGTCTGCAGCAAGTGGGGAGTTAACCAGTGAAGAGACGCAGCCGTTTTGATGGCCCCATGAAAGACACCCAGGGAGAGGAGCAAAAGGAAGCCGAGTTGGCTTCCGCTGCCGAAGGAGGAGCGATGGCAGATGTGCAAAGGAGCTGTCATCGGAGAGAAAAATGTGTGGCACTGAGAAAATGAAGGCCATGTAGAAACGGCAGATTTCTGCAGTTGTATGCTATCCGGCGTTTGTGCTGACAGTTGAATTCCTGGCAGAGGTGGTCTTGCATTAAAAACTGCCTCCTAAACAGTTAAAGCTTCCGTTCGATGAGCTGCACGTGAATTTTAATAATACTTTCTGAAAAGGTTTCTTTTTTTATGTCTCTCTTGGGGTTTGCAGGAGCTCTGGGCTGCAGATACCCTTCAGGTACAGGAATTCATGTTCAACTTTCTGAGAGACCCTTTGAGGGAGATTGACGAGCCTTACTTCTCCTTGGACGAAGTAAGACACCTTGAACGCTAGCGTGTATGGAGCGGGCTGTAGGGTGTGACATCCCCGGTGCGACGTGTGCCGCGGTGTGACCACTCTCCTCTCCGTGTCTTCGCTGCGCGGTGGTGGTGCTTAAAGGATTGCAGCTCCTGTAAGCTGCGTTGCTATGAGATGAGCGTGGTGGGTCGCTGCATCGCACGAGAGCTGCTCGGCGAAGGGAATGGCTTCTGGGCTCTCTTCTTGTGCAGAATGTGTGCAGCTGGGAGTGCTCATCAGGCAGCTCATTTGGAGGAGGAAAGGGGCTGCATTTGGCTTAATGTCCCTTTCAGGCACTTAAGGATGTTTTCAAAGCAAGAAGAGCTGAAAACAGAAAAACAACTGGAGATGACCATGTCACTGGCACTCTGGATTGACTGCCATGCAAAGGTCCCTTGACCCACGTGGCCTTAGTGAGCTGTTGCCTGCCACGTGAGCTGCAAAATAAAATGCAGAGCAATTAATTTGTCTCTAAGCTGGGTCAGAGGGATTGTACAGAGATACGTGGCACAGCTCAGAGGGTCGGTGGCAGTGCCCAAGCCATGGTTATGCAAGCATGCTGGGTCAGGTAGCTTGTGTGCTTGTTTGCCTCTGGTCGGTCTGTGCTGAGCTTAGAAAAGAGGTGCATGCTCGGTAGGTGCTAACACGGAGGGTGGGATGTGCGTGAAGCTAAACCACAGCACCCGTCTCCTCCACATCATTAACATGCTTCTGTTTCTTCCTGAGCAGTTTCTCACCTTCCTGTTTTCCAAAGAGAACAGCATCTGGAACTCGCAACTGGACATGGTGTGTCTGGAGAACATGAACAACCCCCTCTCCCATTACTGGATCTCCTCCTCACACAACACGTAAGGGCTTGGGGGGTGGCTCTCTCTCCCAGCGTCCTCTTCCCCTGTGCCAGGGTGGGATTCTCCTGATTTTGCCTGATCCCAGTGACGGGTCGAGTAGACTTTTCCAAACCGGGGTCAGTACGTCAGAGACCTTCCTCTTGGTGCCCCAGTCCTCCCTCCATTGTTTAACCATCAATGTTTTGCTCAGATGTCGGCAACGCACATCTGCACAGACTGTGCTTTCGGCTCCCGGGCTGTCACTGGCGATTTCTTACCCTTGGCCGCGTCATCTTCCACAGCCTCTGAGGACGGATGTGATAAAAACCCGGCAGGCTGAAGTTGCCCATTTTCCCTCTGCTGCTGGAATAATCTTGCAGGAGCTGTGTTGTTTTGCAGACAGGCTCTGTCTGTGCTCCCTGTTCACGCGGTGGCAGCACCTTAGCCCAGATTTAAAGCACCGAGAGCCTAAGCCAGCTGAGCAGCCCGGAGGGCAGGCAGCGAGCTCCTGTCTGCCTCCAAGACCTGGTCTAACCCTGCTCTCGGGCCACTTCTGGTGGGTGCGGGGGGCTCTTTGTGGCACCAACGCTGCTATCGCTCTTTGAGGCTTGTCTCAAGAGCCAGCAGCAAGGCTGGACCTCAGAGTAGTGCTGGCAGCCCCTTGCAGTAGGGGCACAGTTGAACCCCTTGCCGAGGGAAGATGGCAGGTCTGGAGGAACGTCGCTCTCGCCGTTCCTTGCGTCACAGAGGCAGGTCCGCGATGTCCCAGCANTGAGGCTTGTCTCAAGAGCCAGCAGCAAGGCTGGACCTCAGAGTAGTGCTGGCAGCCCCTTGCAGTAGGGGCACAGTTGAACCCCTTGCCGAGGGAAGATGGCAGGTCTGGAGGAACGTCGCTCTCGCCGTTCCTTGCGTCACAGAGGCAGGTCCACGATGTCCCAGCAGATGTCCGCGCCCACAGTGAGCGTGTTGCTTTGCTGATGTATTCTCTCACGTGAAAGGTACCTGACGGGGGATCAGTTCTCGAGTGAGTCCTCGCTGGAGGCGTACGCCCGCTGCTTGCGCATGGGATGCCGGTGCATCGAATGTGAGTACCCAAAGTGATCACTTTTGTCTCCGTCATCACGACAGCTTGCAGAAGTTGGGGAGGATTTGCGTGGAAGGCAGGGCTGAAGGTTGACGTGCTGGTGGCTGCATTGTCACCACGATGTGCTGAAAGGGCTGAGGTCATTTGCTTTGCGGGACTGGGTGGTATGTGCCCAAGCTCTGGTTCCCCCAGAAAGGTCTTGGCTTTCACCTCGCTCCTTCATGGCCATCCAGCGCAGTTCCCAGCAGTGCTTGGTTCAGTCCATCCCATGTCCATGTCCTGCTTATATTGCAGCCTTTGGGCTAAGTTTCCCCCATGGGTCTCTTTTCAGTGGATTGCTGGGATGGTCCCGACGGTATGCCGGTGATCTACCACGGACACACCTTAACCACCAAGATCAAGTTCTGTGATGTCTTGGTCACTATCAAAGAGCATGCCTTTGTCACCTCCGAGTGAGTACAGCAAGGACCCGGGCTTCAGCAGAGCTGCCAGGAAGGCAAAGAGAGGGTAGAGCCAAGCCTAAAGCAAAGCGAAGCCCACCGTCATCCGGAGATCCGGCACAAGACCGTGTGCCTGGGATTCGGTGGGAGGAAAGCGTGGCCTTTTGTCTCCCAGCCAAAGGGAGATTTCTCCCAGAAGAAAAAGTTGTGGGAGGGAAGGCTTTGGGTAAAACTCAGCAGTCTGCTGGTCCTTCTCCTCTCTGTGCATTGCCAGCGGTGGTGGGGACACCTTGCTGTAGGGTGGTTATGTTGAACGCTCAAGACGGCACAGATGGCCGTTGACGCAAACTGCTCTTTGAGGGCACAGAGGCCGGGTTTTGAAACGGAGCTGAGGAGGCGTTGGTTGCATCCAGACACCATGCTGGTTCTGACGGCTCTTTTCCTTCTCCCAGTTTCCCCGTCATTCTGTCCATTGAGGACCACTGCAGCATTGCTCAGCAGAGGAACATGGCTCAGAATTTCAAGAAGGTCTTTGGGGACATGCTCTTGACCAAGCCAGTAGATATTTCTGCTGATGGCCTTCCCTCTCCAAACCAGCTCAAGAGGAAGATTCTCATCAAGGTGAACTCCCTTCCCCAGCAAAGCTCCTAAGTGGAGAGAGTGGGGCAGATGGGGTGAGGGTGTGGGACCAAGGGCAGCTGCTTACCTCTGGAAGGGGTTGGTTGGCAATGCAGGGTTGGAAGTGGAGACCTGAGGCTAAAAACCATTGGAGACAGAGAGCTCTGTTGCTTCAGAGGAGCTGCTGGGAAATGAGCTCAGCAGCTGGGTGCTGCCTTTCTTGAGAGCGTGGGGGATGTTGGTATTTCTGCTGCAGGAATCACCTCTGGGAAGAAGGGGTGGGACTTCAGTGCCATTTGGTGATCTGTGTGGGATGGGTTTTACCTTGGTCCTTCTAGTCCGGAGGAACGCGGCGCAGCAGGCCTGGAATTTCAGGGTTGTTCGCCAGGGAATCCGTGCTGCTTTTTGGGTGCCTGCTCCCCTCGAGGTGCCTGACCCGCTCTCTCATCCCACAGCACAAGAAGCTGGCAGAGGGCAGTGCTTACGAGGAGTTACCCATGTCTGTAATGTATTCAGAGAATGACATCAGCAACTCCATCAAGAACGGGATCCTCTACCTGGAAGACCCCATCAATCACGTACGTCTCTCTGGGCCACTGTCACCCTGGCCCTGTTCTGTGGGCTCCGTAAATGGCACGGTAACTCCGAAAGGCCCCGCGTGCCGCCGGAAGGAAGGGCTGTGGTGCAAATGATCTAAGAGGCCATTGGTCTATCCTGTTTCTCAGGAGTCTCTGAAGGCTGGGGGAGTTTTTATGCTGGCTCTCTCCTGTGCTCTTCCCTAGGCATCTCCTGTTGGCCCTTGTTAGAGGCAGAAGGCTGAGCTAGAGGGAGCTCTGGGCTGATGCACTGCCCCTGCTCTTGTGTAATCCGTATAGCCTGTTATCTGTGCTGCAGTAAGTTCTAGTGGTGGCCTGCTTTCCTAGACCTGCCTGCCTCCTACCAAGTGCCTACACACTTAACACACCTAAACGAGCGTTCTGCTTTGTAAAGCGCCGAGCATCCATTTTACCGTGTGCATTTACTTATACACGCAAGTCCACTTCTTCAGCTGTGGCCTAGTTTGCTTTGCCGAGGATCTGTCAGGCGAAGCAATGCGCGAGCAAAGCAGGTTTTTTGAAAATAGGAGAGTGCAATGGTAAAGCTGCTTAACCATCTCTGATATCCTCATCTCTGGTAGCCCCTGTGCTGAATCCATGCAGAGTGATTTCTTTTTGCTTTGCTTTGCTCTTCATTTGGTCATCTGCTTTTGATACGTGCCGGGGTGTTTGCAGTGTGATCTGCGGTCACTTTGTATGTAAGGCTTGTCACGTGCTGGTTTTTTTGCTACTGATAAATCCATGCTTTGGGTCTGGGGGATGTCTTGGAAGCTCCCGTGACTCC
The DNA here is from genome assembly GCA_013398225.1 of Steatornis caripensis. Classification (NCBI taxonomy): domain Eukaryota; kingdom Metazoa; phylum Chordata; class Aves; order Caprimulgiformes; family Steatornithidae; genus Steatornis; species Steatornis caripensis. The sequence goes on along the minus strand of VZSC01015137.1, from coordinate 77,406 downwards.
GCTGAAATCAGCGTTGCTGGTGACTGTCTTTTGCAAACCCGATCACCCCTCACTGCTTGTGCTGCTCAGGAAGAGATGATCCCAGGATGGGTGGTGGGCCAGCCTCCTGCTTCCTCAAGGGGTCTCTTTGCCCAGCGTTTGTTTCCTTGCAGGAGTGGAACCCGCATTACTTTGTCCTGACCAGCAGCAAGATCTATTACTCCGGGGAGACAACCAGTGACCAAGGAAATGAGGATGAAGAAGAGCAAAAGGAGGTGAGGGCTCCCTCGCATGACGCTGAGTTGGTCCTCTAGAGAAAGGACTTGACTGCCCAAGGGGCTGAGCATAGGCACTGCCAGCTGACTTCAGAGGGAGATCTTGCAGCAGGAAGGGTGGGAGCTGCTTCAGAAACTCCCAGATCCTGGTTGGAAGACCGCTGAGCAGAGCCAGCTCCGGCACGACAAGCCTGCCCTCAGTAACCCAAGATGGTGGGTTTTCCCCCTGCCAGGTGAGCAATAGCACCGAGCTTCATTCCACGGAGAAGTGGTTTCACGGCAAGCTGGGAGCGGGACGTGACGGGCGGCACATCGCGGAGCGGCTGCTGACGGAGTACTGCATCGAGACGGGGGCTCCCGACGGCTCCTTCCTCGTCAGAGAGAGCGAGACCTTTGTTGGAGACTACACCCTCTCCTTCTGGTGAGGGCCACGGGCACCAGCCCGCTGCTCGGTGTCGCTCCTGGGGTAGTCTTTGTCTTGACACCATCTTCAGTGGTGGGGTCCCATTCCCCAGTGCAGGTTTCTCCCCTTTCTCTGTACCCCAGCATCATGTCAACTCGCTGTCCCAGTGCGGAAAGGGCCCTTGTGCCATGGGTCTCCTGTGGGGCAGGAATGCCGTGTCCAGGCTGGAGCTGTGCCTGAGGCAGGTGCAAAATCTCTGCAGATGACGCTGGTTTACCCCCTCTCTCTTCTGCAGGCGCAATGGGAAGGTGCAGCACTGCCGGATCCACTCACGGCAGGATGCTGGCAGCCCCAAGTTCTTCCTGACGGACAACCTAGTGTTCGACAGCCTCTACGACCTCATCACCCACTACCAGGAGGTGCCACTGAGGTGCAACGAGTTTGAGATGAGGCTGACGGAGCCGGTGCCGCAGACCAATGCCCACGAGAGCAAAGAGTGAGTGGGTGTTTGGGGACGGTGGGTTGTGCCCACTGGGCGGCTGGGACCCCATGGGAAACCCTCCCAGGTCTCGCTGCAGTCCGTCCTTCCTTGCTGGGGTTCTCTGGTCCCCGCTTGCTCCCTGTGGAGCTCCCTGTGTCACAGCAGCCGTGTTGGCCACCTTCGTTGTTGATGGAGCTGGTTGTCTTGGAAGCTCCGTGTGAAGAATGGAGGTACTGGGTGTTGTGGTCTGAGCCCAGCCGGCAACAAAGAACCCAGTGGCCGCTTGCTCACTCCTCCCACCCCACCGGGATGAGGAGAAAATGTAAGGAAACCTGGTGGGTCGGGACACGGACAGGAGGGGTCACTCACGGGTTCTGGTCATGGTCATAAACAGACTGAACTCAGGGAAAGAATACTCAATTTAATCAGTTCTCAATCAAAGCAGAGTAGGATAAGGACATACGAAAAGCCAGATCTTGAAACCCAAATAAATCCCCTTCCCCCATCTCTCCCTCCTTCCTAGGCTCCAGCCCCCCCGCTCCCGATGTACCCCCCTCCTCCCCCCC
>VZSC01015137.1:60658-75650 GCA_013398225.1 Steatornis caripensis | reverse complement strand
TGGAGCTGGGGGAGCTTTGAGCAGCTCCTGACAGCGGCCACCCCCGTGCAGCCCCTGCCCCGCTACCAATGCCCCCGCACAGACCCAGCACACGGGGCTTGGTTGGGGTGCCCTCACCCATGCCACGTGTCACCGGAAGGCTCTGTTCCTGCCTGTCCCACGGAAAGACGACAGCCCCGTTGCAGCGTTACCTGTCTGCTGATCTGTGCGCCTTGCCCTCCTTACGAGGACTCGAGGCAATCTTTTGCACGCCAGAGGGGAAACAGTACGGCCTGGCGGAGGTGTGGGATGAGCTGCATGTGTGGAGACCCATGCACAGTGTCGTGTCTTTCCTGAAAGGTGGTACCACGCCAACCTCACCCGGGCGCAGGCCGAGCACATGCTGATGAGGGTGCCGCGCGACGGAGCCTTCCTGGTGCGCAAGAGGAGTGAGCCCAGCTCCTACGCCATCTCCTTCCGGTGCGTCCCTGGGACGGTGGTGGGTGTGGGAGGTGGAGCTGGGATGCTGCAGGTGTGAAAGAGCAGGAGAGGGGACGTGAGCTTGCCGTGGGCCCTCCCAGAGCTCTTCTCTCTCCTGGATAGCCCTGGATAAACCTTACAGCCCCATCAGAGCCTTTAGGACCTTGCTCCTCCTCCTGTCTTCTGACGGGAGATGGCTGTGCTCAGCATCAGCGTTGGGGGCATCTTTACCTTGGGCAGCTTTGTTTTGGCAGAGACCCTCTCTCGCCAGGTGCCGAGTGTCTTCTCTGTTTTTCCACCTGCCAGGGCGGAAGGGAAGATCAAACACTGCCGAGTGCAGCAGGAGGGCCAGACCGTGCTGCTCGGCAACTCCGAGTTCGAGAGCCTGGTGGACTTGATCAGCTACTATGAAAAGCATCCGCTGTACCGCAAGATGAAGCTGAGGTACCCCATCAATGAGGAGACGCTGGAGAAGATAGGGACAGCGGTGAGTGTGGGCGGCCATTGGAAGAGCTAAGCCAAAAAGGGTGACGGACAGGTCTGTTGTGAGCTGGTGCCGTGTAGTGGTGGCGTGAGCCATCTCTGTGCTTCGCAGTCCACACCTCTTGGGGCTTCATGCCCTGTTGCAAACACTTCTTGGCTTGAGTGAGATTTATTGGTGCCCCTCTGACCCAGGTCAGCAGGGAGTGTGGGCTTGGGCATCTCGTTGCTGTGTGCAGCATCACCTTTGGTCTTGTGCCTTCCCTGGGGCGTTCTCCCTGCCCACCCACCAAGGCACCGGACCTGTTCTCCTGCAGAGCCACAGTTGTCACCACTGGCCCTTTGCTTCGACAGGAGCCGGACTACGGAGCCCTTTACGAGGGTCGCCACCCTGGGTTCTATGTGGAAGCCAACCCCATGCCCACCTTCANCCCCGCCGCTCCTTCCCCCTCGGGTGGGGAGGGCTTCTCACACGCTGCCCCTGCCCCAGCGCTGGGTCCCCCCCACGGCACACGGTCCCTCATGACCCCCTCTGACGGGAGTCCTTCCTGCGCGGGGCAGCCCCTCAGGAACACACCGACCCAGCGTGGGCTGCCCACAGAGTCACGGTCTGCTCCGGGAGCGGGCACCTGCCCTGGTGTGGGGTCCCCCACGGGCTGCAGGTCCCTCTCTGCTCCTCCGTGGTCCCTCACGGGCTGCCCGACCGCGATCCTCCGTGTGCTGCAGGGGAATCTCTGCTCCGGCCGCCTGCCCCCCTTCCTCACTCACTCCCAGTATCCCATAGGTGTTTTTCTCCCCTCCTCCCTCTGCTGCAGGTCCCCACCACGACTCCTTTGTCCCCTCCGTAAATCCGTTATCCCAGAGGTGCATCCACTGTCTGTAAACGGCCCGGCCTCAGCCCCAGGTAGGGCCGACCTGGAGCTGGGGGAGCTTTGAGCAGCTCCTGACAGCGGCCACCCCCGTGCAGCCCCTGCCCCGCTACCAATGCCCCCGCACAGACCCAGCACACGGGGCTTGGTTGGGGTGCCCTTGCCCATGCCACGTGTCACCGGAAGGCTCTGTTCCTGCCTGTCCCACGGAAAGACGACAGCCCCGTTGCAGCGTTACCTGTCTGCTGATCTGTGCGCCTTGCCCTCCTTACGAGGACTCGAGGCAATCTTTTGCACGCCAGAGGGGAAACAGTACGGCCTGGCGGAGGTGTGGGATGAGCTGCATGTGTGGAGACCCATGCACAGTGTCGTGTCTTTCCTGAAAGGTGGTACCACGCCAACCTCACCCGGGCGCAGGCCGAGCACATGCTGATGAGGGTGCCGCGCGACGGAGCCTTCCTGGTGCGCAAGAGGAGCGAGCCCAGCTCCTACGCCATCTCCTTCCGGTGCGTCCCTGGGACGGTGGTGGGTGTGGGAGGTGGAGCTGGGATGCTGCAGGTGTGAAAGAGCAGGAGAGGGGACGTGAGCTTGCCGTGGGCCCTCCCAGAGCTCTTCTCTCTCCTGGATAGCCCTGGATAAACCTTACAGCCCCATCAGAGCCTTTAGGACCTTGCTCCTCCTCCTGTCTTCTGACGGGAGATGGCTGTGCTCAGCATCAGCGTTGGGGGCATCTTTACCTTGGGCAGCTTTGTTTTGGCAGAGACCCTCTCTCGCCAGGTGCCGAGTGTCTTCTCTGTTTTTCCACCTGCCAGGGCGGAAGGGAAGATCAAACACTGCCGAGTGCAGCAGGAGGGCCAGACCGTGCTGCTCGGCAACTCCGAGTTCGAGAGCCTGGTGGACTTGATCAGCTACTATGAAAAGCATCCGCTGTACCGCAAGATGAAGCTGAGGTACCCCATCAATGAGGAGACGCTGGAGAAGATAGGGACAGCGGTGAGTGTGGGCGGCCATTGGAAGAGCTAAGCCAAAGGGTGACGGACAGGTCTATTGTGAGCTGGTGCCGTGTAGTGGTGGCGTGAGCCATCTCTGTGCTTCGCAGTCCACACCTCTTGGGGCTTCATGCCCTGTTGCAAACACTTCTTGGCTTGAGTGAGATTTATTGGTGCCCCTCTGACCCAGGTCAGCAGGGAGTGTGGGCTTGGGCATCTCGTTGCTGTGTGCAGCATCACCTTTGGTCTTGTGCCTTCCCTGGGGCGTTCTCCCTGCCCACCCACCAAGGCACCGGACCTGTTCTCCTGCAGAGCCACAGTTGTCACCACTGGCCCTTTGCTTCGACAGGAGCCGGACTACGGAGCCCTTTACGAGGGTCGCCACCCTGGGTTCTATGTGGAAGCCAACCCCATGCCCACCTTCAAGGTACGCTCTCGCTGCTTGGCATGAAACAACCTGCAGGGCCTGAGGGTTTAGCAAGTGTCTCTCTATTTTCCAAGAGCGTATTATTATTTTGCACACTTATTCCTAGACCGTGCAGGAGGACACGCTCTAGGCTGAGCCTGCAGCGTCCCAGGCTGGGCTGCCTCTTGTTCTGAACTCGCAAAACTAAACCCATCAGTGGCCCCGGCCCAGAAGAAAGTGCCTGTGCGGGGCCGTACCAGACTTGTAACCTCTTTTGGCGTAAACAGGGGCCTTGATTTGTTCTGCAAGGGTGACTAGGGTCTAGCAGCCTCTGGCAGCAGGGTTGGATGCTGCCTGCACGTGCCATGCCTCCCTCAGCAGTCCCCCGCTACACGGCTGCAGTGGGAGGTGATCTCTCATCCTCTGGGTTCGTTGTCCTTGTGTCTGTCCGCTGCCCAGACTCACGGGACCCCTCCTCGTTGCAGTGCGCAGTCAAAGCCCTGTTTGACTACAAGGCCCAGCGAGAGGACGAGCTCACCTTCACCAAAAATGCCATCATCCAGAATGTGGAGAAACAGGAAGGAGGCTGGTGAGTTGGTCCTGAGCCGCCTTTTTTCCCTCGGCGACGCATCCAAACCTTGGTGTCACCATGTGTACAGAGCTGCGTCCCCTCTAGGCATGGGTCTCTCTGGGGATTGCCCACAAGCTTGCGCAGCCCCATGAACCCTAAAAGCAGATGATGGAGGAGCTGCCTGTCCCCCCCGTGACACCCAGACGAGGTGCTCTGGGATCCCATGGTGGGTGCTGACGCTGCCCCTTCCCTCTCTTCCAGGTGGAGAGGAGATTATGGCGGCAAGAAGCAGCTGTGGTTCCCTTCCAACTACGTAGAGGAAATTACTGGTCCCAGCAGCCTGGAGCCGGAGCGGGAGGTGAGCTTGTGCCTGAGCGGAGCAAGGATGGGTGGTGGGTCGGAGCGCGTGTGTGCAGCCCCCCGCGCTCAGCCGCACCGCCCAGGGCCGTGTCCAGCGCCATCCTGCCTGTGCTTCATTCCCAGCAGCAGCTGGATGAGAACAGCCCCCTGGGAGACCTGCTCGGGGGCGTCCTGGATGTGCCCTCCTGCCAGATCGGTGAGTGCCGGGGAGGGGTGGAGGGATGGGGGGTGTCGCAGCCCTGTCGCGCGATGTTTGTGGGTCTTCTGGGCTTTGGTCTCCATCTGTCTCTAGGCACCCCTGTGCCTGCTGGAAGTGAACACCGGTCTGTGGCATGCGCTTGCCGTGCGGTGACGCANTGCAGGAGGACATGCTCTAGGCTGAGCCTGCAGCGTCCCAGGCTGGGCTGCCTCTTGTTCTGAACTCGCAAAACTAAACCCATCAGTGGCCCCGGCCCAGAAGAAAGTGCCTGTGCGGGGCCGTACCAGACTTGTAACCTCTTTTGGCGTAAACAGGGGCCTTGATTTGTTCTGCAAGGGTGACTAGGGTCTAGCAGCCTCTGGCAGCAGGGTTGGATGCTGCCTGCACGTGCCATGCCTCCCTCAGCAGTCCCCCGCTACACGGCTGCAGTGGGAGGTGATCTCTCATCCTCTGGGTTCGTTGTCCTTGTGTCTGTCCGCTGCCCAGACTCACGGGACCCCTCCTCGTTGCAGTGCGCAGTCAAAGCCCTGTTTGACTACAAGGCCCAGCGAGAGGACGAGCTCACCTTCACCAAAAATGCCATCATCCAGAATGTGGAGAAACAGGAAGGAGGCTGGTGAGTTGGTCCTGAGCCGCCTTTTTTCCCTCGGCGACGCATCCAAACCTTGGTGTCACCATGTGTACAGAGCTGCGTCCCCTCTAGGCATGGGTCTCTCTGGGGATTGCCCACAAGCTTGCGCAGCCCCATGAACCCTAAAAGCAGATGATGGAGGAGCTGCCTGTCCCCCCCGTGACACCCAGACGAGGTGCTCTGGGATCCCATGGTGGGTGCTGACGCTGCCCCTTCCCTCTCTTCCAGGTGGAGAGGAGATTATGGCGGCAAGAAGCAGCTGTGGTTCCCTTCCAACTACGTAGAGGAAATTACTGGTCCCAGCAGCCTGGAGCCGGAGCGGGAGGTGAGCTTGTGCCTGAGCGGAGCAAGGATGGGTGGTGGGTCGGAGCGCGTGTGTGCAGCCCCCCGCGCTCAGCCGCACCGCCCAGGGCCGTGTCCAGCGCCATCCTGCCTGTGCTTCATTCCCAGCAGCAGCTGGATGAGAACAGCCCCCTGGGAGACCTGCTCGGGGGCGTCCTGGATGTGCCCTCCTGCCAGATCGGTGAGTGCCGGGGAGGGGTGGAGGGATGGGGGGTGTCGCAGCCCTGTCGCGCGATGTTTGTGGGTCTTCTGGGCTTTGGTCTCCATCTGTCTCTAGGCACCCCTGTGCCTGCTGGAAGTGAACACCGGTCTGTGGCATGCGCTTGCCGTGCGGTGACGCACTCCGCTACTGCTCCTGGCACAGAGGGTGGCTTGGGGTTTGGGGCTCAGGTGTCTCCCTGCAGCCTGCGTGCAGCCAAGGAGCCACTCCAGCACATCTTGAACCTGCTCTCAGTGGGCAACGGGGCTCAGCCTGATTTTGTAGGCCACTTGTTTTCTGTAAGGATTTGTCCTTCCTGGCATACGTGTGGTCCAACTTCCCTGCCAGGCTGCCGCAAGCTCTGGGGCTCCTGGGCACTGGCCAAGCGGGGTCCGGTCTGCGGCTCTCTGCCATCCCTCGGCTCCCTGGAGCCCAGAGGACGTTGTGCTCCAGTGGCTGTCACTGCCTTGGCACTTCAGGGCACAGAGTGAAGAAGATGCGGGAATGGGAGGAAGAGGGCATTACAAAGGCCCCAGGAGTCTTCTCAGCTCCCTAGGATACACTCTGCGTTCTCAGCTGTTGCTTCCTGGGCTCCTTCTGTTGCCTCCAATGACCAGAAATGGGAGCTTCTCTTAGCTGAAGAGACCCAGGGCAGCCATCAGAGCCCCTTAGTGTCTCTTCCCTCCCTTCCTCCCTCTGCGGTGCGAAGGTCTTGGCTCAGCATCTGCTTGTGACCATGCCCTCTGCTCCTTCTCCCCACGCAGCCATCCGCCCCGAGGGGAAGAACAACCGCCTCTTCGTCTTCTCCATTAGCATGGCCTCGGTGTCGCGCTTGTCCCTTGATGTGGCAGCCGATACGCATGAGGACTTGCTGGACTGGGTGAAGAAGATCCGGGAGGCAGCCCAGACAGCTGACGCACGGGTGAGTCTGGAGAGCCCTTGGCAGGGGAGACATCTCCTTGCCAATCCTGGATTTTTCAGGAGCCGAGAAGGAGGTGGAGGCTGGTGGGGAGGGCGGGGAGAAGGCAGCCTGCGACAGCCGGCAGAGCAATTACGAAGATGATAAAGCCAGAGTGATTTTTGACAATGTAGCAAGGGGTGGTGGCCCTGCATTATGGCTTGAGATGCCCAGGCTGAACATCTGGGAAGATTGGTCCATTGGGAGGGTGTTGCAGCCTCGGGAGGTGGGGATCTCCATCTGTGGAGGGTTACAAGGCTCAGCTACAAGGGCACAGCTGCCCTGCCCTGGTACCGATGCCAGTCCTGCTCCAGGCAGGATGTAGGACCCACCACGGGCCCTTCCCGTGGGCGCTTCTGTGGTGCCCCCCCATGCAGACCCAGCAGACCTGCTAGTGGTTCCCACAGCGTGGGCAGGAGTGGCCGCACAAGGCCAGTGCTGCCGTTGACTGCGGTCGGTGAGCTGGGTTATCCAGCGCCGCTGCTCCCACCTGGCCCTGACACCTCTCTCCTTCTCTTGGCAGCTGTCCGAAGGGAAGATGATGGAGAGGAGGAAGAAGATTGCCCTGGAGCTTTCGGAGCTGGTGGTCTATTGCCGACCTGTGCCCTTTGATGAAGAGAGTGAGCATCTGCCGGTCTGGTGGCCACCACTGGCAGTCAGCATGGCATTACAGACCCCGTGGTGCTGCTTTGGCTAGGTCTCCGCAGAGGGCAGGTGTCCAAAGCAAGCTGGGACGGGTTTATGTTGGAGCTCTGGAAATGGCCTTCTCCAGAGGGTGGAAGTTCCCCTTCCCATCCCTCTCTTGCTGGCATCTGTCACCATCCAGAGCCGCTGCTCAGGGAGTGGGGCTGGAGAGCATCGTGCCCGATCACTGAGGGTGGTTTCAATGCTTTCAGCCTTCAGTATTGGGCACCCAGCAAACGCTCGGCGGGGCAGAGCAGGATCGGCACCACCTGAGCCGAGGGAGGAGAGAATGGTGTTAGGAAGGGGCCTGGCGGGGTTGAGTGTCTGGAAGGGGAATGTGCTCCCGGCTGACACTGTGCTGTCTGCTCCCAGAGATCGGCACAGAGAGGGCCTGTTACCGAGATATGTCCTCCTTCCCCGAGACCAAAGCGGAAAAGTACGTCAACAAGATCAAAGGCAAGAAGTTCCTGCAGTACAACCGCCTGCAGCTCTCCCGCATCTACCCCAAGGGCCAGCGCCTCGACTCCTCCAACTACGACCCCCTGCCCATGTGGATCTGCGGCAGCCAGCTGGTAGCACTCAACTTCCAGACCCCAGGTGAGGGCAGTGGGCAGGGCGGGCGGGCAGGCTCCTGGGGTGCCGGTGCCTCCTCCCAGCTGCCTGCCTGCAGCCCTGCTAACCCAATCCTGGCACACAGCGGGTCTGGGAGGGGGTCCACAGCCTCCGTGTCAGGTGCAGGGAGCGGGACCTGGTGTTCGTGTCCAGGCACGTGGTTGCTGTGGGGAGGGACGTGCTCTGCAAAGCTGGATTGACCCGGGCTGAGCCAGGAGGTTGTGGTGCCATGAGAACAAGATGAAATAGAGACAAAGCAGGGAGTTCCTCCAAGGTCCACGGCAGCAGGCGGAGCAGGCAGGGGACGTACCAAAGGGGACTGTGCAGCTCCAGCCCTGGGACACCAGCCGGTTGCAGAGTCTGAGCCAAGCTTACTGCCTTTCCCCAGCTTCCCCTCCTGCAGTCCAGCCTTGCCCTTTCCCTGGCCCTTGCCAAACCCTGCTGTGAGCCCGTTCAGCTCACCGACACACCAGAAGACTACCTGCCTCCTTTCCTGCTGACTTTTTCATTCCTTTTGTGAGTTCAAGCATCTCGTGGGGCGGTTTGGCAAATGCTAGAGCCGGTACAAGGAAAGCTGAAAGGAGAGGGAGGAAAAGAAGGGAATGACCCATGGAGCACCGAGTGGTTGGGCAGATCATGCGTGAGAAAGTCGCCCCGTGGCCCCAGCATGTGGACAGGCTGCGGTGAGGCCGTGGTGCGCGAGGCATTGCCAAGGGATGGGCCAGGTCCCCTTGCAAAGGGCTTCGCGCGGGGCATCAGTAACGCAGGTGATCTGGCTCATAGAAGGGGCATAGGGTCTCCTCCCTCCATCTCCTGCCTGTGCTCTCCAGACAAGCCCATGCAGATGAACCAGGCCTTGTTCATGTCCAGCGGCCACTGTGGGTACGTCTTGCAGCCAACCAACATGCGGGATGACATCTTCGACCCCTTCGACAAGAGCACGCTGCGGGCAGTTGAGCCGCTCTCCATCTCCATCGAGGTCAGTGCCTCATCCCAGCGTGGGGTCAGACATGGGCGGTTATACCGGGTTTGGGGAGGGGTGTAATGGTTTTCCCAGGTTCCTGGCCCTTCCCTGAACCCCTCGGCCCCTGCCAAGGTCTGTCCTGCAGTGCAGGCTCAGAGAAGGGGCAGACCCATGGGTGCTGCTGAGGGAAGCGCCACCGATCTCCCTGGGCGCCTGGAGAGGAGTAGCAGGAGCATCGCTGGATGCTCCCCGTGGAACCCCCTCCAGCCCAGGGCCCGGTGCCGGCAGGTGGCATCCACGAGCCGCAGAGGTGGCACCCCTGTCCCCAGAGCGTGGCCACACTGCGAGCACAGGATGGGAGCAGGATGGCTCCCAGCAGGGTAACCCAGGAGCTGGGCCTTGTCCGCTCCTTGTCACCAAGTTGCGCCGGGCTCAGCGCTGCTGACCCTGCTGTCCCCCCCCGCCTCTCGGGAAGGTGCTCGAGGCTGGAGCGGACTGTTCGGCCCATTTCTTTGTTGTGCTGCTGGTGGGGGGTACCGGCGGATGGACTGTGGACGCTCGTTGAATCTTTTTCTTCCCGGGTGGTGGGACTGGGGCTGGACCGCTGCTGTCTCAGCTCATGGAGCTGCACAGCAGAGGCTCTGCAGGGGTACGGGGCAACTGCGCAGCAAAGCTCCTGGAGGGGTGGGAAGGCTGTGGCTGTGCCAAACCAGATGGCTCTCGTGTTTGGACCAGGGGCTGTCCCACTGGCCTGTACAGGCATCCCTGTGGTCTCGGAGCCAAGCTGACCATTTATCTGTGCGTCAGCAGTGTCCTCTGCAAGCCCCTTCGTCCCAAGCAGACCTTGGGGAGGAGGCAGCAGAGATCCTGCCATTACGTGCTCATGGTTTCTGACACCACGCACAAACTGCAGCTTCCCTGAGGCCGCCTCTGTTTGGGAGTGATCGGGGAGGGCACCCCATCATGTCCCGGCCGCACCGTCAGCCCCATATCCACCGTCTCCCTAAAAATCCCTATTTTCTAAACTCCTCCTGCATCCCGGGATGCAGCTGCAAGCAGCAGGTGTCAAGAGTCACCGTGCCGATGCCTGGCACTGTCTCCTTTAAGAGACGTGCTGAGCCTTTTGTCCTCCGGTGAAACTGCCCGATGTCCCCACCAAAGCCAGCTTTCATGGATGGCGAAGCCGTCTCGGGCCCAACATGACTCAAAGCATGTGATCCAGCGCTGGCAGCACGTCCTTCCCCTGCAACAGCAGCGTGCCGGCAGCACGCTGGAGTGACATATGGCCACGGGCAAGAGGGAGCTGGGATTTCTTTCTCCTGCAAGAAAGCAGGTTGTCATTTGAGTCGAGCACAGACTCTGCTACGAATGGGAGGCAGAGCAGCAGCGGAGAGCAGCTCCTTTTCATCCTCAAGCCAAGGCAGGAGGGTCGAGAAGTTTCGTCAAAGAAGGGGATGTCCGGCGTGGCTCTCCAGGCGGGGGAAGGCGGCGGGGCTTGGCAGCCCAGCTCCGGCTTGGCAGGCCGGAGGAGGGATGCTGCGGTCCCAGGCCTGGCTGTGCAGGCAGCAGACAGGAACCTGGGGCAGTTCAGCTGCCTTTTTTGCTGGCTTACAAGGCAAATTGGGGAGCAGGAACACCATAGCAGCTTCCAGGGGTGGGAGCCGTTTTTCTCTGAGAGGCGGGCTGGACTTGCCTGGCTGGCAGCATCTGCTCTCTCTCTCTCCAATTAGCAGAGCCAGGGGGATGTATTTGGAAAGACGATGTTTTGGTATGGAAACACCTTTTTTCTGCCATTGTTCCCATCTCTTGAAAAAGTCTCTCCTGCTCTCTGCCCAGGTCCTGGGGGCCCGGCACCTTCCCAAAAACGGAAGAGGAATCGTTTGTCCTTTCGTGGAGGTGGAGGTGTCTGGCGCCGAGTACGACAATGCCAAGCAGAAAACCGAGATCGTGGGTGAGTGGGTTAGCGAAGGGCAGGGAGAGGGATGCACCACCCCTCCTGAGCGTGGTGGGAGCCATGGGCGCTGCCGCGAAGCCTGGGCCCGGGGCGGGGGCTGCCCCCGCGCCACCCGTGAGCTCAGCATCAGCCGTGGGGGGCAGCTGGGGGCACGGGGCTCGGCAGCTGATTGACGGCCGTGTTTCCTGACTAGCGGACAACGGCCTGAACCCTCTCTGGACCCCGAAGCAGTTCCACTTTCAGGTCAGCAACCCCGACTTTGCCTTCCTCCGCTTCGTGGTGTATGAGGAGGACATGTTCAGCGACGAGAACTTCCTGGCTCAGGCCACCTTCCTGGTGAAAGGCTTGAAGACGGGTAAAGCGCTCGGGGAAGGGGGGAGGTGTCTGTCACAGTGGTCCTCACCAGTTTGCTAATCGCACCATTAGCCAAGGAGAGGCCGAGTGTCACGGGAGGGCCCAGTCCCTCCTGTCCCCATGCCAGCTCACATCCCCAACCGGGCAAAGGAAGCATGAAGCCCTTTGCTAACAACCCTGGGGGCTGACTGCCACCCAGGGGGGGCGGGGGGAGTTGGAGAAGACCCCCTCGAGTTTGGTGCCGGGAGACATCACCGCCTGGGCCGTGTGTGACGCCGGGGCTGTCTCTGCTGTAGGTTTCCGAGCTGTACCCCTGAAGAACAACTACAGCGAGAGCCTGGAGCTGGCTTCCCTGCTCGTCAAGATAGACATTTTCCCTAGCAAGGTGAGGCTGGGTCACACGTGAGAAGGTGCCGGTGCCGCAGGGCTAAGGAGCAAAGGCAGTGAGACCCGCGTGGTCCAGCTGGGTCCTGCTCCGCTGGCTGCCACAGCGGCACGGCTCTGTGCTGCCAGCGGGTCGGCACCGCGAAGCTCAGCGTTGCCTGCCCTGAGCACGTGCAGGGCAGCCGCGTTTTCAGCAGCGATGCATTGCGGGCTGGCAGGACAGGAAGCACCAGGCTTGCCTCCTGCAGCGAGCTGGGGTATTTCAGGCAGGGTCCTGCCTGGGCTGTGTCTGACTTGCCTAGAAGTCCCTTCGGCAAAAGCTGAAGGAGGCAGATGTGTGCCATCCCACTTCCCATGTGCGCTCCAGGGAAGTTCCAGCTCAGTATAACGGAGCCCCTCTGACCTGGGGCCGCCCATGTTGGCATAAGCAGAGGGCAGGGCTCCTTCAGAGGCAGGTGCTTCTTTTATTTCTTCATTTAAAATGATGCTGGTGGGCACCAGCGATGGTTGTTAAAGACTGAGCAGCTGCACGTTGCAAACGCCAAGGCCCTGTGAGCCCTGGACACCCTGCACAGCGGCCAGGGCCCTGCACCTGAGCTGCCTTTGCTATAAGACGTACACTTTGAAATCCCAAGCCCTTTACTACTGATTTTTTTTTTTTCCTGATCCAAGCAGGAGAATGGTGAAATAAACCTCTTCAGTGCTTCAGCCCTACGGGAACGAGCAGGGGATGCTTCCAGTCAGCTGCTGGCGAGCAGAGGCAGAGAGGGGTCCTTCGAGTCGCGGTACCAGCAGCCCTTTGAGGATTTCCGTGTGTCGCAGGAGCAGCTAGCTGACCACTTTGAGAGCCGGGAGCGAAGGTACGCCAGTGCTTGTTGTGCTCTGCCCAGCATGCGACCCCTCCCGGCATTCAGTCTCCTTGGTGGAGGCGGATAAATGCAGCCCCCCACGAACCCGGAGCGGAGCCGCAGCCTTGTTCACTGTGTGGGAACCCTAAATTTGAGCGTGAAAGTTGTGCCAGTCTTTGGGGGAGTCGCTGCTTTGGGGGCCGTGGGAGTAGGGTGGGACAAGGAGTGCCACCTGCAGCCGGTGGCGCTTTCCCCCGCAATGGGGGACGTGCTGAGCTCCCCGCCATCCCCGCTTTCCTCCCATGGGGTGGCTTTTTGACACCGGAGCATTGCCCTTGGGCAGCCCTCACTGAGCCTGAGCTGAGTCCCCGCTCCGTGTGCTCCCCTGCAGGGTACTGCGGAGGACCCGCGTCAACGGGGACAACCGGCCGTAGCCCATCTCGGCGGGCGAAAGCACCTCCCGTGCTGGTGAATCTCACGGCACACTGTGAACTGGTTTCTATGGAAACGGCACTGCTATGGCCTACTTTCAGGCAGCTTTTCCAGTTTCTCTGCTGAAGTGTGGTTCNGAGTCCAAGTCTATTTGAGTTAAGAACTTCTTACTACAGCCTAACCTAAACTTTCCCTTCCTTAGTTCCAGGCCATTGTTCCATTGTGGTTGTAAATATTTCCCTTCCTTCATTTAAGATAAACTTTTAAGGAAAACATCAAGAAAAAAAAAAAAAAAAAAGAAGAAATTGGAGAGAAAAACCCAAACCCCAAAGCAACCCCAGCCACCCACCAACCTTCACCACCAAGCCCTGAACGAAGCGCGTCGGTGCGTACAGCCTGCCAGCCGCCAAGGCGAGAGATGAAACTGCCTCTAATCGCAAGGAGAGACCCGACCCCCCGCCCAGCCAGCCCTCTGCCGTCGCTGCTCTGCCTGCGTTCCCGGAGAACCCCGCTCCTGCGCAGCTGCCGCAGGCCCTTTGCAGCCAGCGATTGCTGGGGGGGCACAGGACTTAAGCGACCGAGGCAGCACCTCTCTCTGTCCTGGTGGCATCACATCTATCTACCTGTATAACCACTGCCTATGGGTCCAGTAGTGAAGCTCTCCCTTTACAAGGCCGCTCTAGCTTTAAACGACAATAAAAGCGTCAGTATTACGTGCGTGCTGGCTCGGGTGTCTGGTGGTTTGCCCCCCGCTGCAGAGCCCGCTTGTGCTGGGGCGGGGAGCTGGGGTGCAGCCCTCCTTCCTCCTGGAGCTACGGGGGGAAAAATAACCAGGAGCAGCCCCCAGGTTTAATGCTGGTCCCTCAGAAGGGTAAGACAAGGGTGTGTGCTACAGCTGAGCACGCTCGTCTGACAAGCAGTCCCGCCAGGCTGCAGACCGGCTCCCAGGACCGAGGTGCATGCGCTCCTGCCCACTGCAGCGTCCCCCACTCGCGGCCTTACCCCGCAGGTAAGTTGTGGTGCTTTTAGAACAAACAGCAGGGTACTGAGTGAGCACTGCCCGCTCCCACCCAAGCAGCTGGGGTGCAGGGCACAGCCGTCCCTGCGCACAGGGCCGCTCTCGCTGGTGTTCGCCAGGAGCCCCGGGCGTAAGGGCATCGCCGCGGGCTTCCCCAAACCCGAGTGCAATCACCAGCCGACTCGCGTTCGTCTTTTACACTCTTTATTTAGGAACAACCAAAAAGGTCTGGTTTCATTTCAACAAACTGTACAAGCAAGCTCTTCCCCTCGCCCACCCTCGCATCCACATATACAAAAGGAAGGGAAACTTGCCATTCACTTCTCAGAAGTGGCATTGTTGCTACAGGGAGTTCTTGCCCTCAGAATAAGAGCAGGTAAAGTCCATAGCAGGTACAAGCTACCCTAGCCCTAGTAATAGCCACAGCCCACAATCACAGGCAGCTTCACTTTTTTTTTTTTCCTCTTTAAAACCTTTACCAAAAGTAAAAACTATTTCCTGTCTCACACGATTGCCAAGGTGACCATCTAAAATTGTGGTCTTACAAAAAAACACAATAATAACCCCATGAAACCCCCCCTACACCTCCCCCGGTACAAAGACAGTTTACACAGCAGAGCCCTTGCTCTGCTCCCCCAGCTGCATGGCCACCCTTATGAAAGGTCCCGTTGCAGCTACAATTACATTTTCCTTTGGATAAATCCAAGCAAAAAAAAAAAATATTCCAGGTCATTCAGCACCAGCGTGATTTCTAAATAACAATAATTAAAAAAAAAAAAAAAAGACACCCTCCCCCAACAGGCTGACTTTGTGGTCTGCTGAGAAACAAAGTGATCAACACGCTGTTCCCGAAATCTCTCTTTTAGTGCAATGTTAGTGTGTGCAAGGGGAATCACGGCCACGTACCCATAACACCACCACGAGCCAGACGGGGCAGAGAGAAAGTGCAATCTTTAGCAAGAAGTTTTCTATGCCATGGATTCCTAGCCCAACCTTCACTAGCACCAGTAAGCAAGAGCCAGCCTACTACCACCCTCCATCGGTACGGGGGGGAAAGTGGCTGCAGTTGTGCCATCAAAATGTGGCCAACGTCAGCCAACAGCGCTCTGTACTGCAACAGGAACAAGAAAACCAAACCGAAATAAATCACTGCTTAGGTAACAGAGCTGCCTCGCTCTGCTTGAACGTTTTGCCATGCCCATCCAGCATTCCTGGCAGGGACCGCTGCCAGTAAAACATACAGCAGAAACTAAACTCGCCAAAAAAAAAAAAAAAAAAG
>VZSC01015137.1:11582-60564 GCA_013398225.1 Steatornis caripensis | reverse complement strand
AAAAAAAAAAAAAAAAAAAAAAAAAAAAAAAGGTACAGCTTGCAAATGTCTCATCGCCGGCCCCCGGCCCCACCATTTGTAGTGTTGCCTAAGCTCACCTTGCTGGTTTTGTGGTCAGCTGAGAAATTACGAGAGAGAGGGGTTGCTGCCATGAGCTGAATCACATCAGGCCACCACTTGGTTTGAAAAGAGCGAAGCCAAAATTATCCGGGCAACAGGAGAGAGAGGTTTACAAGCATTTTAAGTGCTATCAACTTGCCAGAAAGGTGCAGCAGTGTATGAACTTCCCCTAAGTGCTGGAAGTTCTCTTCCTCTCCTGCTGCCCAGCGGCCCAGCTTCCAAACATCCCCTTCCGATCAGGTTGCTGCTGCAATGTCTCTAAGAGAGGGGCTGCAGGGAAGACAGAACACAGCACTTCTACCTGTGATCAAAAATTGTTGCTTTCCATTAAAAAAAAAAAATTATATATATATATACCCAAAACTCCAAACAGAAAACCAGCCTTCTGCATCCTCCTTCTCCTCTGGAACAGCAGGGGACACCTAGCAAAAATTAACCAAGCAGGTATCTTGCAGCTCCAGCTTCTGTGCGAGCGTCGCCCGGGCAGGTTAAGGGTTTCTCATCACAGCTGCCAGCAGCTACTGCTTTTGCTGGTGGCTTCTCGTGGCATCCAACGCAAGCCCCTGGCATGGAGGGGACATGCAGCTGCACTAAATACCTGCAGCTGCAGCTCTGTGGCATACGCTGAGCGCCGCGTGCCGTACACTGAAGCAAGCACTCGTGCCCATTCCTCTTGCCGCGGCTGCGGGCCCGATGTGCAGCAGCGCTCAGCTCTCGGGCAAGTGGAAATAGGAGCCTGTAAATCATGGTTTGTTTAGTGTTCTGATAAAAACCCCAAAAAATAAGAAAAAAGAATGATTTCCAGGATGCTCATTAAGGAGCTGAAAAATAAGGTGCCCAAATGAAACAAAGAGCCATGTCTAGAAATCTCACAGCAGAGCCTGCCGATGATGAATAAAGTAACTAACTCCTTCGCTTGCATCAGAACCAGCAGCCCTTTACGTGAGCGAGCCAGGTACAGCACAAATCAGGGTTCCGGGTTATTAAGCAACTGGATTGCGCCCTTAATCAAAGCAGCCTCAGAGACGTGAGAAACAAGATTCACGTAGATTAAACATGATGGTTACTACTGTGCCTGTCAAGCCCAAGCTCACACACAGCGGACGGAGGTGAAGAATTTAATTTCCCTTCCTTCCTGATGCTGGCTACACGACCTCTGTCTTACATCCCTCCTTTCGAGTCAAGATAGNGTTATTAAGCAACTGGATTGCGCCCTTAATCAAAGCAGCCTCAGAGACGTGAGAAACAAGATTCACGTAGATTAAACATGATGGTTACTACTGTGCCTGTCAAGCCCAAGCTCACACACAGCGGACGGAGGTGAAGAATTTAATTTCCCTTCCTTCCTGATGCTGGCTACACGACCTCTGTCTTACATCCCTCCTTTCAAGTCAAGATAGTCATCTTCGATTAGACGATGACGAATATTCACCCACTGCGTAGAATCGTGGTGACGCTTCCTCTTAACACCAGACGAGCTGCTGCTGGGGCTGCCAAGCCACCTCTCAATTTTTCCTTTCAGACACAAACACATTTGTAATGTCCTGCACCAAAACCTGAGTCTATTTGGAGATGACACCTGCTTCTCCTCAGCTTCAAAAAATGATGCAATAGGGAAACAGAAAACCACAGAGCTAAACCCTCAAAAATCTTCAGCTTACACTTTAATGGAGATTTCAAGTCAACTGAAAAATGGGAGACAACAAGGAATCTGGGAGTTAGAAAGGGAACTCTATTCCTTTTTGATTTTTTTTTTGTCTCTAAACCTTACTGTCCCCACGCAATGGGGCTTGCCAGCCGCGACGCCACGTCTGAGGGGAGTCTGCATGGAACCACTTTTTAAAATTCCTCCAACCCAAAAGAAAGAAAACTCCTGCTGTGCTTGTATGAATGCACGGAGACAAAGCTCAAAAACCTCAGCAGCTTCCAACCCTCAAGGCTGGTTTTTCTGTGTACACCGGGAAATTCTCCCTTCACAGGACTTGTTCTCAATTTTTCTGGAAAACTGGCCGAATACAATCCAAGTGCAAAACATTTCAGCTAGTGCATGGAAAAACGGTTCGAAGGGATCAGTTCGTAGTCATACCATAGTCCTTAAGCATTTCTGTAGATGGAGCGGGGATCACTCTTCCAATTAGCCGTAGGCCTCTAAGTGTACACCAAAAATCCCACAGTAAATCACCTTGAATGGGCAAACTACACTTCCAACGTATTTATATAGCAAGTAGTTAGTAAAAGTGTACATTTTTAATGTACATCTTAATGCAATAAAGAATCAATGGCATATCTGAACTGTATATATGTGTACTTAAATAAACCTGCACGTACATAGACACTAGAGTAAATCGACCTACCTGTATTTGTTCTCTGAAGGTAACACCGTACATCATACACTCACACTCTTGGGCCACGCGACTCCCAGATCTGCTACCTCTGGCTCTAGGAGCACCCGGATTCTCCCGTCACCTGTGACGCTTTGGGGTGCGCAGGATTGCACCCGCGAGGGTGAACCCCTGGGGCTCTGGCCATCATCGCAGTGCAGCCGCCCCTGCTCTCCGGAGGAGGGCCGCGGGGACGCTGCCCTGCTGCGCTGGCACGAGGCGACGCGGCATGGCTGCCGGTTACGCCTCCAACCACGCACGACAGGCAATGGTGCTTCTAAAGAGAAAGAAATTTAGGGAGCCTCGTGTCAGCCAGGTGCTCGCAGCATTTTGGGGAGGGTTCGTCCGACCGCTAAGGGGCCGCTGCAGTGCGGGTGTCTGCATCGGGGCACGTCGCCTCGGCTCTCCTTGGGGTGCAGCTCACCTCCTCCCCAAGCAGACGCTCAAGCTTGGCCGCGGGCGTTACACCGTGTGCCAGGGGAGCTACGCGGGCTCGGGCGCAGGCACCTACCACACAGGCATGCACCGCCGGGCGAGAGGAAGCCTCCTCTCTCTTGCAAAGCCCTGAGCATGTAAAATCCCTCCTAGTAGTTGAGCAAGGCGGCCTCTTAAAGCGGGGATGAAGAAAGAATTGGAAAAGCAAGGGCAATTAAAGGTAGAAATCAGACACCATCTTTGGAAGAGGGTCTGAAAGAGCTTTTTTGTTTTTAAACCAGATTTTTTTTTTGTAGATCTCTGGATCCGATCCTTTGGGGCTTGCTACCCACCCTTCTAATAAATATCATTTACCACCAACAATAAAGTCTCCCACATTAAAAAGCTCTCACTAAATAAAAACCTTCTACTGAAAAAGCTTGGCTGAGTTTGCTTGGCAAGAAATAAGGAGCTGTGACTACTCTCCATAAATACATCAGCGGATAAGCACCAAAAAGGATTTAAGTTAAAGGACAATGTTGGCTCCAAACCAAGCCAGGAATGAACCGGCCACGAATTAATTCAAACTAGAAATTTAAATAAAGTTTCTAACCATCCAAAGGCAGCGAAGTTCTGCAATAGCCTTCCAAGAGCAAAAGTGAAGGCAAGACATGGAACCAATTTTGAGCTGGGATTTGATTAGTTTGTGACAGAAGGGTCTGACACAGCATTTGGCCGGACTGTGCAGCTCAAGAGTTTCCCTTCCAGACCTTGTTTTCTATTAGCAAAAGGAGAACAAAAAAAATCTTCAAGTTGTTGCATCACACAGCAACTACCCAAGACAACATGGGCACATGAAACACGTACAGGTACCAGGAAGCAGGAAGGTTAACGGGGAAATTTATTTTGGTGTTTCACCAGAACTATTGCAGATGAACTCGGGAGGGGGTAAGAAAAGAAAAAAAAAAAAAGAGGGGAAAAAAGAAGACTGGAGCAAACACTTGAAGTTACCAGCGCTGCTGCAGGAGGATCTGTCACGTAGGGCTGCAAGAGGGAAACTTCTGATTGCAGAAGAGCGGCCGCCTCGCCGATCCCTTGGAGACAACAGTGACTTGAACCACTCACAGCAACGCTGCGTATTCTCTGCGTTTGTTCTCTGAAGAACAGCTTGTTCTCTCGGAACAATGAAAAGGATTCCAGGTCAGGATGGAAAAATTATTATGTGCTAGTTCTCGGTGATTAAAGGGAGACTTGGAGATTTAATAGCCTGCTAGTCAGTCTCCAGGAGCGCAGGGGAAAATATTCTAGCCAGCGAGGGACAAATGACACCAAACTCCATCTCCTGGGTTGTCTGGGTCTGGGAACCTGCTACTTATTGGAGAGTAGACAATGCTAAATCGAACCTCATCCATCAGGATGAAAACCTCACTCGACTCCCACGGGACTTTCACGCAAGACTGGCAGTTTTCTTCTCTGATACCTTTCCTTTCCTAACACACACGTACACACACGTGTGCCTGTGCCTGCAAAGCCCTTCATTGCCAGGGCTTAAGGACCAGAAAGGGCGGAGAGGATATGCGCAGCCATGCCAACCTTTAGAGAACAAACACCTTAACGGACAGATGAAAAAAAAAAAAAAGAAGTACTGTGCCATGATAGTCTATATCTAAGCAATGACCTTGTTTACACAATGTCTGAGATTTGTTATGCTTGTATAGGCAGCTGTAGGCATCGGTATATGAATATGAAATCTGAAAGTCTGTCCACCGGAAAGCAAACAAGAGCATCCTATTTCCCGGGTGCGAGCTGAGCCCCCGCCTCCGCCAGCTCTCAGCCATCTCCTCGGCTGGGCCACCGAGAGCTCTGCACTAAGTGCCCAGTTTTTGCACGCGCGCTCTCTCGTGTGCTGTGCTCAAAGGTCTCGTTTATGGCAGTGCTTTATCACCACGTCCTGCTCCTGAGGTTTGGATCAGGCTGGCCCGTGGGTTTCTTAAAGACCAAAAATCTCTTCTCAAGGGTAACAGTGGATCCTCCAGGGCTGGTGGTTTGAGTTCAGTCTGTTTCTGTAAAAGAACAGAGGTGTCAGAGATGCTCCGGCTCGCCATAGGGGCCTGCAGCCCAGGTGGGGTGCTGGGTGGGGAGGAAGGGTGCAGGAGTGCCTCGGGACGGGCAAAACTGGAAGCCTTGATGGAATCAGTTGCAGAGAAAGGCCAGCCCCACTCAGAGGGTCCAGGAAACCCAAAATCCTTGCAGGAGCGGAGCCGGGCTTTGCCAGCGGCCGGGCTAAGGCGAGATGCTGCCCACAGTGGTCTGAAGCCATGCACCCTCGCTGAGCACCTCCTGCCTCTGTGCCACGAGGGGTGATGGGACCGCTTTGCTCTGGGTGGCATAGAGCCCCGCTGAGAGGGTGCTAGCAGGGGCACAGCCATCGCCCTGCCACGGGCACAAAAGCTGGCTCAGCACCCTTCCCCAAACCGCTCCCGTTGCAACACCTCCCCAGCATGCCGCTGCGGCCGCAGCCGCTCCCCAGCACAGTGCACGGGGCCGCGCACATCCAGCCCTCTGGGCCGCAAGAAGGGCAGGGCCCCATTCAAACCCACGCTCCATCTCCTCTGCATTAGACAGGGGAGGGAAGGAATGAATTTTAGTGGACTTGTTTTTTTTATGTTTAAAATTTTTTTTAAGGCCTGCTGCCATGGCAGAAGTGCGTGGGAAGCTCCAAAGGAAGGCAGCGGGGCTGGAGATCTCAGTTGCCCAGCACGCCCGCAAGGGGCTGTGCAGCCCACGGCGGGACAGGGCAAGCGCTCGGCCATCCCCATCTGGTGGGAACCCTGCCGGGGCGGAAACGGCCCCCAGCCGCACTTCTGAGGAGCCCATGGACGGCTTGGAAACCACCTCTCCACTCCACACACGTGCCTTTGAAAAGCGAGTCCTGGAGGAGGGGTAGGGCCAGCAGCTGTAAACACCAGCCCTCCATGTCCTCTCTCTCCTTGCAGCCTCTGTCTTCAGAACCCAAGCCTTGCCCCGCACCAGGGAAGGATGCTCACACCTGGAGAGCTGGCGGTGGGAGCGGGAAGGGAGGAGGCTCTTGCCAGCGTAGGCAAGGCACAGGTTACATCTGCCGCCCAAGGCCCGGTGAGAGGTACGGAAGGAGCTGGTGGCATGGGGGGAAGCAGCCAGGCCCCTTCCTTCCCAAATACTCATCCCCTTCACAAAAAAACCCAAGGGCCACCTCCCTTAGGGCAGGTACGGGGACCAGATACTCCCCCTGGTTCTACTTAGGCTTAAAATAAAGCCAGGGTTTGGCTTCAGAGCAGAGCAGGCATCATGCGGGCAGGCAGGCAGCAGCACTCCCGGCACCTCACCAGACCCTCCTTGTCCTCCTGCCCTTGACCACTCCCAGGAGTTTCCTCACCACTTCAGTTAAATCCCAAACAGCAGGAATGGACACTAAACCCTTCCCTAAAGCCTCAGTTTCCCAAATGGGAAACGGTCCATGCCCCGTGCTCGCCCAAACCCTCCCGCGGAGCCAGCCCTGCCCGAGGCGGGGGCCTTACCGAGCCGGGTGGCGGGCGGCGGGCCGGGGGCAGCGGGGGTCCCGGTGCTGCCTTCCTGGCCACCCAGCTCCCGCGACTCGCTGCTCTCTGACACCTCCGAGCCAGCTTCGCATGGCCCTTTCCGGCTTCCCGCTGCCTCGCCGGCGCAGGTCTCCTCAGGGACGACGTCCCTGCTCTCCTCCTCCGCCTTCGCCGCAAACCACACCTTGAGCTGCTGGGCGCTGAGGTGGGAGCGCTCGCAGAGGCCGGGCACGTCCTCATCCCGCAGCCCCTTGTGCTTCTCGTAGTAGTCCTCCAGCACCTCCCGGCCGGTGGGGCTGACGTCCACCAGCCCCGGGGGGAAAACCCCCCGCCTGTAGTTCTCATACCACTTCAGCTGCCCGTTCTTGTAGCCGTACCGGCTGTCCCCGAACCAGCGAATGACCTCGGCCCGCGGCAGGCCCGTCTGGGAAACGATGGCGTCGTACTCCTGGTTCGTGGGCCGCTGGGTCTGCACGAACATTTGCTTCAGCAGATGCCGCTGCTGGGCTGTTTTTTTAAAGTTCAGTTTGGTTTTTGGAGGGGTGGGCGGCCGGCTGGAGCCACCGTCCCCTTTCTCATTTGTGCCGGTGCCCGGTAACTCGGTTTTGCCGTTGGACTCGGTCACTCGGAGGTTTTTCAGGTTGATTTTGATGGGACTCACTTTCCGCTCCACCGAGTTCAGGTTGTTGCCGGAGGTGTCGACTGAGCCATTTTCGTTCGCAGCCTTCAGCTCATCCGAGGAGTCCTCCCCTTCCCCGCCGCCATTTTCCGCTGCGGCCTCCTCTTGCCGAGCCGCCTCCTCCACTTTCTTATTTTCCTCCGCCACCTTCTTCTTCCTCCTCTCTGAGAACCAGCTATCGATCTCCCTCCGCGTCATCTTCGTTTCCCCCCTCAGGCGGTTCACCTCTTCCTCTGCAGGAAGGGGATTTTGGGCAAAACTGCTCTCCAGGGCCTTCAGCTGCTCTGGCGCCCGCTCTTTGTACTTGGTCGGTGTAAAGTCGGGCGCCTGGTGCCATGACTGCCGCCGTGGTGGGTGGTGAGGGGCCGGCGTGGCTGCCGCTGCCGCGGGGCTCAGCTCGGCTCCTCTGGGCGAGACGTCGAAGGCTACTTCAGGCAGGGAATCGAGAGCGCTGTCTCCAGGGAAGACGGCCCGGCTGCCTCTCACGTTCCTGTAGTGGTACCTCCTATCGCTGAACCATTTTCGAATCTCCTTGGTGGAAAGGCCCGTGATTTTTGTCAGCCGCTCGACTTCAGCCTGGCCAGGGAACTGATTTCTGCAGAAGCTGCCTTTCAAGGCCGAGAGCTGCTCATGGGACTTCTTGTTTTTGTACACGTTGGGATCCAGGAAGGTCTGCGAGGAGATCGCCGGGCAGGCGGTGAGCAGCGACTGGCCGCTGTTGACCACCTTCACCCCCGACGCGTTGCTGGAGCTCACCGTGCCGTGCTGCGCTGCTGGCTGCGGCTTGGGGACAGAAGTCACTGCCAAGGTGAAGGAGGAGCTGGTGCCCTTCAACCCGTTTGCCATGACGGGCTGCGTGACCAGTAGCCCCCCTGTCCCCTCCGGCTGCCCCACCACATGGCCCGGTAAAGTCGCCTGAATAAGATGGGGGACACTCCCAGGATTCGCAACCAGCGGCGTGTTCAAAACTGTAATCGTGGGTTGCGGCACAGACTGAATAACGGTGTTGAACATCTTCTTCCTGGCATCTTCTATCTCCTCCGGTGACCAGCTGATGCCCTGCTTCAACCTCTGGGCAGTGAACCAGATCTTCAGCTGCTCTTCTGGGTACTTCGTCACCACAGTCAAGTAGCAGAGCTCGGCTTTTGTGGGGTAGGGGAACTTGTGGAAAGAGTTTTTGAGGAAGCTGTTGGAGTCCATGGCAGCATTGTACGTTGGAATGCTGCTCAGGGGGATCATCACCTTGGGAAGGGACTTGGACGTTGGTAGCTGTTGATGCAATGGGGGTTGCTGTTGCAGCGACACAAGCTGTGCAACGCCCGCCTGCAGAACAGGCACGTTTCCGATGATGGAGCCATTCACTATATGAGATGATTTTGTTGAACTTGCAGTGGGCTGGCTGACTGGCACAGACCCGTTCGGGAATGAATGTTCTCCATCTTTCACCTCCGACTCACCGCCCAGCTGACTTGGCACATTCTCCTTCAGCGTGTGGATTTTTTTGGCCTCCGGTTTACCTTTCATTATCTTCATGATGGGCGTTTTGGTAATGATAATTTCAGACTGGCCGTCCACCCCTTCTTCAGGCACCTCTCCTGGAAGGTCATGGCTGCTGGCGGCCTCACAGAGACTTTGCTCCACAGTTGTACGATTGTCCTGCTTCGCCACCCTCCAGATGAAGCTCGTTTCGCCGGCGTGTGACTCTGCATTGTGGTGCGAGAGCCCTTCGTGGCTGTTTGCCAGAAAGCTGCACGCAACGCACGCAAACACAGGGTCTTTGCTGAAGTCTAAGTGCTCAGAGTCCAAGTGCCCAAAGAAGTGATGAACGTCTTGAGATCCAAAGTCACAAGACTTGCAGATGTAAGTGTCACCATCAGCAATGCCGCGGTGCCCATTAGACAAAGCGACGTTACTACTGTTACTGGCACCAGCATCACTAGCTGCTGGCCCTTCCGCAGGAGCATCTTGTTGCGTTCCTTTGCGATCATCTTCCACAGCATCCAGTCCAGTCTCCTGAAGCACCAGTGTCTTTACTGGTATCATGCAGGGAGTTGTGGATTTTCTTTTGCTAGCCATTGCTACGATTGATTCGGATGATTATTTTTCTTTCGCTTAAATGAAATTAAAATTTAAGAAGCGCTATTGCAGGTGCTCTGTGGTCTAGATTCCAGCAAATTCATGCTGTCCCATGGAGTTGTTGTCAAATGTTGACAAATGTTCATATTTGCCACTGAACCTGAGGACAAGGAGAGGGAGGAGGGGTTAGTTCCCTTGGCATCAGACAAGGCACAACCGTCCTGGTATTTAACACTTTCACATGATAAATCATTTTCAGCCTCTTCCGCTGGAAAAATTTAACTCGAGCTTGGATTCACTGTATTTTCCACACATAGAACCTGCGAATTACCTGTGCAAAACCAAACTCACAATCATGCCTCTTTTACAGCCCACATCAAATTCTCATTTGAAGAGGAAAACCACTGAAATTTCCTCTCGCCCTGGCCTGCCAAGACCCGACAGCGGTGTTTCGGCAGGGAGAGCAGTGCCTGGGCTCCCTGCACGCCCCGGCTCAGCAGCATGCAGGAGGCGACACCGGGAAGGGTCACCCTGGGAAACCCGCCTGCTTTCCACCAAACGTGACGAAAAAAAAAAAATCAATGCGTTCCCCACAGAACATTTCAATTTCTTCAAAATCGGCATTTTCCAACCAGCCTGTTGGGAATCCTTCTGGCCAGCTCAAAGCACCGTGCCCATGCCAAGGGCTTCTGCCTGTGGGGACGCGCGGAGCTCTGCCGCAGGGAGCGAGGAGGCTGCAGCCAGGGCCACGTATTCTAGCCCTCCTCGCTCAGCGAGCTCACAAAGTGTTTGTGAGGTTTCCTCCCCACCCCGTGGCAAGCTTTGTTGCTGCTTTAACAGCATCTGTTGAATCTTTGGCTGGAGCTGCAAGAGAAGGTAAGGCCCCAGAACTCAAGGGCAGCATCACACGCATGTTCCTGGCTCCCAGCCCTCCCCTCCCACCACCTTTCCAGCTTTTGGCATTCACACAACTCGGTGCACTGCGGGTATTTCCTAAGAAAGTGCAATTGCTCTGCAACGCAAACCCATTTTTCTGGGCTTGGAGTGACCAGAGATCTGTCACATTTAAAAAAAAAAAAGGGGGAAAAAAAAGGAAGTTTCTTTTTCTTTTTCTGGAGCTAAAGCAGTTCCCGATCTGCTGCAGCCTGTGGAAGGCCAGGGCCGGCCGGGGCATTAGCCACAACCTTATTCCTGGCCTGACGTAGCTTCGCCATCTGCACAGCGGATGCTCCGTGCCTGAGCTCACGGCGCGAGGGCAGCGAAGCTGTCTGCCGCAGCTGGCACCAGGAGCCGCTCGCCTGGTGAGGGTCCGCACGAAGGCGGCACAGCTGAGGGAGCAACCTCTCTGCCTTAACCCCCTCCGCCAACCTTCTTTACGGCAGCTCTGCTTTTTTTTTTCCTCCTTTAAACATAGGGATAAAATGGTATTTTTCCAGATGGCAAGGTCACTTGGAAGCATACGGACACACTGATTCATATTACAAGGACTCTGTGCCAGATTTTCCTGGGATTTACAGTAACAGCAATGGAGCTTTATAAAAACACTCACAAAAAACTTGAGCTAAAAAAAAAAAGAGACCAACTTACCGTCCTACGAGATGACTCACAGAGGTAACTCCTATCAGTTACAACAGTTGTGCACCCGTAGCTTTCCCGTATCAGATATTCTGAGCTGATCTCACGCACTGAGAAATGCAGATCGGGCAAATGACTTCGCGGTGCTTATGCAATACCTCCTCTGCTTATTTTTGTCGGTAGCTTTTAGAACAGAGGAATGAAAGGTCGCAATGCAAAAAAATCAAACGGAGGAAGTACAATTTGACCTCTCTAACTGCGCTAGAATTTTTTTTTTTTTTTTTTTTTTTTTTTTTTTACAAAATAGTTCTGGAAAAAATGATGTCAGCTTTCAAACAGGGGAGCCTGGATGGCCGACTCCGGCCTCAGCAACTCTCAGGCACCATTTAAAAGACTGATGGGAAAACGTAACTTCCCGTTAATGCGGGCTGATCTGAGATTACAAAACAGTCCTGTAAATAGTGTTAGTCATCACCAAACTTGGCATCAGAAAAGACTGCTTGCTATGCTAAAGCTTCGTGAAAAGCTAGGAATTATAACTTTAAAAAAAAATCTATAAATAAAAAGAGGTATTAAAGCTGCGATCTGGATTTAGAAGGTGCGAATTGCCTGCTCTCAATACCTGCTTTATGCCGCTCTCATCCCACCTTTTCGTGGTTAGCCTTCCCCTCTGCAGAGAGCCAGAAAGTTACTCATTAGCATTAGCAAGTCCAACACTTGGATGACTATGAATGGGCTTTGCTATTCAGCGGGGAACAGCATCCATTTGACACCAATCCCAAGATCCTCATTTCTGATGCTAAGTTAAATATTACACAGTCCAGCAGGGTACGCTGACCTTTCCGAGTCCAGTCAATTAGGAAAAAAATCCCCTAAGATCAGCCTGAAGGCTACAAAATATAGCTTTAAAGGCTGAAAGGAGTTTCGTGCCAGGGAAGCAACGGTTAAAGTGAATTCTTGTTTCATTTTATTCTGCAGCTCTGCCACAGGTCAGGGAGAAACTGCTGGGCCCCCTGTAAACTTTTTCATTTCCAGCGAAGTCCTGATAGAGATCCAGCTCCAGAGTCTCCATTACCGAGACAGCTCGAGCCCCATGCGGATCTCACCTCATGTTTACAGAGTTGCCAGACACTAAAAAGATTATTTTTATCTGTCGAGAGAGTAAACTTAATACACCAGAGAAACACACAGAACCCCCCCCGCCCCGTGCCATGTTAACGGAGCGCCTCTCCTGAGCGCGCCGTCACTATTATTTTGGGTAAATGTGAAGGGCCCGACCCACCTACGGAGAATCTAAAAGCTCTGCATTTCATTTACCAGCACATTTGCATCAAGCTCCGTGCTCTCTCCACCAACTTTCGTTAAAAATGCAATCAAAGCGGCCCCAGCCGCCACAGCTCTCCTGCTGGGCCTCCAGTATTAATGCCACCTGAGAACACAGATTGCAAATTTAGCTGGAAGTGAATCACAGTGCCAATTTACTTGGGGTAAAAAAAAAAAAAAAAATTAATCAAGTGTACTGTTTGTCCATTTCATTTCCACGGAACAGTTGCATAACCACATGTTCGGAGCATGTTTTATTCACTGCTCACCTTCTGGAATGCACTAATACTTTAATACACCACTAATATATAACAGAACAGATAATTCACTGATTTCTCTGTCGTTAAAGCAAGGCCGCTTTAATGGAAAGGGTAAATTCATGGCAGAAAAAATAATCAATTAAAAAGCAGCCTTGCAGTGGAGCTCAGCGTACCACCACTGCAAACGTCTCAGGCCAATTAGCACAGCTGTGCGCGGAGAACTTGATTTCCTATGTATTATTTTATGATTAACTCGAGCAAAGGGACATTAGCTGAACAGAACGGCTAGCCGGCAGCCAGGAAGACAACGGGATTGTACTTAAATTCACGTTTCCTATTTAATTTATACCTGCTAGTTTAATAGTGACGAAGCAGAGTAAGCAGGTCAAATGAGCGGCGCGCCTAAACCTGGAAACGGGAGACCTTGAAAATTTGAGGGAAAACCTACTTAAAGCAGGGCCAAACCGATTTGGTCCCAGTGATGCCCCCAGAGAAAATAACGCTGGAAAGAAACGCAGCCCAAAGGCTCCTTCGGTCAGGTAGGATCCCAGCCCACCACATGGCGGGGGGCACATTTCTCTCATATCTCAACCACCAGGAACCCACCCGGGGGCTGGTGCGTGTTCGCTCACACGGCAGCGAGACAACTGCGCACCCTGCTCCTGGGACAGGGACGAGCAGCGCGGCCTTTGCGCAGGGCAGGCACAAACCCAGGTGAACGGCTCGGGTTCGGTTGTGGTTCCCCATCCTCGACGTACGGCCGCGATCGCTTGTCTGCGCAGCTGCCGGCTTGAAACAGTTTAAAAAAAAAAATCACCACGGGAAGGATCTGCTCCACCGGCAGATGTAGTTTTACGCTGTTGTCACCATGTCGTGGCTACAGGGACAACCAGGCTGGTGGCCACCCGTCAGTCTCTCAAGGCTTGCGGCTCAGGAGAGGCAAACCCCGTACGCGGAGCCAGCGGCGAGGGCAGCGGGAGCCGCGGGCCGAGCTCACTCCTACACCGCCCGAGGCTGCCCGTCTCTCCTCCGCGTAGGAGGCCCACGAAGGCCCCGTGCCAGCGCCCCATCTGCAGCTTACCAACAAGCACAAGGAGCACCACGAGATGCGCTACCCCCAGCAATTCAGAAAATCACAACAGGAGAAGACGGACACTGCGAAACCCGGGATGCCAACCCATGAAAACACCACCGCGCTTCTGCTAGAGACAGTCCGAAACGTACGACGCTGCTACGAGCGTTCCCCTCCTGCAACGCTCCCCGTACCAACCCTCCTTCCCCGCCGGCACAGGAGCCTTCCCGTCCCCCCCGGCGGGTCCAGGTACACACCGCTAACCCTCTGCAGAGCCGCTTTGCCTCCGCTGAGGAACACAATGCCGAGACCGGTCAAAGTGAGCTTAGCAATTTCAGAAAATTTACTTCTGCAGAGATTAACAAAGGGAGGTTTCGAAATGCGCACTGCTGAGTATGAACTTTCAGCTTTTTCCAGCTTGGCTGGATGTAACTGGTTCGGTTTTAAATGTTTCAGTGAATTAACGAGTTAGGTTGTTAATGCAAAACATTCATTCCGCGCAGCGCCAAGGTCCCCAGTTAGAAGATTAATTTTTGTGACCTTTTGCAAACCTTGCCTAGAAACAGCAACCAGAAAACCCACCGGGCAGCATCACCGGCTGGCCGGGGAGCGCGCAGCCCGGCACAGCAGCTCCGGTCCCACCGCCCCGGCACGGGGACGACGGGACAGTTGTCTTTCTCTGCCCCCAGCCCAGACAACTCCTGGGTGCCCAACGCTCACGCCGGGACAACCACGTGGACACACGGGATGGCTACGTACCCTGCTGTGGGCTCTGGTGTTTGATGCAGGTCTGCTGAAGAGCGAATGCTCAGTTCCAAAAAAAAAAAAAAAAGTAAAAAAAATTTTGAAAAAAAAAAAGATCAACACCAAAATAGAAGTAAAATAACAGTCTTCTCAACAATTTCAGTGCCTGCTAGGCAGACACATTCCCCAGGTCAGTGACAAAGTTGATGTTTCTGTCTCACAGGAAGCCAAGCACAATATTGGCACTTTAAATAATAGCGGTTTGTTTTCAAGCTGAAACTCCGCAGGCCCCAGCTGATAGCATAATATGGGGGGTAAAAAAAGAAAAAAAAAATCAAAGGAGGAAAAAAAGTTGAGGTGGGAGAGTTTTTGTCTCTCCCCTTGAGGGTCTACCTCCAGCCAGGCCCAGGAGATGCACGTCTGCCTTTGGGCAGTCCACAGGTGACTTCCCAACTCCCCGCTGTAAGTACCAAGTAAAGGCCCGTAAACAAAAGATCGCCGTGGCCAGCACCACCGAGTGGGTGCTCTCTGCAGCCCCCAAGAGCTGATCCGCCTTCTCCTTCCCACCAAGCATCCGAGACGGAAAGCCCATCGTGCTTCGCAGCGGGTCGCTCCCGGCACAGCAGATGCCCAGTTTGCTCTGGGTAGCGCTGGGTACCACCAGCTCAGCAGCCTGGGACTGCGCGCATTCACCTGCGCGCTGGGGAGCGGAGGAAAAACAGGTCCACGCAGCAGCGAGCACAGGCGCACGGGCGGCACAGCCCTGTTGCCAGCCGTGGCAGTCCTGGGACTCTTTCTCTTCGGTTGGGCATCAACATTTGTTCCGCGTTTGGAGTCCATTCACGAGAAATCATGCGGGAGTTTCACCAGTTTTATTAATTTATTGCCAAAACGTGCCCAGTGTGTGCTGGCAGGACAGAGGGAGGCTGGAGACTCCTGCGCTTTCCAAACCGAGGTGAGCAGGGGCAAAGGCTTCTTCACCGGCCAGACGCTGACCCGTGCCGGCTCTCACCTGGGTTTCATCACCACGGACTTGGGAGTCACAGGCTTTGGTTACAACAAGCGCATAACAAAGCGTGGGGAGCGGACATGCAGCGGCATCACCAGCAGGCTTCGAGGACGCACTCCCCTGCCAAGAACACGGCAGCTATTGCTAATCCATCCCAGGGACACACTACGTGGATGG
Source organism: Steatornis caripensis (assembly GCA_013398225.1). Classification (NCBI taxonomy): domain Eukaryota; kingdom Metazoa; phylum Chordata; class Aves; order Caprimulgiformes; family Steatornithidae; genus Steatornis; species Steatornis caripensis. The sequence continues at coordinate 45,156 of VZSC01015137.1, read as the reverse complement.
ACACGCTCCAGCAACTTGGCAAAGACCTCTCCAGGCTACATCCCTGTGATTCAGTACGGACAGACGCAGCTAGAGAGAACAGCCCAGCTCTCCAGAGCAAATCCCAGCTTCCCGGGTGCAGACGGGACCTCTCTTTTAGCTGTGCCAGCACAACTCGGTAACGGAGAAGAAAAGGCAAGATTTGGCAGCGCTTAGCTCCTCTATTCCCGGTCTGCGGCTGTGCATCCCAGCTAGCTGGGGTCCAGCATCCTCCCTGAGTAACTTCGCAAAGCCTGCAGCTGGGAGGGAAGTCACGGGATGGGACCATCTCCAGCAGCCCAAAAACGCCGGCAGTAGAGCATCACCCCGTCTCCCGGCAAGCGGCGCACACCTCCACGCCATGCCCTCGCCTAGGGCTGGCACCCGTAGGTAGCATCTGCCACCCAAAGCCCGGTCCATAACCCAGACCAAGGTCATTACACACTTAATTCTTTTAGGGTTTAACCCCGTATAAGACTGCAAGTTCCCATGAGCGAACAGTTAATGAGATTTTTTTCCCCCCCTCCGGAGCAGATCGCTACTGCACTAACGCCGCAGGCACTCGAAATTCAGGTGCTCTCAACAAGAACAAGGAAAGCAACCGGCAATAAAATAATCACAACCCGAGAGAAGCCACGCAGGCAAGAAGAGCCTCTTCGCATCTTATTATTCTGCACTGCACAAACGTGCAAACACGCGCACGGATTTCAGCAGTTTGGAGCTTCAAGCAGCATCACATAGTCAACATTTGTACTGAGGAACAATTTCTCTTTATGTTGACTGGTCAGGGTGCTTTGTAGCTTAAGCCTGGCTTTGAAAACGCGTGTACAGTCGAAAGGCAGTGGAAGCCGGTTGACCGAACAATCGTATTCATTCTCCATTACTTGGCAGGCCTAGAGTAGAAAAACGTCTTTTCCATTCAGGCTAGTTAAACAGAGTTATTCATTACAATTTCGCCCTTCTACAAAATGCTGTACTCCTGCACTTAAAATTCGCCTTTTTAAAGAGGCAAGGGAAGACCTCTCCCCTCTGCCCCGCAACACTCCTCTCGTTGCCCTGTTTCAAGTCGTCACCCATTTATGAGCTGTGTTTTCAGATCGCTCTCGTGCTTCCAAAACAGCAGCAACTCGCCTTTGCCGTTGTTACCTGGGTAAAGGCTGGCTTGCTGCCTTAGCGCTCGGGCACTAACGGTAATTATCTCTGGGGTTTGGGGTTTTTTTTGGTTTTTTTCACAAAACTGAGCGAGATGGAAGGCTAGAAAGGGTGGCTGCAACACAACGCGATTAGAGTATAAAAATAGGTCACTAGGATAACATAACCTTTAGACTATTGGCAACACGCCCCCCTTAGAGACAAGCCTGCGTGCTATATGTCAGGAAAATGTCAGGAATAAAAAAAAAACCCACACAAACCCAAAACAAAAGCAACGCACATCAAAACAAAACCACCGATCGTCCCTCGGAGCTTTGCATGCTCCTGTTTGAACATCACTAACACACTAACATTAATTCCCTCACTCCTTTTCCTCTGCCCTCGTCCATTTGACCAAGCACAAAATAAACGTTACGCAATCATACTGTTAACACCTTCCAAAAAAGAAAAAAAGAATCTCTTTTAGCACGGAGGCTTCATTACAGATTTGCTCCGAGTTACGCTACCTTAGCAGGGTTCACAGTCCCAGCATCCCAGGGACCCACCTCCACAGCTTCAATCCTCACATTTTGCCCATGTTGCAAAACATTCCTGGCCATGCCCCGAAGGAAAAGGTCCAGCAGACAGCTAATCATCTCTCGGCAGAGCCAGCTCCGAGGTTAACGCTACCAGCAGAGGACACCGGATAGCGTTAATGAAGCTTCAAGAAGTCCCTCGGCTCCTCGGTATCCGGGTCTCCTGTCACCTCGCACTCAGCTGGTGAACACCAGCGGGTTGGTTTGTGCCTGAACAGCACAGCGCGAGAACATCGGTCGGGTTTACAAACGCACAGGAGCTCCCATTCCAGCCCCTTGTGCTTTCTCTAGGAGGTTTTCTTTTTGCTTGCGTTATCAGAGGGATGTGTTTGCGACTGCTGCTCCATCACCGGCACCTCAAACGGCCGCACGCAGGTCAGTAATATCCTGCCACGCCACGTCCAGACTCGCAACACGCCTCGCGATCCCACACTTGCGCCTTGGTATCAAGCATCACCACTCAGGCAGGGCAAGACCAGCTTTGGCAGACGCAGCCCTTCGCGATGCATGTGAAAAGGGGTCGATTACACCTAAAATATACGTCTCTGCATTTTTACTATCTGGTATTGCTGAACTGGCTCCAAGCCGAAAAGCTGTCGGGGAGCTCAAAGACTCCTGGTTTCCAAAGCAAAACGAGAACCAGAGGTAGATCTCGGTCCACATTAAATTTCTGACGAGGGCACCCGAGTCTCGTAAATCGGTGGGAAACGCTCGGCCGAGCCGCGGAGGAGTTCGCGCCCGATGGTGACAGAGCACGCGAAGCGCAGAAGCCCACCGTGCTGTCAGCGCTGCTGCAGCCTGCCCAGTCCCAAGGAGTCGTTTCGGGGGAAGCCTCGGAGCCCGTGGCTCCGAAGCACTTCTGCTCACAACCCCGCTGCCAGGTTCGCGCATCCACCTCCAGGGGGTGACCCTATTTGGGGGCCAAACTCGGGAACCACAGCTCTAGGTGCTAGCGCGACATTTATTGTTACAAGCAAACCAGCGTCAGCTTTTATACCAGCACCAAAACGACCCCGCTGCAGAAGCACAAACCCAAACGCCTGCTGGAGGGTCACGGGGTTTTCTCACCAAGCATCCAAGTCCCTTGTGCAACGACGAAACGCTCGCTGAAGACAGGCTGATCATCAGGCACCGAGCGGCCACGTAAGGGACAGACCCGCAGCGATTCCAGGGAAATAAAGAGTGTCCAGAGCTTTAAAACAAGATGTGGGTGGGAAGGACTAAACCAAGCTACTAAACAGTACCAGACAGCAAGCGTAGGGCGCTGGAGCCCATCTGCAGCACAGACTGAAGACTATTAGAGCGCTGCAGCCCCTTCCCAGCTGAGCATTTTTGGATTACTTCATCCACCGTGCCCTTTTGCAATATGCTAGCTTCAAGAGCTGCGTTACGTTCCGGCTCAGCATCGGCTCCCATTCCTCCACTTACAGCTGCCGCAACCAAAAAGACAACTGCAAAATACTTCGGCTGAAAGCAAGGAAACGGGGTTTGGCAGGTCGGGATCGTGGATTTTTTTCCTTTTTTTTGTTCTCCCCAGTGGATCCTGCTTCAGAGTCGTCCCTTCAGACCTTGAGCGCAGCCGATGGCTTTTGCAAGCTTATTGAGTCCGCTGGTTTATGGCAATGTTTTTCTGCTCACTGAACTGGCTCATTCTTTCAGCAGAACAAACTGTTCCACGTTGAGGCAGGAGTTGGCTGTGTTTTAACAAAGGATTTTTCCCTTCTGACAGTGTTTTGCAAAAGACCCAAAAAAAGGAGTTTGGAGCCAAGTTACAAAAGGTCAGGAGAGGCGAGTCAAGCACTGGGTGTAGTTCCTGTATGTCACAGCCAGACAAGGAAATGGGTGGGGAGAAAAGGAATGGCATTTTGAGCTGCAATAATACGGATAAAGTGATATTAATGAGGAATGGGCTTTTAAGTGAGGACGGCAACGGAGGCACTATAATTTTTGATTTACAAGAGCAGGCTTGTTAGGTAGGCTGAGGTCTCCGCAATGATTTATCCACATGCAGTATGCATTTGAGAGAGTTCAAGTAGCTCCAGTAGCAAGAAAAAGGCAGTCTTATTTGCTTCCCCTCCCCAGGCTGATTTCAAGGAGCTACCGTACTCTCGTCTCCCATCAGCCAAATGAATATTCAAAAGGCTTTTGCCAAGCGAGCGCCAGTCAATCACCAGCACAATGCTGAGGGGAAAGAAATACTGGGCTGAGACCCCTGCGGGGGACTGGCACCTTATCCCCCACTGCTCTGCTCCAGCATCCCAACCATTTTTAATGTGGGGCAAGCGACTCCCGCACAGGCTTGCTGGGTGCCACAGCTGCTCTGCCGGCTCCTTTCCCTGCTATAGAGTCCTATGGGTGGGGAAGGACCCCGTCATTGTGGTCCCAGCAACACAGCCCTCCCTAGGGAGCTGATGACAGATCATCCCTCTCCTCTTCTAGAGGCTGGGACCACAAAGGTTTTTGGGGTTGGATGGACAGGTTCTTGTAGAGGTCCCGCTCCCTGTTCAGCGGCAGCTGGTAGGGTCGGGGTCCTTCTGTGCCATGCACGGTGCATGGACGAACCAAGATGGCCAACTCTTGCCTTGCAGATGTTGGAAGGAGGGGAGCCAAGGGGATCTGCAAGAGTTGACAGTATGGCACGCCTAATACTCAAGCTTTTCCAGCCCTCAGAGGATCCCTGAATAGAAAGAAACCACCCACCGCTGGAACACAGCCACTTTTGTGGCTGCAAGGGGCAGATGCTCAACCCCGTACAACAATGCAACGCAACAGTTGAGACTGTAAGTGCTGCATCCACTCAAAACTGAAGAGGGAAATTAGGGACACCATCAAATTCTGTAAGTACCGTTCGGTCCTGATGCTCGCAGTTCACATACCTACTCTGCAAGAGTGGCACCGGGTTTTCTTCCATCGCTTTAAATAGACAATAACCTGGCCTAAAGCACTGAACCACAACAACTTCAGAAGCAAGTGGCAAGTGTTGAGCCCCTTCAGCTGCAACACCATTTTCCAAAACAGGCCAGCTCCTTTTTAGTACCTAAATAAAGGACAGACCTCCAGAAGTCCCCGCTTCACAACAGGTCCCGCTGGCAGAGCAGGCCAGACCGCTAAGAGAGCTCAGCACCCTAACGGCCAAACCCTTTGCTGAGATGCGCCTGATGAAAAGCTGAGCTTCCGAAGCCCTCCTCACCTCACGCAGCTGGCATTGGGGGCTCCACCACTCAGTTGCCAAGAAGAACGGGCACAGAGAACCACACTGTCCCTACCACCGAACGCTCACCCACTGACCCCTGAGAGCTCGCAGGGGACGACCGTCTCCCTTCCTCTGAAATACTATTTCTTTTAGGATTGATAGGAAGAGAAAAACGGATTTGGGGTTTCAATTCCAGATCTCCACGGGCAAGATGCAGCCACCCAAATCACGCACCTGCTGGCCAAACGCTATCGTTGTCATCCGCTCTCTGGTTTGAAAACTGTGTTTGCTCACAGCCATTTGCCAAGGCACTCTGGGTGGCACGCAGAGATACGGAACAAAGTTCAAGGGTTATTTGTGATACGCACCGTGCTCGTCAGGACTATTCTCTTCCTCCAGCTGTTTAGTGACACGTGGAATGGATTGTGCTTACCGGAGAGTCAATTTATTTTTTTTTTTTTTAGTTGAAACCTCATCATCCTCTGCAGGTCAGCTGCGAGCTGAAAGCATCCCAGTTATTTACTGCTGGAAGCTAAAGGAATTTCCTTACTCTCAGCAGACAGACATTTAAAATTAGTTTCAAGTACAGCTGTGATAAACAAATCATGTTCTCCTCATTTCCCTCTCCTCTTTTTTTGTTTGTTTTTTAAATCATGCCGGCTGGTCTAACCAGCCTTTTCCTTAGCTGCCCTCTGCCACTCCTCATTTAGAAACTATTCACAAGGATGCAGGGGAACCATAAGCATCTTCTGAGAAAAACTCAGCAAAGCCAGACCCCTGCGTTCAGAGCTCTCCCTTTTACACACAACACCCCGGGGACCTCATTTGTTGAGCACCGTTAAAAAAAAAACCCAAACCACCACGTATTTGGCTTTTTTTTTTTTTCCCCTTCCCACGAAGAGCAGAAGGTTGGGCGTTGGGGTGTCACCTTCCTACAGGGCACGGGGGCTCGGGGCTTCAGCTCCACAGCCCGGGGACGGAGACAGCTTCCAGCAGCGATGAGGAAGACAAGAGGTGTTTACGATGGTCCAAGTAAAGGGGTTTCGGATTGAGGTCTCCTGCGAGCCTTTATTCAAAATATTGATGTACTCGGTAATTTGTGGATCACAAGGCCTCGATACGAGGAGGTGCTTTTAAAAAAAATTCAGGCACGCTGGGAGAATCGCTTCCTTGCCACACGTCAGCGAGCCCGCCCGTGAGCTGCCAGCAATTACTAAGCCTCCACTCTGTATTCAAAGCCCTATACAATAGAGTTTATTATTTTTAAGCCTTTCAAACATCAACGTAGCGAACTTAAAGAGCGCGATTTGGAAGAATAAGATACGAACACCACCTTATTATTCAATTTAGCTCCAACACGGAGCACTTATTTCTGTAAAGAGTCACGGCTAATACTAGAGCTCCAAGTGCCAACAGAGACAAACAGTTACAGCTTTAAGTCACAGTGCAGCATGGTCTTGTAAACCAAATTTAAGAAATAAGAACAGGGAAATTACTATCATTATGCAAATACTGCCCAATTACTGCCAAGCCATGCCGAACCTATCTTCAGGTCTTGGCCACAGGCTTCAAAAATACACCTGTAGAAATGACAACCCGAGGAAACCCCCGCTTTCCGTGCGTGCAGGCAGGTGCGAAGTTACTGCTGTAGCCCCGGCAGCCGCATTACACGAGTTTTCTAAATATTTGGTATGTTCATACAAGCGCAAAGAGGCTTGCTACCACCTCACCGCCCCAGCTCACTGCCTGCTGAGGACAGTCCCGCAGAGGAGAGCGGCAGCTCTGGGTTTTGGCAGCGACGGGCCAGCCGCAAGGGGTCCTGCCTCACGCGTTTGGGTCTCGCACCCACGTTCTCAGCCCGTGTGGGAGACGCCTCAGTCCCGTCCCCACAAGCGGGTGCTGGCTCACCTTGAAGAAATGACGACACCACGTGCTTTTCCAACGAGCTCTGCGCAGCCCCCGTCACAGAATTAAGGCCACTGCTGAGCCGCGTTGCTGGCTCGGCTGCCCGGTGTCCTATTTTGGGGCTTTTACGGGTGCCATAGGAACATACAACAACTCCAGCTGGGAGGGACTGCTGGAGGACATCTGGGCCACCCTCCCACTTCCAGCAAAGAGTTTCCATCAATTCTTCANGTCCTATTTTGGGGCTTTTACGGGTGCCATAGGAACATACAACAACTCCAGCTGGGAGGGACTGCTGGAGGACATCTGGGCCACCCTCCCACTTCCAGCGAAGAGTTTCCATCAATTCTTCACCAGGCAGGCGAAGCTGCCTATCAGTACCGAGCTCCTGTTTCCTATAAACTTCTGCTGCATGGGTAAAGAACAGCTTTCTGGCCGCTTGTGTAATTTACAGAGACCGTTGAGTCATACTTCTTTCAAAAATTCAGATTAATTCCTCAAAAATAAAAAGAAAGAAGGAAAAAACCCCAAACCATACATGTAGACAGGTTCCAGGACTTTTTGCCCCTTCCTCTGACAACAGCAAATAGAGTTTACTAACAGCTGCTTTATTTGCCAAATCAGACACGCAGACCGGTGACATAGAGGGAAACGACGGAAGAAAAAAGGGAAAGGATTTGTGCCTGTTTTCTATCGTCGTGCTGCTTAAAGGAGCGCCGACTGCTGCATTTTGCCCTCTCGAAATCATCCCGCCCTTCGCAAACAACTGCGTGAGTTAGACGAGACTGGGTGCCGGGCTGGCAGGATGGGAACGACATCCGTCCAGGGGAATAAGGGAATAACCGAGGAACGAAATGAAAAAGGAGTCAATAAAAGCCATCACTTTGCCTGTCTGAAGGCTCTCGTTTCATCAGAGCTGATTTAATGTGAAGCTTAGGAGAAAAGCTGTCTTTCAGGAACCTAAAATTTCGCAGCCCTTCAACTGAACGTGGAAAAGTTCTCACCGCAAATCACACCACGGGTAACAGAAATATTCCTGATTTACGCCACCAAAAGCATCACGGCCTGTGTTAGAACCTCAGAGAAACAGAAATCAATTCCCCCTCCTTTTTCAGAAAGCAAGCACAGGCGGTCTCATTACATCGCTCTGAAACATTCACCACCATCAGGGTGAACGGCACAGCACATATCATTAACTCTGCCTAACATTACTGAGAAAGCAACAGCATAAACCGAACTGCAGGAGGAGCCAGTGCAGGGAACCATAATGTAAAAACAATATTCCTGCTGTGTCAGCAGGCAGTCTGCAAATACAGGACTGGGGACGGCCGGCTGGCTCGGGGGCTTGGTAGTGACACGATGGAGCCTTTCGCTTCCAAGGCAGCAGCCCGCATCGTAGCCGCACGAGCAGAACGTGGCCCTCCAGGCACCTGCTTGCTTTCTTGGGCTGGGAGAGAGTAGACGTGGGAGCATCTCAGTGATCCTGCACCGAAATGACAGCGTGTCGTGCTGGATGAAGCTCAGGACAGCAGGAACCCCCTCCACACACAAGCCCACAATCACCTGCCGACGAAGGATTAAGCGAATAGATGTCTACGGTGCCAGGGGAGCAAGGGGAAGTTCATGGGCTGCAGGACCTGTCCCCAGTCAAGTCGGAAGCAGACGAGGTGGCTTCGTAGTGAAAGCGCACGAGGGTAACGTTCTTAAGGTCAGTGACACCAGTCCTTGCGTCAAGCTGCTTACCCAAGTGGCCAGGGCCAGGCAGAGCAGCCGAGCAAGTCGGTTCGTTAAGTGACCGGATTAATGCCGTAAAACCGTGCGTAACTTCCAGCGACAGCTGGCAAGGTGGTTTTCAGCACTGCCTGAAACACTGAAGAGCTTTTCTGCCGCTCTTTTTGAGGCTCTTCTAGACCATCTGCTTTCACAGCAAAAGGACTCAGCAATCGCTAGGGGCAGTGCCCTGAGGGCCAGCTGCTCCCATCCATACCCTTCAGCTTCTTCCCTCTTCTAAAATCAGGCACAAGCCTCATCGCCACCTGGCAAGCGCTGGTGAGTGGTGAAAAGCTGCTAGTGAAGAAGATACTCTCGCCTTTTAGGTTTACACAAGTTGCCTTCTTGGGCAAGGTCCCACGGGACCGCAGCTCCCCACCAGCCGAGCCCTGCTCGTAGGAGGACATTCAAGTTACAGCGAGCGACACACCGCTTGCCACCCCTCAGAGCATACAAGGGTTCTGAAATCATTCACCAGGGATCATCTCTGTTAGCAAATTGCTGCTAGCCTCCTCCTCGTTGCGTGGTATCTCCTCATCCCGCCCTTCCTCTGCCAGCAGTTATTTCCACAGCATTTTAGATTCTCCCCAAGCGACGCTTGCTGAGCTTCTCCCCAGAGCATCTCCTCTCAGGATCCTCTGAGAGACAACTCCGAAGGCTCCCTGAAGTCACACGTCCGCGTGATGTTCCGTACGCACGCATGCCAGTCTGGAGCGCACCCTCTCTGACGCACAAAGCAGCTCGAACGATTAAAAGACCCACAACTTAGGGAAAAGCCTGCGGCCTTAAACGTGCCCAGTGTCCCAGTGGGAGGTCACGCAAACCACGCAAGGGGAAAAGAAGGAGGTTAGAGAGCAAAAGCAGCTGAAGATACCACATCCCTTATACTGACAATTTGATTTCTTCCCTTTTAGCAGCGTCAGGCCTGCTGTTCGAGACACAGTTTTACTCCGGGAGGGTTCCCAGCTACAGGCAGGGTCTAGGGAACAGCTGGCAGACCCACCTGAGATCTGGGATTTACAACTCCAGGTCTACAAGCAGCCCCAAGCTGTTACCCTGCCCTGGACGGCGCGCGCTGCCGGCTGCCGAGCCTCGCAGCATCCCGCCCGGCCCGTCATTAAATAACCCAAGATCCCCTGAAGAGGAAAGGGTTTGGGATTTTGGGAAGGGCAGAACGGAGATTAAAGCAAAGCTTCTCTCCAAAAGGCATGGATCTTCCCAACTGCTGGGCTGTGCCTCTTGCACAGGTGAGAAAAACTTCACACGACAGAAATTCACAGCAAAGACGAAAGATCTGGCCCCAGTTGGCGCTCTGCTGCTAAGCTGCTTTGGGGTGCTTCTCAGCAGCCTGCACAAGCCGTTGTATCCAACCGTACAAACCAGAGGGAAATACAGATATCTGTTATTTTCATTATTTCTGGAGAGTCAGAGATTCCCCCGGAGCATTTTTACCCACCCACAAACCCCACGAGGCCTGACTTTCTGCCACGTCTCAAAGACGCTCCTTTCCATCTCCTCAACCACAGCGCCCGCACCGGCTGACCCTCCATCGCTGCCAGAGGTGCTGACACGGGGCGGGGGTCTCAGGCCAGCGGCTATCCCAGATCCACCCCGACCATCAGGCTCTAGCACAGCGAAGAGGGGCTGCGTGCCCTGGGGACGAAGGAGGTTCAGCATCGCTCCTCTGCGGCGCTGAGCTGTGGCTGAAACGCAGCGACCGCCCCACCGGCAAGGGGGAAACCGAAGCCGGGAGAGATGAAACAGTCTGCCCAAGGCACGTCCGCACGCCGCGGCGGGGAGCAGCTTTGCGTGCCAGCATCTTTATTCACAGAGCCAGCCCACCTCTCCCTAGCATCCACCCAGATTTAAAGCAGGAGCAAACAGGGAAGAATACGTTAAAGGAGAACTTCATGGCAAGGCAAAGGAGCACCAGAAACCTGCTCTACCCAAGCTAGCCATCAATTTAAAGCTACAGGAAGATCTGAAAGAGATGCTGAGGAAGGCTTCTCAGCTCAAGGAGCAATCACCTTGCCAGCACGCGTCTGCAGCTGTGCGGGGAGCCCCAGAATCTCGGAGCAAGAGCGTGTTCCGTGCGCACCTATAAAACCACTTAAAGAGATCTTCCTGTTCTGTTTTCCCCAGGAACGCCCGTATGATGGTCACGCGTCCTACTCCGTGCAGGCTGTCCACACAGGGGCTATGGAAAAGGGCACGGACCGCCTGCCCGCCGCCACAGCTCCCGGCTGGAAGAGAAGTGCTGTCACCAGCGTCCTACAGAAAGGGAAATGGGGCACAGAGCAACTTCGTAGCTTGCCCAAGGTCACAGGAAGCTTCTAGCAAAGGAAGTAATTGAACCCAGGACTCGTGAGTCCCCAGCCTAGTTATTTATCAGGGATCGTCCTTTTAATGGGTCACCTTTAGTCAGAAACCCTCCCGATTTGCATACAACAGCACTGCCAAGAGATTATGCTGAATTATATGGGCACAGAGAATTCGGACGAGTTTCCCTTCCAGCCCAACACACTCCAAGGGTCGTTTAGGAGATAAAATAAAATAAAACTCGCAGCGTGTTCGGTGCGCTGGAACGGACAACATCCCGAGCGCTGCAGACAGCTGAACCACCAAGGTGCTTGTAAGGCTCCAGATCAAGCTGGGAGATGAGGAGGTGTTTCTCCTCCGCAGTTAATTGGGTTGTTTTGAAGGGTGGCCTCCGCTGAGTAAGAGCTTACTGGTTCCTGAGTTTCACCTTGGATTTGCATCTTCATTCACAAATACCTCTGGATGAAACAGCATATTGCAGCCTTAGTGCTGAGTCAAACATCAAAAAGCCTCTCCCTTCGCATCAGGCGTCTCCTTGAACCCGGTGTGCCCTCGGTTCGTGTCGCTACAAAAACAACCGAATGGACTTTACCCATGCTTTCACGGGCCACGGGCTCTGCCTTCCTAAAGAAAACCTGCCTCCAGCATCTCTGAGCGCACCCCAGCCCATTCACAGAAACGAGGAGCGGCCTTTGTTGGAGCCTTCCATGCCCTCAGGCTACCCCGGCCAGGCAGGGCTGCTTGAAGGCATCTCGGTGGCGTCCAGGCTGGCTGCTCCTGCGCGCCTGCGGGGTGGCGACGGCCGCTGTTGGAGCCCCGGCAGTACCGGTACCCAAGACTACAGTACCACCTCCCCATGACCCCCGATGCCTTCCCGGGGGGCAGCTCGCCTCGCTCACAGAGCCAAGAGGAACAGCAGAGCCCAGGCTGCAGCACTACCCCATGCCCCAAAACCCGGTGACCTCCGGCAAGGGGAAAAGCCCGCGCACGTGCAAACGAGAACAGCAAACCCCAAAGCCTTCCTTCCGATAAACAGATGCCATTTTTTGATACAACAGACAACCAAACCATGTCCGTAGGTATCTGCAGCGCTCAGATAGTTCTCAGTTGATGACAGACAGTGAAAGTGTCGGGCGATCGGTTTGGAAAGGGCCACGCAGGATGGAATTTGCCTTTCACGCAATACAATGCAGGCTGCACAGCGGGGGGAGTCAAAACAGTTCGTACGGGTCTAGCCAAGAAGTTTATGCCGCATTTAAGCATCCAGCGGCCTCATCTTCGTGTGTACAAGCAATTTAATTTGTCAAACTGGTATTTTATACATGCCCTGAGCAGACAGGTCAGTAAGAGTAGGAAGGGAGGGATGAGGGAAAGGGATGCAAGGGCATCAGGAAAACAGCACCTGAGCTGCAAGTTGGGAAAACTTTACAGATACGCATACTGACTGGGGAGATGTGAGAACGAAAACAGAGGTAGACCGGTGCGGTCAGATCCCAGAACAGCTTCACAGCTCCATGCTCAGGGCTACGGCCTGCCTGCGGAACAAGGAGCGTTATTCGGGGCTGACCCCCAACCATCACCTTCCTAGGGAGCACCAAACTCCGTCGGCCCAACAGGCAGAGAGGAGAAAAGAAGAGAGAACTTTGCCTCCACTAAGACTCTGCTACAGAAAAAAAACCCCAGGCGCTACCAAATTAAAGAGATAAAGGACAATTCTGCTTTGCAAAGCCTTCGAGTGGGGAACTCTTTGCTTTGCGCTCTGCCGCGGATTTGCGGGTGAACGTTTGCTCTCAAGAAAAATTTGTCGCTCAGGGTGGGGAAATTAAATACATCTTTTCCCCATCTCTTCTTCGCTGGCAGAGCAGAGGCAGCTGTTTGGGGGAACAGCTGATCACAGCCCTACGAGCACGATAACCCTGCCCCAGCTCATTTTGCTTTAAGGCTACTCACCAAAGACCTTGCTGCCACTCCGCAACACCTGACCATAAACCCCAGCGAGGAGCGCGTTCAACGCTGCAGCTGGGACCAGAGATCTCATGCGGAGCGCCCAGTTCTGTGAAAGCACCACGCTTTCCACGCCGCGGGTCTTGTCTTCACTACAACCACGCCGTCTGACCGGGATGAACCCCTCAGCCCTCTGCAAGAACCAGCTCAGCAGAAGCACCTCCAGTAGGTTATTAGCAACAAGACCAAACTAGCAGCCGTGGGCCTCCAGATCCATGGGCCCTAAACACAGGGCTGAAGAGGCGTGACATCAACTATGTGAAAAATTTGCTTGCTTTGAAATCCTACTCCTGCTTATTTATGTTACAGGAGTACCCAGAGGCCTCAGCCAAGCCAACATCTGCCCTACAAAGCTCGGGCTGGAGAAGTGCATTTGCACATGTAATGGCCACCTCCACGCAGAGCTCCTGCGCCGTGGCCAGTCGCAGCTCATAGTTTTACAGTGGAAATAAATAACAGCCAGGTTTTGAGGAGAGGATATGCAGCAGCGCGGCGGGCAGGCTGCAGCAGAGCTCCTGCTGGGAGCCAGGCCACCAGCCCGACACCGGTGTCCCTAGGGCTCCTCTAGTGCTCCCATTGCCTTCCAGCAGCCAAAACATCCGGGTGAAAACGCTGTGCACGGAGCGAGACCGCGCTCTGCAAACCCCCGCAAGGACATGGGAAAGGTTGTTAACCTAAACAGACAGGTCTAAGATTGATTCGTAGGAAGGATGAAATCAAGAGGTAAAAATAACATTTCCAACACACCAGTGACGTACCGAGCCCTTAATCCAACAGGCTATTTACGGGCTCCTACCTTCTGTAAGGTCCGAGTCAACACCGGCTTAGGAGGCGCCTGTTTGCAGGCAACAGGCAGCCCAGGGAACAGCCAAGCCCGAGAACTGAGATTTGCAGGAGGGGAGGGGAAGTTAAGCCATTGAAGGGAAAACTAAGCACAGCTCGCTAGGTCTTGCTCCGCAATCCAAGCGCTGGAAGTTGAAAACTCAAAACATTTCCTCCCTGAATGCATTAAATTCCCATCTTCTTATTTCAAAGTCTCCTACTTGCTTCAGCATCCAGATTTGCGCTTTCCAAACGCACTGCTACAAACAGGGTGTTGTAAACAAAGTTTTACAGAAAAGGAAGGTTAACGCACAACACATTTTTCCCATTACTTCAATACATCCTGCAAGCTCTGCAAGCTTGCTAGAGTCCATTTAAAAATCCAGGGTGGGGAAGAATTAGCTCACCAAAACCATAAACAGATTTGCTTTGCACTTTCAATCCAAGAGAAAAACAAGACAGGCTATGTGCATATTGATGCACACAATAGCACAATGATTTTAAAAACAAATGAATTGGGAGGGCGAGGACACCAGAGGAGGCAGAGGAGGAGGAGGAGTGGAGACAAAGGGGCCAAATCCTAGAGCAGAGCCCCTGAGTTTGGTTCTTAAAGCTCCCCAAGAAGGTATTAGAAAGCCTCCGTGTGCCAGCGCAGGACCGCGAGCACACAGGGACGATGACACACGTCGCTATAATGCCGCGATCCGTCTCTGGGTGCGAGCCCTTGAGTAATAAATGACATTGTTTTCTGCAGATGTAACACAAAGGAATCCTTCCCACATACCCAGCGACCTTCCACACAAAGCACCCAAATGCGCTATTACTATCTTTCCGTGGCAAATACCAAGGGACATAAAACTTAATTCCCTTCTCCCCACTCTCCATCCCAAGAGGCCCTGACGCTGTTTACCAAAGCAGAGCGAAGCTACAAAAGCTTTACCCTCTTCCTCCCGCTGAATTCTCCATCTGTAATGGTAAGACAACCCAGACAGCAACAACGTTCGCAAGATCACTGCCGTGAGGTGTTTGAGGATGCACGTCGCGTGCGACGAACTGAGGCCGCTTCGAGGCAGACAGCACCGAGGCCGAGGGTGCACGTGGATCCCGGCGCATCACGTGCTACAGCAGGGTCTGTTAGTTTAGTCCCACCAGTTTAACGGACTGGATTTAGCCTGCAGAACTGGAAGCGTGTCAGGAAAGCTACAGCAAACAGCATCAGTCCAGCTGCTGTACTCCGAACAGCGACTATTTAATAAAGTCTAGAAACAGGCAGTCTCCGGGCATGCCACGGGCTGGGTACAAATCACTCCAGGGTTTGAAAATCCCCATTTCCACAGGGACGCTGTCGTTTATCACACAGCCACGAACTGGGCGAATGAATCCCCCGTCAGTCTGCTCGCTAGCGCTTAGCCATAGAGCTTCGTTTCTTACAAATAAAATGGCTTTGCGCTGGTATGAGACCCAATTTCTTCTTCAAAAATCTGGAACGGCATAACGGAAAACCAGAGTGTTATTTCCAAGCACGCTTCCATCCACAGAAGCCAAAGGGAAAACGCATCGCTCTCCTCACCCCTCAACCACAGCACGGGACAGACGAACATTTATTAAGTTACACGGATTCTTAGGGGTGGGGAAAAAAAAAAATCAATCAGTGGTCTAGCACAAAGATGGAGGAGCACCAGCCAGGAGAAGAGTACAAACGCACAGGACGCCTGAACTCTGTCCCGTCCCAGCGCGCGACGTCCAGCGGCGAAGAAAAATAATTGCCCCCTTCTCTGGGAGCATGACCCTCGATCCACACAGAGCACGGAGCACAGCAGGGCTCAAAGGTTAACCATTGTGTGATCACTTATTTCAGCCCTCGGGCAACAACAGCCTTCACAGGAGAATCCTGGGATACACGGAAATACGCCACGTTTCTCTGTCCGGGTTACACAGGACAGCAAGGCGCGTGGTGCGCACCGTGCACGGAGCCCGTGGCGACCTACCTGCGCGAGGGACCGCGGCCTCGGCCTCTCGCTCTCCGGTTCCTCCTCCGCGCTCGCACGCATCTTTAAAGGGCCTGCAGTCACTTCAGCTGCGCCGGGATTCAGGGCTGGAAGAGAAGACGTGACACCAAAAATTACCGCTGCACCTCCAAAGGAGAAGGCGACCCTTGGTCAGGAAAGGGCTAAAAGTTAAAATAAAACATCAATGGGTTTAAGGCGTCTCTCAGCTCACGCCGTCCGCCTTGCTGCCCACCCCCGGCGAACATCTTCACCGCAGCATCCCAAAACACACATCTTTGCTAATTGAGTGGGGGGAGAAAAAAAAAAAAAAAAAAATCAAAGACACCATCTATCAGAAGTTAACTGAGCTCACCGAATTAACCGCCGAGCACCCAACCGTGCTGCTCTCCACTCAGTACAAGCAAAAACCTCCCTGCTGGAAACCAGGGACGCTGCTCCGCGGCTCTCGGCCACCGCTCGCGGGCCCCGTTTGTTAACAGGACTGGAAACCTCAATGGCTGAGAACGTATTTAAAGACGCAATCGCAGCACCCTCACCAAGCCGGCCGCAGCCTGCAGCTACACGTAACCTGCAGCTTTGCTTTTAGCTGCGGCCTTCCTCTCTCCCCTCCATTTTCCTCTGCTGCCTTCCAGTCCTCGCTCCCTCATCCCCGGAGAAGCAGCAGCGCCAGCCCGATGTATTTCATAATTTCTAAACTTAACCGTCTAAAGGGATAACCAGCCAAGTGGATTTCTGGGATTAAGTTCAGACCGGTGCGGGAAACAGCATACTGAAAACCGAAAGATTCACCCTGGAAAAAGGTGAGCCAGAGCTCGGGGCAAGGATGAAAAATAGGAAAATTATGTTGTGATTCCCGAGTAAAGGAAAATTTAGGCTCGTTCGCTGGTCCTGCCGCAGCGTGGCCGGTGACAGGTCCTCCTCCCCCAGCAACGCGCCCCAGGCGCCTCCGTGCTCCAGCCAGCGCGCGCCCGGGCTGAAGAGCCCTGCCAAAGCCCCACTGGCCATGCCCTTCGCTCGCAACCAGTGAGCTTCTTCGATTAAAATGAACAAGTAAAGAAGCGGCACGGAGAGATTTAACCAAATAACAACTTGGGAAGGCGCTTCCCGACTCCATCCAAAATCCCGCAGACAAGAAGCATCCGCTCTGGCTGTAACCGCACCGACCGAACCCTAGCAGGAGTTAAAAAAGAACAGAAAATTTTAGAAGGAGGCAAAGGAATCGGGCAAGCGTTGAAGGACGTATAAAGGTTTTCCCTTGCGAAGCGCTCGGGCGTCCCAACGCTCCCTGCTGCAGAGCCACGCGTGGACAAAGCTTCCCCCAGCCCCGCGGTGCCGGCTGCTCTACGTTATTTGCTGTGTGTTCTTTGCCGTACATTATTTTCCGGATTTAATTCACAGGAAATGCAAAGCGAGCACAAAGCTAGGGGAAAATTCAGCCCCAAGTATGGCAAAACACAAGGGTTGAGAGAGTAAGAAAAAAGGCTTTAAATACCTGCTAGATGCCACAGCTTTTTCTTTTTTCCTTGCTTTTCTTTTTTCGTGCCCTAAAACGAAGCGAAGCCTTACTCTGAACCACTTAGGTTTCAACACATTTGGAAAGATCCCAGTGTTTAACGCCGGGACCTTGACATAACAGGTGACAGCCTTTTCCATGCCAGAAAAAGTTTAACATATAATAAGAAACAAATACTAGACTGCTGATGGAGCGGGTTTTTATTCCAGCAATTTGTGTAAATGTCCCGTGTCGACTTGCACAACACCACGGTCTCCCAAATGAAGTGATAACAGCACTGCCCGGCTGCTTATCTGCCGCTCCTCCTTCAATAACGCCACCGCTCCTCTCCCTTTACTGTGGGAGCTCTCTCCGCTACGGTAGGTTTAACAGCGTTCACACATTGCTTGAGGGACTCAACATATGCCTAAGACTTGAACGAACAAGATTTCGTGATCCTTGGAGTACCTACATTAAGAAGAGCGACCTTGATCACTGCAGTCTGAGCGGCTTCGTGCTTCCTGAAATTAAAGGTGGTTTAAACAGAAACTTAAGCCGGAGGCAGAGAAAAACCCGAGTTTCCCAAAACCTTGTTCTAGAAATAGGAGCAAAAACCTTGCAAATTTGTTGTGCTTTTTTTTTTCTTTTTTGCTAGCCGCTATTGCCCCGGCAGCTCCTCCCTGAATCGCCTGAAATTGCTGCTTCAAGTAAAATAATAAAGGAGAGAGCTGGGGCAGGAGATGGGGTTTTCTCCCCACACGCAGCACACGCAAACAGTTCAGCCGCTTATCACCGGAACTGGAACACGGACGACCCAGGCAGGCTTTTTTCCCCTGACTTCTTCCAGATATTAAAATCCCAGCACCTGACAGCCGCGATACGCTCAGGTCCTTTCCAAGTCTTAACGGTTTCCTCAGGCTGGACCGAAGGGCTCAAAACTTGCAAACAGATCAAGAATGGAGAATGTATTCCCCAAGCACCAGGCTCAACACAGAAAATAAGTCATCCTCATATACCTGAGGGTTTAAAACCGTAACGAGCTGGGACAGCGGGCTCGTGAAAAGGGAGGGAGAAACGCGGCCTCCCAGCGGCGACCCTGCGCTGGGCTCCGCCGAGGGTCTATACGTTTAAAAGTCAAAGCCGCTGCAAAGCCTCCAGAATAGCAATTATTCTGTTTTCCTTTAACCTGGCAGAGTTATTTATTTTTTTAACAGCTGTTAGCTCTCTACTTGCTCTCTTTAGGGGTTTGTTTTTGTTGTTTTTCATTTTTTGTTTTGTTTTGTTGTTTTTTTTTCTCCCTTGATGCGGCTGGAAAGGGAACAAGGCTGGCCCAGAACAAAGCCTTCTTGCAGAGCAAAGCCTGGTTCAACCCGACGCTCGCACAAGCAGACAAGGAAGCCCCAAGCGCGGCTCTCGGCACTCTGCCCCGCCGGAGGTCGGGCTGCGGAAGAGCAAAACCATACGGAAGAAGACGCAAACAACTCCCCTGCCCGGCAGCCCCCGAAGGGCAGCCGGGATACTTCACCTTTCCTCGCTATTCCCAGGACTGGGAGACAGCTCGGATTTACACGCGCTTTGCAAGACCCTGGTTCTGGCGGAGACGGGCTGCCCGCGGTCCATGGGGCCTTCTGCCCCAAAAGCCAAGAACGCGGCGAGGTTTCCTCACCGTGCTGCTCCGCATCCCGACGCCCACCACAAAGCAAGCCTTTCGGTGCCCTTCAACGAGCATCGCAGCCCAGGTTACGACAGTTATGATTTAGCAGCTCTCACGGCTCGTCTTGATTAAAGGTGCTCGTTGTATCCAGCAAGGAGCAAAGAGCTCACTTATACCTTGAGACCTGGGTTGATTTGCATGGATATGAAGAAAAAAATAGGTGATCTGCAGCGATGCCGAGTTACGGCCAAGGAAGAACGAACTCTCTCACCCGGCCTGAGATTTGGCACCTTGTTTGCGAGTCGATAGCACAGATCTGCTCCCTGCTCTTCACCACAACACGGTCGTTCCCTACAGAAGAAAAAAAAGGGAAGTTGGCATCGGGCTGGCGCCTTTGACGAGGCTCTTGGAGGAAAGAGCGCGCGGAGGACATGGCAGAACGTGGTCCTGACCTGCGAAGGACGCGCACAGAGGAAACGCTTCTCGGCCACGTGGGACCTCCTGAGACAGCCCAGCGAGACCCTCGGTCCTGCGGGCTCTGTGGCCTGGGGACGCTGGCTTGCAAAGGTCCCTGTTCCCAGGGTACGATTAAATGACTGACAAGTTCCCACCCAGGATCTCTGAAGTGGCTCTTTCTATTTCTCCTGTAGTTACACAGAGCTGGGAACTTGTCTTTACTGCTATTTCTTTAAGAAAAAGAGCTGTACTAAAGGCACACATCACTCACGCCCCCTCTTTCTCTTCCAGATCAAGCAAACCCGTGTCCTGGCAAGGCTGTATCAAGGGAGGCAAGTCATACAATTTAATGCCCATAACATTCAATTTTAGAATCAAAGAGCATAAAATATTTCTAGACAACGTCTGCTATTGTAGAGAGGCATGCAAACTCATCTTTCGTCACTTCAATCTTTTAAAGTCCTAGAAAATTTAAGCCCCAGAACATCATTTGTCATCTCTTGCTTATTTTCGACCGAAACCAACCCTTTCTAGCCCCACCACTCCACGCCAGCGCTGTGGGAGCACAGGAGAGCATCGAGACGAGTCCCACGTGCAGGAGAACAAACTGCACCATCACCACGCAAGAATTACCGCCGCCAAATATTTAGGAAGGTATTTCCAAGCCATTTTCATCTTCAAACAACCGACGCTCCGCAAGCTCTCCAGACCATCAAATCCAGCGTCTAGCGGTTGTTGGGTTTGTGGACGCACCGCGCTATTTCATCTGAACTTTTTTCTCTGCAGTTTCAGGACCGTGACCTCACGCCCTACCCACTGTGAACGCAGAAACCAAGCACCACCTTCCCTTTTAGGTGTTTTTAGGCACCTGAAGATATATATTCCCTCCCTCTCGTCTTCTCTAGAGCGGAACAACTCAGGTTTTTTCAGACCGGTGGTTTCCAGGCGTCCGGTCGGTCCCGTTACGACACTCCAGACCTCCTCCAGCCGACCTGCTCTCTCCTGCCGGCGCCAGAAGAGGACACTTCCCCCCAGCCTTCTGCACTACGCACCTATCTACTCCGGGATGTTTATTTTCAGCTCAGGAGGTGAGTTTTAAGCCCAATCTCCAAGAATTTACAAGCAGATAGAGACACGGGCCAACTCATGTCTGCCTTAGTCATTTTTTTTTCCATGGCAAAGGGAAGGAATTACGGAATTATTCCCGTTAAGCAAAAAATTCCTGTTGCAGAGTTTTAAAAATTTTAAATCCTATTCAGGTCAGATTTAAAACAAGAGGTATACACGGCACGGAGCGTCACAGCCCGGCAAACGACAGTCAGCTTCTCGCTCCAAGAAAAGGGAACAACAGAGCAGACTCCCGCTCCTCTCATTCCGCTTCACTGCCCGTAAGGATGCTCCGAGGACCACAGGGGCCACAAATATCTCAATTTACTATTATTTGAGAGCAGAAGTCATCGCTTTGTTACGGGTTTTATACAAGGCCCGACCCTCTGTGTGAGTACCAAGTCTGGGTGAAGCCGAAGAGCACCCGTTTCCCTTCCGTCCAAAGCCCTGGGGCCCACAGCATCCCGCAGGACGTGGGCGGCTGCGGCTCCGTTCCTGCGCTGCCTGGAGGGTTTTGCATCGTTAGCTCCAGCTCCCGCTGTGAGCTGGGATATTCTGGGCTGGGGAACTCTGTCAGTCCCCTGGGATCTCCTTTCCATGCCGAGTAATGTATCTAAACAGTCAATACTTTCAATAACGTATCTGAACGGTTCCTCTGCCCTTATTTCCAGCTCCAGCTTTCCTCATCCAGCTGCAGGCGCTGGTCCCACAGGTTGTGGGAGCAAGGGGGCAACAAAAGCAAAAATGAGGGTTTTTCCGGAAAAAAACTTCCCTTTGACCAAGAAGTCTGCCTGAGCACGCTGGGACAGGCAGCACTGCCGTTAACTCAGGTACAAAAAAGCCTGGGAGCCAGCAGGGACGATTCTATTATAATACAAATTATTGACGAGAGGGACCTCACCGCTCTCAGCTTCCGCCCGCAGCTTGGCTAAAGCCAAAGGATCCTATTTTTTTCTGGTGCACGGACTTTGCAAACTCCACAGTTAGCAAAGAAAAACCATGCCGACGGTTTTGACACCGTCCACAGTATCTTTTTAAGGTGATTTGTCACTTAAACTGTCAGCTTGAAATCTAATAATTTTTAAAAAGGAATAAAATATTACGTATGACATTCACAGGCTGCAACCACTGCCAAATTCCTCCGACCATTTTTACGGGATTATAATCACATTCCTCTTTTAACGTTTTATTCTCTTGCTTCTGTGCCAAAGAGATGGGAAAGAGAGTAAATGGCTCCTTCGGCACAGTGTAGGACAAGCCAAACCAAAACTGAAAATGGAGCAAAATGCCACGCTCGCCCCTCTCGGGGGGGATGCTCAGCAAGAGCATCTTCAGGCGTTGGCTGTAACGCAGCAGCCAAAACGCTTTCAGACACCCGTGTGATTTTAAGGCAGGTCTTCCCATGAAAAATCCTTTCCTTAAAAAAAAAAAAAAAAAAGAAAAGCACGCATGGGAGGACAAGCTTTTGTTTCTGCCATTGAGAAATACCCGGCTCTTGCAGAGACCTCAACCAGCTCAACTCAACGGTGGACACAAAGGGAGGTCAGTGGGACACAGAGCAGATGTAAGAGCTGAGCAAACCACAGCCCCCTCCCGGAGGCTCCACACCCCCCTTACTATCACATTTCCTGCCCAGAAACCCTACCGCCTTGTCTTCTCCCTAAATTCTCCTTCTGCTTGTGGTGGAACACATGAATGGATCCATCTTTGGTCTTCCCGGTTTGCTCTTCCCACTCCCAACGAGCCCAGTCCGAGCAACGGCCGGTCCGGTCCCCATCCCAGCTCCTGCAGGGGCCTGGCTGGGGCTCAGCCTGGGGAGACGTAGACAAAACAAGGATTTCAGCATTCCTTAGTCAGAATCTAAATGTCTTCCCCACCCCCCCCCTCAAAAATAAAAATGCCTGGAGCGCAGCAGTGCTTGTTTGTACAAAGAGGACAAACAAAAATTGTCTAGAAATGGAAGCAACGTCTTATTCGCCCAGATTAATCGGCAAACTTTACAGCACGGACACAAGAAAAATGTTGGGCTTGGGTTTTTTTTTCCCCCTGCAAGGCACTTTCCTTTTTGGCAGGACAGCGTTCCTTTATAAAAGCATTCTTCTGAAAGCACTTCTCCCGTGAAGCTCCCCCTCCGACAGCTACTGTTACAAGCCCATGATAAAAGATGTATTCAGCAGGGCTTGGCGCACAAATAGCACCCAAACTGGCACTGCCAAAGCCTCGCGATTTTATCACGAGCTTCAAAATATTTGGAGAAATAAAAGATGCTCTTGCTGGGAGCATCGGCTAGGAGAAGCTTCAGCTGTTGGGGTTATGAGAACCTCAGATGTAACTGCGGGAAAAATGGGGAGAAAAAAAAAGGGAGGTGTCTAGAGACCGTTCTGGAGAAAAACTCTCGAGCAGCAGTGCAACGTGATCCAGATTTCCAAGGCCTGATGGCCAGGCAGAAGGAACCTTTGATGGATTATCACTCGGTTTGACCCAGCCTGAGGATTGTGCTGAGTCCCGCTGGTGACTTCGGGATATTTTCGAGGGGGAACCGCACTGTGAGCTCCAGCTGCGGAAGCACCACC
The DNA here is from genome assembly GCA_013398225.1 of Steatornis caripensis. Taxonomy (NCBI): domain Eukaryota; kingdom Metazoa; phylum Chordata; class Aves; order Caprimulgiformes; family Steatornithidae; genus Steatornis; species Steatornis caripensis. Next base: position 22,107 of record VZSC01015137.1, on the reverse strand, counting down.
GGAACGAAAGCTTTGCGAACGCTGGGTAGAGCGGCTGCCCCCAGCGCCACACCGCTCTGCGGCAGAGCGCTACTAGACGGCGGGCAGCAGAGCCACGGAGGTCCCACGTGGCTGGAAGCACAGACTTTGGAGCTCAGCTGAACACGGGCGCTTTGCGTGCCGAGGCAGAGTACGTGTCCGTGATCTAGCCACTTAACCCCGCCAAAGAAAAGCAGGGGGTCTTGCCCCACTCGCCCTCACCCCGCCATCTCCCTGTCCTTGCCCCTGCGGTCTCTCCCCATCCCTTAGCAGGTGCCAGACGTCTCCAAGAGCTTCCGCACCAGCAGAAAGCTGTCCGCTGTTATCCCTAACCATCAGATCAGCTGTCTCACAAACTTCTAATTTAAGTTTGCAAGCGAAACATAAATGGAAATAAAACCCGCACGCTGACTCAGCAGCACGGTGAGGCTGGTCCGTCAAAGCCCGGGGGACGCGCAGGTCCTGACAGAGGACAAGCCCCGGCGGCATGGACGGAGAGCTTTGGTGTTTCTGTGGAAGAGGGGCTGAGCCCGCAACACAATAAGCAGCGTGTAACACCTACAGCGTATCTTTGCAAGGACCTACACGCCCGCGCACCCGACGGCAAGCACAGCTCGTGTCCTGCTGCTCCTCCCTTCCGTGCCTGAGACAAACCACAGTCAAACCAGACGCAGCATCCACAGCGCAAGGGAAAAGAAACATCTCAGCGATGAATAGATTTCAGCTGGAATCTCCCAGGAGACGGTATGAACGTGAAGGGGGGAGAAATAAATAAACGGAGGAGAAAAGAATCAACTTGCCAGTACCAGTCATGCCAACTTCTAAAGCCGTAAGTCAAGCTCCGAACGCCACGGCACCGGCTGGCAGTCTGGGGTACTGGGAAATAACCAGGCTAACGCGGGGTGGCGAGAGGAGGGCATCTGTCTGCCCAAGAATTCCCGTATTCCGGCTTTTCTCTGTAACCGCATTTTCTTTAAAAAGCTGAGATTTTCACTGAAGTCCCTGGTTCCGAGTGTTGGGCTTTAATCCAAGTGTCGGACGTCAGGAGATGGTGACGGGCTGCAGGAGCCGGCCACCAGCCGAACCCTCTTCCAACCAGCTCAGCCGGGGTCCGGAGTTGGGAATCCACACTGATTCCCAAAATGCAGAGTTTAACCCCAAAACCGTAACACGCAGCAGCGAGCCCAACTCTGTAACACTCTATAAACACATCGCTACGTACCACGCTCACCAGGTCCAGCTCTAAATCCGGTTCACTCATCAGTCGTAGAAAATATAAATATTCTTCCTGGTTTTCAGTGTACTATTCCCAAGCTGATCTGGAGAGCCCATGGAGTCACTAAGCTATAATTAGAGGTTTATTATAAAAGGTGTTTGGGATGCCTGTCAGCACCGAAGGACGCCGTATTTAAGGTACCCTTAACACATGCAGCAGCAGCAGGCTGGTTTTTTGGCTTTCATAAGGAAAAAAAAAAAAAGCCAACTTGTTTACTCACCTCAAGTGACTTTTCTTGGTCTCTGCCTTGCGAGAGAGAGTATTTTCAGCCTCTGACTTGATTAATGGCATTTTAAAAAGGCAAAAAGAAAAAGCCATCAGTGAGGTGGTTTAAAAGATACGTTTTTGTCCATAGCTCATAAACGTGATTACCAGCTCGATCTTGCTGTTCACACACACACACTAAAAAAAATATCGGGTGCAGGACACGCACACTCACTCATTCGTTATTGTAGGATTGTTGACATTAGCTTTTATTTTTAGAAAAACATGAAGTGTGGAAGGGAAATGAAACAATGCGATACTTCTTTGAGACTGTCTCTAACATTAGGAAAACATGCAAAGAAAATACCGTAGTGATCCGCTCGCATACCTTCCCACAGAGCGCCCGGCTTGAATTTATAAAATAATAAATACTGTTTCAATGCACTCGGAGTGGGCTGACTTCTTAAAGTTTTTTTTTTTTTTTTAAATAACATCTGACAGCATCACCGTACCCCGAGCCTTTGGGAGGGAGAGGACCCCAGAGCCACGCACCAGGGATGCTCGCCGGGACCCGTCCTCCCTCCTGGCTGCCCCACCACGGGCTGACTCTGGGCAGCTCTCGTGCCCCACGCCGAAAAACCGGGGCGCACAGAATCACTGGCTTGATGCCAGAGCGAGCATTGCCCATCGCAGGCACCTCCAACTGCCCTGATCCTGCAAATGCCTTAGTGAAAAGGTTGCTCCATCAAACGCACCGGCATTTCTCGCCTTTGCAGCGCCGGGTGGTCTGCTTGTACACAACGCTTGCGGGGCCAGGGTGTCAGCAGACCACCCCCTACATTGCTAAATAAAATGTTTTTCGGCCTACAAGCACCGAGCTACATCACAGCTTAGCAAACGTCGATAAAATTACGTTTAAACTGGAATGAGAAAGCGTCTCCGAAGCGACGCTCTGGTTCAGCACCCGGCAGCACCATCACCTGCGCTTTGCCGTTGGACAGTACGTCCTGAGGGTGAGGTGGCACAGCCAGGGGCTGCTCCAGGAGGGGAAAAACATCATTGGGAGATCAAACCATCTCTGCTAATACTGAACGGGAATTCAGGTGCGTAACCACACCAGGCGCCAGGCACGGCTCCGCAGAGGCGACCTTTCCTGGTGCTGTCAGGACACGCCGCCACGCAGGTATCAAGGCAAAGAGAGGGCTTCTCCAACCGCCCGCCTTTGGGGCGGAAAACAGCCGCAGATCCCTGGGCTAAGAGGGTGCCCAGCTCCTGGGTGCTCTGAAATCGCCCCTTCCCAGACGCCGATTTCCATCTGTCCCTTCCAAGCACAACAAAATAATTGGGAGCTGGACGGATGCACGGTAAACACGGAAACGAGTTTCACTATTAGTGGCCTACAGTGGACTTATTTTTGCATCCTGCAGCAACGCACCACTGCAAGGGAATGTTTTCTTCCTCCCGTATTTACTGTCACACAGCGACACAAAATTATGGATATTTGACTTACAATTTCTATTCCCTCCCCCCCCCCAAAAGCAACTGAAATCGTGCTGAAAATTGCAAAATTAGCAATACTTTCATCCGCAATTCAGTTTCAAGAACCTCCCTCATCTCTTTCTCACAATCACATGGAGAACAGCTACGCTGCACATACCATTTTTTGCTACATTGGGCTTGAGGGAAATTTGAGACTTCCTCCCCGCCCTGCCTTCTTTCTAATGGGAGATGTGATTATTGAGATTAATTCGGAAAATAGCCAGCATTCACCAATCAGCTCAGCAGTTTGGGTTTTCTTCATCTGCTGGTTACATGCTAATTATTGTACTGGTGGGATTATTTCCCATCCACATTTGGAATTTACAGCACAGTAGGGAATTGATTAAATTAGAAGAAAAATACAAAAAAAGAAATCAATGACGTTTTAAATTCAGCTTTTTTAAATTTTCTTCCCAGTCTCATGCCTACAAGGACCTGACAAGCTGAACCCCAGCAGAACGGATGCACAAAGCAGCGTTTCCAAGCGTTAAAAGGCAGAACAGCAATGACACGTCCGGAGCAGACACTCTGGGAAGGCAAAGCGAGCCTTCCGCGTTCATCAAAATCTCTGCAGTTCACAGCATCCTCCGCCGCCTCACACCAACCGTACCCTTTTCCACTTGGCCAACATTCATAATCAAGAAGGAAAACTTCCCCACGCGTGGGAAATAAGCCCCTGTTTCCAAGGGCTCCAGCAACGCTCAAACACCCGCGCTGAGGCGGAAACAGGGCTCTGAGCGAGCAGCGAGCGCAGGTGGCGATGGCAGACGTGTCCCGTGACGGCCCCTGCCCCGTCAGCAGCTCTGACGGACTTGGGTGGTGCCACCATCACCCCGAAAGAGTGAGAGGGACAGAGCAGCACGTGCCCGTAAAACCCACTGCCAAGGACCGGGTTTGCCAGCTATCAGGTCTACCAGTAAGCTCAGGTCCCTGATGCAGACCCTCTTCCGAACGTACCCGGCGGCAATCCCCCTGATTTTGCTACGTGACTCTCAAACCCTATTTACCAACTCATTTAACCTGCGCAAGCATGCATGTCGGTACACCGGTGTGGTCAGCAGCAGGGCTCCGAGCACACAAGGGGCTTCGCGTTTGCCTTGCAGCGCTGTTTCTTGCGGCGTTACCCCCCGGCAGCAAAGGCTCCTTCTCACCCCCACCCCTCAGCTCCAGCTGGCCTGTCGAAAACTACAATTAAAAAAAAAAAAAAAAAAGACATCTATCCCAGATAGCAGAGGAAATCAATGCAGGAGCATGAAGCGTTTAAAGTTGCTTTAAACAAGCCAGGCCCCCCCTCCTAAANGCCTGTCGAAAACTACAATTAAAAAAAAAAAAAAAAGACATCTATCCCAGATAGCAGAGGAAATCAATGCAGGAGCATGAAGCGTTTAAAGTTGCTTTAAACAAGCCAGGCCCCCCCTCCTAAAGCAGCGGCTTTCCCTCTGCTCCCACCCCACCGCTGGGCACCCACAGGCTGCTCTGGTCCCCCCCGAAGGTGACAAGAAAAGCAGACGTCCTGCAGCCCCCAGACCTGCAACGCCGAAGGGAACCAACCCCACCCCGGAAAACACGCAGGTGTCCCCAGAGCAGAAAATAAGGTTGAAAAATCGCATCTAAAGAATAGCCAGGCAGGGTACCGGGCTCCCTCGCGGGGCAGTTCATTTTGCCGCCGACCGAGGCACCCCGTCGCGCTGAGGGCACCCCCGGTGCAGCCCAGTGACCCCCCCGGTGCCCGCAGGCTTCCCCGGCGCGGGCAGGCGTCCCAGCTCAGGCAGGCAGAGCGGGGCGCAGGCAGCCCCGGCTCCGGCAGGGACACGGCTGCTGCTCCGGCTGGTGCCCAGGTCGCCGGGGCGGAGGAGCCCAGCTCCAGGGTGGAAGCTGGCGAGAGCATCGCTGGAGAAGCAGGGTCCCCGTGGGCGGCAGAGCCAGCACTCCTGCGTAAAGGCAGAGGGGAGCGGGGCCCTGCTCTGATCCAGACCTGCAGATCGGCAAGGAGAGGATGCCGGCAAAATCAGGAGAGCGTGGAGCAGCAACGGGAGCTCGGGAAAGGGTTAGGTTCAGGCGGACGCGGCAACGACTGCTCACCGGAGAGGGTTTTTGCACAGCTAACCTCCAGTGCACAGGCTCCAAAGGTGCCTCCCCCAAAGCATCCTAATTCCTAGTGCTTTCATAAGCACCACGGTGATCGCCAGGGCCAAATCTCCAACCTCCAGAAACGGTGCCGGCACGTGGCGCAGCAAACTGGGTGAGCGGGACGCCACCACGCCACCGGGACAGACATCAACTGCGGAGGCGAAAAAGCTAAAAACAAAGGAACTGCAAACCTGCAGCGGTTGCTACATCACCCTCGGCCCCCGTCTCTCCCGCCTGTAAAGCAACATGAAAATGCCAGGCACCGGAGCAGGGAGTGCAGGCTGCTGCTTAAAACACGCGCTGCGCTTCACAGTACACACAGGGTCGGAGCAGCGGAGCCTGACAGGTGGGTTATGGTTTTAATGAAGCATTCACACTCCGCTGCTCGGTCCGAGTGCAGACCACATCTGCTTCCCCTCCGCTAGCACAGTTGAGGGGGGTTTTGCCCAAATTTTTGTTTTTAAATTAATTCTGCCTCTATAAAACAGAGACACTCCCCTTGTCTTCAATATTTTTCAAGGTGGAAATGATTCCTAGCAGAGAAAGAGAGAGCAGGATACGTTTCAGAGGAGTCTGCTTGTACACCCCGCTTAACAAACCGCAGCGCAACACACCACGGGCTCGCAGAACCTCCCGCACGCGCTTCAGGGTGACTCGGCCCTAACGACCACCCCGCAACTGGGAACGCACGCGAGAGCCAATTAAACTTAATGCAAAGAGTAAACACGCTCGTCTCGCCAGGGCTGTGAAAAACCGCATGTCGAGAAGCCTCACCGGTGCCACATCCAACCCGTCGAGGTCTCCAAAGCCACCGAGCTCGAGGTGCTGGTTTAGAGGTGACCACCTCGCCACGGCTGACCGGAGCCAGAAGGCGCAGCCCAGGCTGCGGAGAAAGCCCGGCGCACTGGCTCGCATCGGAAGCTGAAACGGTCCTTGTGCTCCCGGCACCCCAAGGCAGGACCTGGAGCCACCAGGAAGGTCTCCGGCCATTGAGGCCTGCGCTCTGCACGGGCTCGAAGAGCCAGCGATACGGCTGGATCCTTCACGCAGAGACCCAACGCCTCACATCATTAAACACGCCACCCGTCAAAAAGCATCCAGACAACCTCGTCTCGAATGTCCTCTTATTCAAAGCATACTCGAAGTACTCCAGTGCGCTGCAGCAAAGACCCTTGCTACTCCTACGCTGAGGAGGTCTGGAGATGAAGAGCTACAGGATCAAGCATCCAAGACCTCAAGCCTAATTTTTGTCCACTTAAATTTAACTCTTTATCCTTAACGTTTTAAGAGCAGACAAGAAGTTTCAGTCCCTCTTTGAAGACACACAGGTCCTGTGCAATTGCTGATCATGTGGGGAAGACAGAAGAACGAGCTCCATCAGACGGCAGGGCACGAGCTTCCGGCAGGAACCACGCTCTCCATCTGCGGGAGAACCAACCGTTGCCCTTACTTTCTTGAGGGACCCCAGCAACACCACAGCCGGCGCTGCAGGATGGGGAAGCAAACCACCAGTACGACCATTTTGTTAACATCTGCTGTATTCTGGGGCTTTGGTTTTAAATTCATTCAGGCAGTTGACCCCACCACTGACCTGAACTCCTCCGGAAAACAAAAAATATCCCCCCAGCTTTCCGATAAGCACCTGGACGTAGAGAAAAAAAGAGTCACAGCTTCTGATTTACAGCACTGCAGTCGTAGAGCACGAGGCCATAGGACATGCACAGACTTCCAGATGGAAAGAGGGACCGACAGGACTGATTACATACAATTATTAATGTGTGTCTCTACACCACTGGGAAAAAAGCACTGAATACGCTTACAAAGAAACAAAGCAGGGAAAAGTAAAATGACTACCGTTTCAAGTATTTGCGCAATACCGCCATGACACCTTAGGGAAATATGTACTTGCTTGATCTATTTCCAAAAGAGAAGATTTTTATAAGTTCCATGAAAACCCCTTTATTTATCGAAGCACGAGAGCACAGAGCATGCGCGAGCATCCCACACGCCAAGCCGGGCTCCGGTAGCAACTCGCTCCCTTCTTATCCTTCCCACGGGAGCAAACTGATCCCCTTTGTACCTGCAGGACAAACAAGTCAGCCTGAAAACAACTTCAAGAGATTTAATTCAGGAGAATAAGAAGAGTTAAGAGATACTGACGCAAATAGCAGAGAGCTGCCTCGGACCGATCCATCTGCCTCTTGCCTCGCTGAATTTTTAAGTGCTTGCTATTTAAACCTGTCCTTAATAAAGAGCCTGGGTGGGACACTCTGCCGGCCAAATTCCAGGGCTCATTCCCCACCCTATTCCTGACGGGGCCTTCTCAAGCATCCCTGTATTAAAAGAAAAAACCCAAAAAGCTCTTCCCTCCGCCTTGCGCAGCCCAGCGGCACAGCAGGCGGGGAAGCCCCGTCACCCGGGCTGAATTTTCTGCGCGTTCCTGGGCAGGAGCGTTCGGGTGGAGCTATAATGGAAACTTTCGCAACCTTCACGCCATGCTATTTTATTTCCTTTTTTTTTTTTCCCCCCCAAGCAAGTGCTAAAACACATGGGGGGGCCTGGCCGGAGCAGCGAGGGCAGTGCTCGCCTTCAGCAGGAGGAACGTTACAGAAGCCACCTCTGCAACCGAACGCCCAGTTTCGAAGGCTCATTCTCCAATTTGTCTAGCTTAAAAAAGGGAGTTCGGTTAAACCTCCCCTTATCGTGCGCGTAGGAAAGGAGAGGGCACCCTCACACAGCGTCCCCGTGAGAGGGGAGAGGTAAGGGAAACCACCAAGTCTTTGGAACGCAGAGAACGTCCTCCACGCAGGGTCGAGCCATGGCTGCAACGGCTGGGACTGCACCTGGCGACAACCCCTCCGCTTCGGCTCCGCTCCTGTGCCCTGCGACACCACCAGCCCCTCCAACTCCGCCGCGGTCCTCATCCGACCAGCGCTTCTCCAGTGACTTCAGGCAAACTCACTTCCATGTGCATTTTAAGCATTGTTGTTTAAAACATTTGTCCAGGAAAAAAAAAAAGAGAAAAAACACAAACAAAGAAGGGGAGAAGAACAAGACTTTTTTTTTTCCTTTTTGATTAGAAACGTCACCCCTCTCCTGCTCAACAAAGCCAAAAAGCCATCACAGCTGCAAGAGAGAGAGACCCTGCAGATCTTCCTCACAACGACCTGCTGTCAAGCACCAGCAAGCAGGATCTTCTCCAAATTCGCCTCCGTAGCAGGACTAGACTCATTCCACCTGGAACGGGCCCCTAGGTTACAAACACAATCATCCCATGCTCCTGTTTAGTTAACGCAAAGAGCGAAATCATCCACCGTCATCGAGGCTGGGGGAACCTGGACCTGGCTCTGGGCTCCTGCTCTCCCAAGCAAGTCGCCCTATCTCACGGCCGTGCCCGCTCCCCACAAGAACAAGGGTGACAATAACTCACGTTAACAGCGCGCAAACCAAGGACCTCTCCACGGGATGAATCTCCCTCGCGCTTTTCTACACACAAATCAAGTGGAAAAGAGAAAGGAAAATGAAAATAAATACCAGGAGATGGGGAGCGAGGGACCTGCTGCGGCAAAGCGGGCAGGAACAAGCCAGCCCACGCGGGTTGGCGGACGGCGGCGCGAGGAGACGCGTCTGCTCCCATCTTCTTTTGCACAGATTTCCACAGACCCTCAATTATTTGTTACTGCTCTCAACAGGTTTTTAGGGGAGCTAACACCCTGCCTGCGTTCGGCAGGGCGCGGGCAGCCCGGTCCGCGGAGCGGCTGAACACAAGCGGGTCTTCCAGGGCTCATCGCTGCCCAGGATACGGCCCCGCGTTTGGCAACGGCAAGCGACTACACAACAGCCTCGCACGGAGCAGAGGGCTCCTCGTGGCCGGGAACCCGGAGGAGGCTCCCAGGGGACCGAGCCAAGGCCATGCCCTGCAACCGATGCTGCCTCCGGACCCGTCCCACCGCACAAAGAGGGAAAGGCCTGACAAGGGACAGACCCACGTCCCCGGGCTGGACTGTAAACGCAAGTTGTAGATAATTCCAGGTGCTACGAGATGAGCTGCTTTCACATAGTAACACCATAGTAACCGAGGCGGATGATAAAGCTTGCATACATAAGGGCACCACATTTTTGGAGGGGAGCAAGAGGAGGTCTAAATAGAAGGAAAACCTTCCCGTGGAGCGATGGGACACATCTGTGTAAAGGAGAACCGGAGCCACGCTGCTGTTTAAATCTTCCCCCCACTGACCACCCGGATGGCTCTTACTACGAGCCCGGCTCACCTGCTCCAGCCTTCCGCGCTCCGGGCTGTCACCGCTGCCTGCATCGCCCCTTGCACCTCCCCGACGAAAGCCAGCAGCCGCCCACAGGCCTGGTTTTGCTTGGCTTTGCGACAAGGATTTTATTGATAGAGACGTGCTCCCTCGAGTGGCTTTGGGGCTTCGAGGTACTACGGCTTTCTTACGGTAGCAAGAACTGCGGAGGCTGAGCCCCGTCAGGAAAACCTATGCTAAACCCCAACCCACCTACAACATAATTAACGCAAGCTACAGATTAGGCTGTATCCGAAGCAAAACACAACCCAACAGCCGCCTCTTTCCCACCCCCAAAGGCGGGTCAGGGCTGCAAAACTGTGCGGGCACCCGCGCGCTGCGAGTTACCGCGACGAACCGAGCGGAAACAATAAACAGACTGGAGCAGTCTGCTCTCTCTTCTCAGCCACGCATCCCGAGCTGTAAAACACATCAAGGTCAAGGACCCAACCTAGTTAAGAGAAGTTATTCTTGAATCGCTGTTTTCTTCTAGGGTAAATAAAATGCTTCTTTATCTTCTGGGGTTTCTTTCCTCATCTCTTAAAAAGAAATTAGTTTAAAATAAGCTGTTCCAGATAACGAAGTAAACTTCTGGCTTCCTATGCACGGAGAATCGCTCCTCAGGACCCCGCGAACCTCGGCCGGGGACCGCGGCCAGAGCAGGCGGCCAGGGAGAAGAGCAGCGAAACCCTTCCTGCCCTCGGCGCTGGGCAGAGGGGAGAGCCCAGGGGAGCGGAAAGGGGAAAGCGGCTTGAGAAGGGCTCGTATGTGGTTTTTCTGGGCACGTGGCTCAGCCGAATGCGACGCGTCGCCCACCGCTCCCCCAAAAGTTTCCCATCTCGTAACCGGATTAGAAGACGGTGCCTTGGACAAACACTGCCGCTCGAGCTTTGAGATCACGGACCACGCACGCCCCGACCCGGGGGATGGGGTCCGAAGCCCCACGCACGAGCCGTGCAATCACCCCTCAGACGCACCCGCCGCCCGAGCCAACGCGGCGCCGAGGGGCGCGTGCCCGCCCCCCCCCCCCCCCCCCCCCCCCCCCCCCCCCCCCCCC
>VZSC01015137.1:0-10246 GCA_013398225.1 Steatornis caripensis | reverse complement strand
GGGACCGCCGTCTGTCCTGAAATGAGGCGCCAGCGTTGGACGAAAATTAAAAGATTTTCCAGCTGCCTCGACGCGCGCGTCATTCCGCTTCCCCTGGATTTGGAGCGAACGGGCGGACTCTGCTCGCGGTTGCCCGCTGGTGCGAATCTGGTGCCACGCGTCCCGAGGTGTCGGCTGCGAAGCGCGGGTCCTGGCGCGGTTATCGCAGCTCGGGTGAAGAAAGCTCGGGGCTCTCGGGGCCTTGCGAGTTCAGAGGCGTCGCTTCTCACGACCATTGAGTGCGACCGGCTCTCCCGGTTTTAAAGCACGGCCGGGTTTCTCCGGGAGCCCTGGCTCTTGGAGCCACGTGCCTGCATGGGAATGGTCGCTTTCTGGGGTTTTTTTTTCTTTTTCAGCAAGCTTGAACGCTTTGTGTTTACGGAAGAAATGTGAACTTTTAACAGGTCAGAAACTAGGAGCCAAATCTGCAGAGCACATTTGTAAACCGGAACGGATGGGTTTTGGCCAGTCTTGTGGCCGTAATTCAGCTTTTTCAGCGCTCGTGATTGGTGACCGAGGACGGCATTTCCTCCTCTTCAGGCAAAATGGCTTTCCCACCCACTCCATCACATGCCAGGCCAGTCTGACCTGATCTTTCTGGGAATGGGGAAGAAAAAAAAAAAACCCAAAACAACCCCCCCCCAACACCACTGTTTTCCTGTTGTATTCCTGGCTCCAGGGCCGGCACTTGAGCAGCTGGACCTCCAGGAATTGCCCCTGTCCCCAAGGGAGCAGGACACCTGGACCTTGCTCCTCCTGGCTTTCACGGGAATTTCACCCCATCCAGCTGTGCTGATTCGGTGTTCCTGTGTCTCCTGTTTTGCTGCATCGCCCCTCTCACAAACCTCTGGAGCTGCTTGTTGATGCAGGGGTGGCACCAAGCGCCCCTGCCCAGCCAGCCGTCCCCACGCTCCCCCTGCTCTTAAAGGGCTGCTTCTCTCTGCTGGGACAAGGGGCCTGATAACGGGGAAGCCCTTTTGCANCATTTCCTCCTCTTCAGGCAAAATGGCTTTCCCACCCACTCCATCACATGCCAGGCCAGTCTGACCTGATCTTTCTGGGAATGGGGAAGAAAAAAAAAAAACCCAAAACAACCCCCCCCCAACACCACTGTTTTCCTGTTGTATTCCTGGCTCCAGGGCCGGCACTCAAGCAGCTGGACCTCCAGGAATTGCCCCTGTCCCCAAGGGAGCAGGACACCTGGACCTTGCTCCTCCTGGCTTTCACGGGAATTTCACCCCATCCAGCTGTGCTGATTCGGTGTTCCTGTGTCTCCTGTTTTGCTGCATCGCCCCTCTCACAAACCTCTGGAGCTGCTTGTTGATGCAGGGGTGGCACCAAGCGCCCCTGCCCAGCCAGCCGTCCCCACACTCCCCCTGCTCTTAAAGGGCTGCTTCTCTCTGCTGGGACAAGGGGCCTGATAACGGGGAAGCCCTTTTGCATCCCAGCCTCTGGCAGGGGTTCCCTGGAGGGTCACTGCGGAGGGATGGCCGCTGGGCAGGACAGCCCTGCCAGCTTTAAACCGGGACAGAGCTGCCTGGCGCAGGGACCTGGGACCTGCAGGGCTGACTGAGGGCTGTCAGCCCCACGCCTGGGTCGCCNGCCCTTTTGCATCCCAGCCTCTGGCAGGGGTTCCCTGGAGGGTCACTGCGGAGGGATGGCCGCTGGGCAGGACAGCCCTGCCAGCTTTAAACCGGGACAGAGCTGCCTGGCGCAGGGACCTGGGACCTGCGGGGCTGACTGAGGGCTGTCAGCCCCACACCTGGGTCGCTCAGCCCAATAAACCCAAGGGCTCTGGCCGTCTCTCACCTGGGGTTTGGTGCTTGCAGCGTCCTGCTCACGCACGGCATTCAGGCATCTTTGCAGCCGTGCCGCAGCCTGGCTGGATTTTGCCAGCGTCGCAGGAAACCCCAGCGTAAGGGGGACACCGGTGAAGTTAAAGAACAGGGCAGGCGCAGGGAGAAACGAGCCAGGCTAGTGTCCATCTGAAGTGCGTGCCCCAGAACAGTGAGGTCCCAGAGCATCCTTCCAGTGTGGGGAAGGGGGCAGGAGAATGCGGCTCAGGGGTGGGAAGAGGATTTGGCGAGGTGGGTTCCAGCTGTCAAACGGTACTGGTGCCCCAGCTACTCGCTGAGCAGTGTGGGTGGAAGCATTGCTCCCATCCCAGCCCCAGCTTTGCTTGTCTGCACGGCAAAGCAAGACCCTTTCTGTTGACTCAATTCCCCTCCTGTCTGGGAGAACTTCTTGCTCCTCTGCAGCGTCTCTGATGAGCTGAGCTGTGTCAGGTCTCAGCCGGCATGGACGCAGGCAGGCTGGCTGGCTTCCTGGAGCTCTCTTGCATCTGGATTGTCCGTCCTCCCTCCAGACGTTTCACCCCAGGCCCATGAAGAAGCAGGCAGCACAGGGGGGATCCAAGGAGAAGCATCCCGAGGGGCTGCCAGGCTACTCAAAGACGAGCTCGAGCAGCTGCGAAAATCCCAGGGAAATAACACGATGACCGAGGGAGGAGGCAAAACCCTCATCGACCCCCACCTTGGAGGCAGACGAAGAATTGGCTGTGGCCTGGCTCGTCTGCAGCAGCTGTCGAAATACAAAGAGGGGGGAAGAACAAGCCCGCCTTTGACACGGCTCGTCCCCTCTCCCACCCTGCGGCTGAAGACACGACTTGTTTTTCTGGGACGGAGGAAACTTTAGGAGTCTCCCGGGCAGCGAGTGCCTGGGGTGCTCCCAGCTGCCAAGTGGAGGGATGGAGTTTTTCTGGAGAGGCGCTGGAAAGGCCAGGATCGTGGCTTCCAGCACTGCCAGCCAGCAGAAGTGCAGCAGAGCCTGCGAGGCAGCACCGAGGGGCCAGCGTGCGGCCGGCTGCGCTGCCGCCCCGTGCAGGGTGAAGGCTGCGATCCAAGGCGGGTGGGGAGCGGCGGGGATGCAGGACAAAAGCCACCAAGACGGACACGGATGCGAGCTTTGCTTTTCCCTTGGAACGCAAGGAGCTGAAAAGACTGCATCTCGGTTGTCTAATAAAAAAAGCCGTCTCGTTTTGCAAAGGCTCATTGCAAACATCTGTGGGTCAGGGAGTTCCCAAAAGGGGGAAGAAACCTCTCCCTGTCGGAGCGGGTCCTGGGGGGAGGATGCACAGAGGAATTGGGGTGCTTGGGGTTACAAGCCCAGGGAGCGATGGATCTGCAGGGCTCACCTTCCAAAAAAAGAGGGAGGAGCAAGAGGGGGGCATGAAAACCAGCTGGCAGGGACCGAGAATAGTTGTATGGCTTTGCAAAAAATTACCATGGCAATTAAAAGTGCTTTAAGCTGTTTGGAGGAGAAAGAAGGGGTAAGTAAAACACCCCGGGGCCGGATTGCGGGGTAGCAAGGAGGGAGGCACAGGTGGCACAGCTGGGGATCCGTGTCGGGAGTCGGGGCAGCAGCGGGGCGTAAGGGCCAACGGGGAAAACAAGCTGAGCGGGGAGCCGTGGGGTAAGTGACAGGGGAAGCTGCTTCTGCAGGGTGCTGAGCGCCGAGCGCTCGCCCTTGTGTCAGAGGTGGGGGATTGGAGCCACAGCAAGGCCGAGCTGCCCGCGTGCTTGTGCTGGCTGCGCCTGCCTTCTCCGTGCTCACCCGAGGATGCGTTCAGCTGGCTAAGGAAGAAATGCTGCCCTCTGCTCAGGTGTCCTCTGCAGCATTTTTGACCGGGTGCTAGGCATCCGCAGCCCAGATTTGTTGTTTGTGTTCCATCCCCGGGGTCTGCGGGGTGTAAACCACTGCCCTGGGTGAGACCCACTCCGGTGGCATCACCCAGCACTAGTCCAGGATGCCGTGACAAGGACAAAGCACCTGAGATGCCACATCCCAAGGCGTCACAGTGGGCCCCTTCCCCGCTGGGCGTGAGTGCCTGGTGACCTGGCCGTGGGCTGCGGGGTTTGGTGGCAGCTGCCCGCCCCGGGCTCCCCACGAGCCCCACTGGGGTCAGCAGCCAGCGCTGCCCAGGGCCAGCCCGCCTTCCGCGGGGACCACAGCCGTGCCTGGCCACCCACAATAGCTGATTTCAGTCCAATTTCACCGAGGGGTAGAGCTCTCAGAAATACTGAGCTGCTGGAAAACAGGCATCCTTCCTTAGCTGCTTTGTTACAACCTTTAGGAAAGCTCCCGTATTGGGTCTGGGACCTCGTGTCCAGGCTGTGCTTGGTGCTGTACGGGCACAGGGGCGATTTCTGCGCCTCCTGCCGCCATCGACCTCACCAGTACTGCAGAGCTGAGGAAACTGGGAATGACCCATAGCCTTTCTGCAGATCAACCCGTTAGCTGTGACCAACCTGGGCTCTTTGGACCCTTGTCTTCAGGGACTAAAGAGGTCCTGAGCAGCCCCCTTCTAACTCTGGCGCTTCCCTGCTCTCACAAAGCAACCTCAGCTCCACGCGGGACGGGTGGGAGAGCCCTGCAGAAGAGCCTTCGTCCCTGAAGTGCCCCCAGAGCCCTCGTGCAGACCGGGACCCGCAGCCACTCAATCCACGTCACTCCAAAACTCAGCACAGAGGGTGCTGGGGAATCACTGTCGTGCGTCAGGTGGTTGCATCTGCTCTTGGGGAGTCACAGGCTGGTGGGAGCCAATGCACTTTTTTGGGGGGCACAAAACCCCCCACTGCCTCAGTTTCTCACCTGAGTCCACTTCGCTGTTCCTGCATCACTTCCCTGCTGCCATCAGGCCTGTTAAGGTTTGGAGAGCCTTGGTTTTCTTAAAGCCTCTGCTTTTTTGTGCTTTTCTTTCAACTCGTGCTCTCTTTTCGCATCCCGCTGGAGGTAACGTGGGGCAGAGGAGCCCCTGGGGCTTGGCCACCCACCCTTTTATGTCTTGTTAAGACTTCATTGTGGGCTTTGGTTGTGCCACTGTAAGATGATGCTTGGTGCTTCTTTGTGTCCCAAAGCTTTCCTAAGGCCAAGGGGGGGAAAAAAGGGCAAAAAAATACCCCAAAAAGGCAGAAAGCCACAATGCTGCAGGTGGACAGGTGATACGGGGCTGCAGGCGGGAGCTGCCGGGGTACAGGTACCCACACGCTGGGACTTTGCGGTGCAGGGGAAGGGCAGGGAGGGCTGGAGGCTGGGAGAAGGGGAGGGAAAGCCACCAGGCTGCGGTGGCAGGCCCGCAGGGCCCCCCACGGCTGCTCGCAGCAGTGCTGAGGGCCGGTGCAGCGGGCAGGCTGGGCTCCCTGCGGCGTACGGCACGGCCGGTGCTGCTCTGGTAGGAAACGCTGCCTTCCCGTGCTTGCCCAGGGGCACGGGCTGGCTTGTGCAGGAGGTCCCAGTCTGGTCCCAGTCTCAGGTTGCACAGTGAAATAAACTCCCCCAAATCCACTCTTCCAAGGTTTGCAGTTATTGAGGCACAGCTAAACTGATCCCTCAAAATCCCCCCAAACCTTGGGTTCTGGTGAAGCCTCCTTCCTCCCTACAAGCACCACACACCAGCACCTTCCACGTTCCTCAGAGTCCGAACCTGGCCAAGGTGCACCCAATCTTAACTCCAGGAGCAATTAAGTGAGAAACGCAGCAGTTATTGCCCTACGCACCCTTCGTGGTCCTGGTCCATACAGCCCTATAGCCTAGGGAAGAGGGAGAAATCAGCATCTGGCGTAGGCTCCCTAGCAAGATACTTCCCACTCTGGACTGTCCTCAGCCTAGCCAGGGCTGCACGAGGATGCTCTCCAACCGTTGCAAGGCAGCTTTTAAAGGGCAGATCTTTCCCAGAGCTGCGCACTCAAGCCTCTGCGAGCACCTGTTCCAGAGGGCTCAGTCTCCCCTGGGGTCCTGAGAGCCGGGGCTTCATACAGTTGGTGCCCTGAGGGGTTAAACGCTGGGAGACCTGGTCTGGAAAAGGGAAGAAGGACTGGTTTTGGAAATTCCAGCCTGGTGGGTTGGGCTGCAGTGGCCTTGGGGGTGGTGGGTTGGGGAAGCGGGGAGGAAGGGTCTCTCCATCAGTGCGAGGCAGGTGGCAGCTCTGCCCGGAGCTGCTGGAGCAAACGAGCTGGTTGCAATGAGATGTGGGAGCTGGTTGTAATGAGACGCGGGAGCTGGTTGCAATGAGATGCAGCTGCTCCGTGCAGGTGTCAGCTGCCTCCCAGATTCCCCCTCTGGCCCCCCAGGAGCCCTCCCAGGCTCAGCAGGACATAGGAGTGGAGACTGGGTGCTGTGTGGGAGACAGGGCCCTCCCCTGCTCAGGTGAGAGGAAGGAAGCGGTAGGGAGAGGAGGAGCTGAGGGTGAGCAGTGCTGAGGGTGAGCAGTGCTGCGGCTGGCGGAGAGCAGCCCCTGGGCTTTCTGGGCCGCTCGCCCCGACATTGAGGAGGTGCTGAGGTTCAGCAGCTGCCCAGGTAATGGGGAAGGTCCTGAGCGGTTTGCAGTGTGATGGATGGGGAGCGTGGCTGTGTGCGGCGGCCCAGCTTGCTGCCGCCTAGGAGCAGAGCAGCCCCGTGTTAGCAAGTCTTCTGGCTTATTCGGGGAGGCGTTGTGGCTGGAGAGGCGGCTGGGAGCTGTGTTGCCCCCTTTGCCCTGCGCAGGAGCTGCATGGTGAAGGGCGGTGATCCTGCTGCTTCAGGGGCTGAGGGGCAGGGGTACCCTGTTCCTCTGTAGGGTTTGTTTGTTGAAGGTGGCTTGAAAACCCTTTGCCCTGCCCTGTCCACCTGTTGATCTATCTCCAGAGCATAACTTACTCTTCATCTCCCTAATGGAGCTGCGAGGGGGCTGAGAGCTGCGAGAGGTCTGAGCCTCTTCTCTCCATTCCCTGCCCGGCCCCTGTTGTCCTGGGTGAAACCCACAGGGAATTAAACTTCTGGAGCCATCCTCGTCCCGCTGCCCCAGCTCTGGGGCTGAGCAGGACCCCCACAACGCGCAGGCAGGTGCCTGGCGAGGGGGCAGCTGCGCACGGAGGCAATGGGGCACGGAGTCCTGTGGACGCCAGCTCTGCGAGGGGCCGTGGTGCCCAGCAGCACAGCTTGCCGCGTGGCTGCAGCGCTGTGTTAAGCCCTTGCACCCCGTGTTCGCTGGGAAGGCGCTGCTCAGCGTGGCGCTGTTCCTGGGGTCTCTTTCCAAGCCCCCACCTCAAACCCCACGGGCCACGCAGTTTTTATCTGCCCAGGATTTTCCCTATGCGCTTTTCAGGTCTGTCTCAATGTATGGCCCAGCCAGGAGCCCATCAGTGCTGCCCTGGGAGCGTCGGGGCCAGCGCGATTGTTCGTCCGCTCTGAGAATCCCGGCTCCGCAGCGAGGAGCTCTCTCCCGTTTGCTGCCAGGCTCTGCAGCGCAGCGGGGGAGGCAGCTGGAGGGCTGCCCGCCCCAGCAGTGGTGCCAGGGAAAGCTGGGCTCAGCAGGTTGGTGGGTGGCCCCGTGATCCTGGCCCCGCTCGCAGCAGAGCTGATGGAGGCACCGAAGCTTCCGGAGCCAGCTAGCGCTTCCCTGCCATCCCCCCGCCACCCCAGGGAGGATCTGGGCTTTGGGATTATTCCCGGCTGTCAGGGAGAGGTGTGGGGACATGGAGCGGGGACCGTGCCTCCCCACGCAGACTGCCTTCCCAGAGGGATGTCTGGGAATGGGACGGGGCTGAGCTTGTGCAAAACGGATTGGAGAGGCTGGGTGCCTGCTGGGGCAGAGAGCTCGTCGGGTGGCACCTGCTTGTCCTCATCCCTTTGGGTAAGGAACCAACTCTCACGAGCTGTCTCTTGGATTGGGTGTGCACTGAGGGCTGAGAGCCCTTGGGGACACCACGCCACCGGCTGATCGTGCTGCTAGCACAAGAGGTTTCCTTTAGTTCACCCCTGGTCCTTCTGAAGTGCTCATCCGGTGTCCTTGTCCTCACCTCGGGGCGAGGCGGGGTGTGGAGCTGGCAGCTCGGGAAGCTGGGCTCAGCCTCTGTGCTTCCCAGCCTCTGGTGTGATGCACCGACGCCGTTGTCCTGCTGGTGCTGAGCCCAGGTGTCGGGACCACCACCGAGCACCCTGACGTAGATCTGCAAGAAAATGCTCTGGGGATTTCACTGCGTTGACCAGGAGACAGCTGCCGGTGGTGGCCTGCGGGGAGGGGATGCTGCGCGAAAGCCCCTTGGAGCCTGTGTGCCACCTCGTGTGGCTGGAGGCACGGCGGCGCGGTGACCATGCGAATGTCCAGCTTTGCAGCCATGCCCCTGCTCCAGCACGGTGCAGGGGAGTTCTCTCTGCTGGAGGACATGAGCAGGCGAGGGGATGAGCAGGAAGCAGGCAAGGCTTTCCTTCCGCATGTTCTTGCTAATGAAAACCAGGAGCCATGTAACCTCGGAGTGCAGCGGTGCCATGCAGAAGCGGCGTTGCAGAGCTCTGCGGGCGTCCCCCGGGCAGTACAGCCCCTTTGCTGGGATTCCCTGGGAAGGCGGAGGATGGCGACAGGGCCCAAGGCATGGAGACCAGGGATCTCCGCCTTTAACAAGGGCGGTGTCTGGCCGGTTCGAGGATGCCTAGGTGGGATGCCTTCCCGTCCGAGCGGGAAACGTTGGGTCTGGGCTGTGTTCAAAGCGAGCGTGTGGTGTATGCAGCAGCTCCTCTGGCTGCCCACCTCTCTGCCCTGAGGGTTTTTTTTTAAGGACGGTGCAGGGCAGGTCTCCTGCCAACCAAATTCTTGTTTGAACGGGATGTTGATAGCTGGATTGCAGAGTGCTGCTGTGGGACAGTATTTGCCCTCCCAAGGGGCAAATGTGATGGTGCATCCCAGTGGCAAAGGGCTCTCCTCCAAGCTGAACGCAGTAACTAGTGCTCTGTCTTCGGTCCTGTTTCCTGGAGCTCACAGAGGCCCTGGCTGATCTCCATCAAGGCCCTTCGCATGTTTGCCTCAGTTTCCCTAGAGGCTTACCTGTCCCTGTGATGGGGCTGTTTGCAGCTGTGCAGCGACTCTCCTAGAGTAAACTCGCGTTGCGTTTAGCTGCTGAAGCCCTTTTCCCCTACCTGAGTCTGTTCCTGTCTCTCACTTTCAGTCTCAATGAACTACATGGGGCAGCTCGCTGAGACCGTCTTCGTCACAGTGAAGGAGCTGTACCGGGGTCTGAACCCCGCCACGCTGACGGGCTGCATCGATGTGGTGGTGGTGAGGCAGCCCGATAACTCCTTCCAGTGCTCCCCGTTTCACGTGCGCTTTGGGAAGCTCGGTGTGCTGCGCTCCAAGGAGAAGGTGGTAAGCGGGGCCGGCCCTGGGACTATGCTTCCTCTCTGGTGTCTCCAGCCCTAGGTTATGGAAGAACTTTGTTTGAGGGGAATGGGAGCCTGCTGAAAGGGGTGCTTGCCAATTTTGGAGGGGATGCCCCAAATGGAACCCGTCCTCTTCTAGGGAGGACTGTGCTTCCCAGGAAAATTGGGAGGGGTCCCTTCCCTCGAAGGCTGGGTGGCGGTCAACCCTGTGAGTGACCTCAACCCTGGGGGAGTGTATCCCTGTATGCTGAGGGGTGAGTGGGTTTAGACGGACAGGCTTCTTCTGCCCCTTGCCAGGTTGACATTGAGATCAATGGGGAACCTGTGGACCTGCACATGAAGCTGGGTGACAATGGAGAGGCCTTCTTCGTCCAGGAGTCAGAGGAAAATGAGGTTGGTGATGAAGAGGTGCTGCTGGTCTGTGTCCGGTGTGTGCTGTGGCCACCTGGAAGTGCAGGCTTGAGGTGGAAGGACTGGGTTTGGACTGCCCTTCTTCCCCAGCATGACCTCATTGTCCCCCGTTTTGTGTCCAGAACGGTTCCTGCTCAAAAGGCTTTGTAGCCAGAGTGGGGGATCTGGGCAGTGGAGCACCCTGAGGGAGCATTAGACCGAATATTTGCATCCCAGAGTGTCCTCCCTCCCTGGGCACAGCTGCTGGCCGGCCAGGCGGGTATCTTGGAGCTTGGCCTCTTGGGGGATCTTGTGACAGGGACGTGAGTGAGCCAGATGCTGTGGCAGGCTGCCCGCTGTGCTGGGGAGCGGGATGGGACTAGCTGTGGCTTCCAGAAATCTTGGCAGGTTTCTCCCAGGCTGACTTGTGGCTGCTGCTAGCTTGGGCTGGGTTTGAGAGTGGAGAGAGGGCTCTAGAGCCGAATCCGACTTGCAGCCTTTGTAATTCTGGTCTTGTGGTGCCATCTCCTGCCTGCCTCTCCTTGCCTGCGTTAAAGATGTCTTTAGCTTGTGGCAGGATATTCCTGGTTTGGGTTAGTTGGTTTGGTTTTTAACTCGCGCGTTGCAC
>VZSC01015136.1:125375-136379 GCA_013398225.1 Steatornis caripensis | reverse complement strand
CGCGCCGGGCAGGTACCGCGGGGCGGGGCGGGGGGCGGTGGCGAGCAGGGCCCGGCGGCCCCCAGTGCCAACGGCGGCCTGGGCTGGAGCGGGCTGGGGGCACGGACGGGAGGGGGGTGGCTGGGGGCTTCGGCACGGCCGGGCCGGTCTGCTTCCCCGGAGTGATGAGGGCGGTTTAAAGACCCAATAATAGTAGGAAGAAATAATAACGGCAATAACAATTATTATTGATGATGATGAGCAGCAGCTAATCCTGTTACCCTTCAGCAAAGGGGTCCACGCGGATAAAACCTTGGGCAACGCTGCCCAGGCTCCCTCCTTCCCAGCGGGTAAGTGGGACAGTCCTGGCCGCCTGGGAGCAACGGCGGGAACTGTAAGGGGTCCCTCACGTATTTCTGTTTTAACGCAAGGCCACGGGCGTTGAAAGCGGCTGCTCTCGTGGCTTCGCTGCTTTCCTACCTCGGGATAATTGCTCCGTACAGCATTGCAGCTTGCACGCGATCGGCTGTTACGTTCTTGCTCCTTTCTCTCGCAGAATATATGATGTAGTTTCTGTCTGTAGACTGTTTTACTAGCGAGGTGGCTAGAGACAAGAGTTTACTCAATAAACTTGCCGTTCCCCGTGAGCAGCTTTAGCTTAGATAAACGGGCTTTAAAGTCCCGGTTTAGCGTGGGACTAGGACTGTTTACCATTCATCATTGTTAGTTAATTGCTATTTGGTTAAATATTTAGTTTGGATTAAGTTCTTTTCTTAAAAAATAATAAACAAAGGTGTGTTTAGTGATGTGGTTAAAGGCTTTCTAGAAGGTGTTTTAAAGATACTCTGCGGCAGGGAAGCTCCATAAAGTTATTTTCTGTGTGAATTTTCTTATTTGTAGTTTGCTCTGGCCGTTTTTGTAATTAGCCAACCTAAAGCAGCAGGGATATTCAGCTGTTTTCTTGAGTGACTGCAGACTTCTTGTCTTCATTGCCAGTTTTATTTCTTATTCTGAAAAGACAAAAAAATACAGTTTGCATCATTGTTTAAATCCACGAGCACTCACGGCCTGCAAATGGACCGCGTTCCGTGTAAGAGGACAGTACAAAGGAAGGGCAGTTTTGGAAAATGCGCTGAGGGTGGACTTCACTTAACACGCGTAGCTAGGAGCCAGCGGCAACACCGCTGCTTTTCCGCCCCGTCCACCCCCGTGGAGGTTTAATGAGCAGCAAGGACGAGGATCTGAGTTTCAGGGTTCGGTCTCAAAGCAGCCCGTTGCTTTCAGGTACCAGGATCCCTCTCCCTGCAGAGGCGAGTGGCACCAGCGAGCCGTGAGCATCTTCGCTGCGAGGGGCTCCCTGGTGCCACCCCCGGCCCGGGCAGATGGCAGCTCGCCCGACTGTTGCCCAAGATGTGCGGTGCCAGCTGAGTGGGTGCATCAGGGGAGGATGTGAGTGGGGGGAGGCCAGGGAGAGACAGGGAGGAGCAGAAAGCCCCCACGGCAAGCAGCAGCACGCTGCGGAGCCCGCTTCTGCGGGAGGCTTGGCGCCCTGCGTAAAGGGCTGCACTGCGCAGGGCCTTTTTTGGTGCAGTGCTGCAAACGCCTGTGTTCTGCAGCAGCGACCCTGTCGTCGTATAAACAAGGGTTTAATTTTGGAACTTTAATATTTAAGAGGCTAAAGTTTCCTTCGCTCAGACATGTTCTCATACACTGCCCATACTTCTCACCTACATTACCGATTGCTAACAGTGTCCCACGGCTGTGTCCATGGTCCGTTTGAGTATTTGTACTTGGGATAGTTTTCTTCTGTGGTATCACTCTTTCAGACGGGAGCGGGGTTTTGTAAGACGGCATCACCCTCGCTGGCCCTCCTGAGTTCTCACCTTGGCTATCCTCTATGATGAACAGGAAAGACAAGTAACACAAAAGGGCGTGTGGATGCTCAGAGCAGCAAAGGCCAGCACGGGCAGTCACCTACAATACTACTACCATTGCAAACCAAGGCCCTTTGGAATACAGACATAGGGATCCATCCTGAGGTGGGACCTCTGCTAGCAGTGACTTGTGTGACTCGTGTACCAACTCCTGCAAGCAGAGGCTGGAGCAGTGTTGATCTTCTGCTCCTGTCTTCTGCAGAGACCTTGCCTTTGGCTTTTTTCTGCAGTCAGTAGTCATTCCGTACATATCCCGTTTAGTGACGGGAACACAGGCATCTCCTTGGAGGGGACACAAGCTCAACTCGTCACTTGCTGATGAAGACAAAGTCATGGTTTCTCATCTCCTGTCCTGCTGTAGGTGCGTTGCCAGCACTTCAGACCTTGACTGGTCTGTTCTAAAACCATCAAAGAAGTTAGAGGAACAGGAAACAAACCGCATTAAAAGTGCTTTGGAGGAAGGAGTTACCATGGAGATGGAAAGTTGCGTGGTTTTTTCGCCCATGCTTTTAGAAGGCAATAGGTGCTTCTCAAACTTACTTGTGTGCTCTTGGTAACATGACTTGTCCCTCTTTCTTTGCAATGGTCCAAAGTTGTACGGCATCCGCGTGCTGGTTTTAATGGTTTCCGTCACTGCCATTCTCTCCAGTCACTCTGTTACCAGATCTCCAGCACCGAAGCTCACTGATACGTTAACCCCACGCCACCCAGAGTAGCTCCCTTCCAATGCCAGTTCCCTAGGCGTTCCCCATCTCGTGGCTTCTGTGAAATGGGTTTGCAGAAGGAAGCCTTTGTTGTTTGTGCTGTAGGAATTACATTAGTATTCTGGAAAAGCAATACCTGCCTTTAAAGTAGGATTTAGCATTTCTGTTACAGTCCTACACTTTCTTACTTGGGCCCACTTTCCTGCGGTGGCCCTTCCACAGCGTACCAGCCAGCTGGCCGTTTCCATAAAGCACCAATCGAAGGAATAATGTAGGCCTTGCACCCTTGAAAAATGCTTTAATTGTGCAGTTTTCAGTGCTGGCTATACTGGGCTGTGAAAGGCGTAGGAGCTGTGGTTAGATACGCTATAAAACTTCTCTCTGGTGTGTTTATCTGGCATCCTACAGTTTCACAGTGCTCTGTGATTGCAGACCATCACGCTGCCTGCTCGGCACAGTTTGTCACGTAAACGGAATGATGCACATACAAGAATTAGCCCTGCCCTGCTGGGACTGCGCAAATCCATCACACCAGGAGCCTGCCCTGCATGGCGCCC
The DNA here is from genome assembly GCA_013398225.1 of Steatornis caripensis. Taxonomy (NCBI): domain Eukaryota; kingdom Metazoa; phylum Chordata; class Aves; order Caprimulgiformes; family Steatornithidae; genus Steatornis; species Steatornis caripensis. The sequence continues at coordinate 133,205 of VZSC01015136.1, read as the reverse complement.
ACAGGGAGCACCCGGGGAGGAGCACCCGGGCGCGGCAGGGAGCTGTGGACCATCCCACATCCTGCAGCCAGCTCTCCGCGAGCTTCTCAGTAACACCACATCCATCACTTGAATAGGTGCAGTTACGGTCTGTTGGTTTTGTTTTTTTTTTTAATAATCTATCACTTTGAACCTACAAATTCTGAATTTAATCAGTTAATTTTTTCCGCAGCCACCGCGCATCATGAGATCGTTCCTTTACTCCTCACTGTTTTACCATGATTTTTTTTTTACCATGAGAGTTTTACAGTGTATCTTACCACGCCTCACTGATTTTGTATCATCTCCAAACGTTGCCAGCTCACTACATACTCATTTTCCAGAACATTTGCAAACACACTGAACGCTCAAGCAGCTCCCAGCACCCTGGCCTGTGTGTTTATGTGCATTTGAGCTCCGGGTGTTTAGTTTTCACCTGTACTCCACGTTTGGTGCAGGCAGTGAGTCGTCCTCCTGAGCAGCTCTCATCTTGGACAGTTTCATTTTAACCTCACTGTTTCAAGGCAGGAATGGCTTTATATAACCTGGATTTCATCCCCGGGGGTGGCGGGTTTGGTGTCAAGGCTGTGCAGAACCAAATGCTCGCCTGCACAAGTTGGGGGTTGTGGACTCTCCTGCGTGTGACCTCGTACGTGTTTCACCTTTAGCTGCAGTGGGGAGAGGTGAAGAAATGCTCCATCTCCAGCAAAGGAGCTGCAGAGCTCCAGATCTCCAGACCAGCATTACAGAAAGTGTCTGGTACATCTCACAGAGGGAAATGCTAACGGGAGAGGCTGAAAAGCAAAACCCCTGGGACGCCGGAGCTCCCGGGAGGTAGCCCTGATGAAAGAGCGTGTGTCAGAGGCAGGACTGGGATTCAAGTCTCAGTCATTCTTCGCTCACTGATGTGCACATCTGATGGCCTTGTTTTCACCTGTCACACCCAGTCTGCTTCCCTGTGTTCCCCTTGAGCACCTCTCTTCTCGCCCCGTTGATTGCAACGAGGTACCCTAAATGCCAGAAGACACTTTGCTGCACAAGCTCCCACTTCACGGACTCCTGAACTCTAGTGAATACCCTGGACCTTCTACCCTGCCATAGATGTACCTCTTGACAAGCTAAACATCCGACAGATGTGCGCAGAAATGCCGGACGGCGTTTTCCAAAGGAGAAAAGCTCCTGGGTTAGCGTACGTTGGGGTCTGTAGGAAAGCTGATCAACACAGAGCAGCCAGGTTAACGCATGTGCTGCTGTTGGAATCAGAGCTTCCCTTCCCGCCCCAAACCACGCAGCAATTCTTTGTGTCTTTGCACGGGGAAGACGAGTTACCACCACCCGCCGACGTCTCGCTCTTTTGTTCCTCGCTCCAGCGCGCTGTTCCCCGTGCTCTGCTTTGGATGCTGGTCCCCGACAGCTCACAGCCCGTCACTGGGGCCCATCGCATCGCTGTTCACGTGTGGATAGTCCTCGATAGCTCATTTACACCAGCCTCTACGTTTCTGTGCAATTCTTTACCTTGGAGATGAAACTAACCCCTTTAGTACTACTGTGCAGCACCGAAGTGAGCGGGGACACCACGCCTGTACATTTACAAAGGAATATAGACGTGTTTGTTTTCTGTTCTCCTTGTGTGAGGTGAGGTGCTCAGTGTAAAAGTAATTGGAATTAAAGTCTTGGTGCCTCCGTGCAACCAGGATTGTCATAGTTACAATGCAGGACTGCCAGCTCAGCAGTCATTGCTTAGAAATGACTTTTCTTCTCATATCACTACTAAGTTAGAATCCATGCAATAGTAATTTTAAAATCCATGTCCTTCATTATTTAAGATATCTGCATCTCTTCCCCATATCTTAAAGACTTTATGAGAATGTGTTGGATCTCTCTGATTTTGATTTAACTCTTTAGCTTCTCAGTGCTGGTAATTTAGTGTACAAGTGCAGCGAAGGCTTGTAAAAAAAAAGACAGCAAGGTCTTGTAAAACCTTTGTAATGATTCAGGTTTCAGAAAACGTGAAGACCCACTCCTTTCTTGAGGAGTAACAGCTGTTACGATCAACTCCTGAGGCCACAGTACCTCCCGAAGAGTGGCACCCGTGAAATCCTGCAAGATAGCCTGAAAGGCCGAGGCATTTCTTCTCTCCTTTCACGGTACCAGCCGTCTTCCCTCTCCATACGAGAAAATTCCCACACAGGAAGAGGGTCCGTATAGGCAGCTTGCTTTCTGTTGAACACCATTAGACTAAAAGCCGCTGTATGAAAAGTATTTTATAAAAATGGACAGCAAAGGCCCTCGTGCTGCTGTGTAACGCACTCATCGGGATGCTGTTTGCAGCTGTTGCTTTACTCTCTCTTTTTTTAAGTGCTCCATGGCTAAATTCAATGAGCTATGCTTGTGGTGATGCTCCGTGGTCCTGGAGCTGGTGCAGCTGTGTCCCACCGCACTGACACACCTTCCTCCCGCTGCCAAGGAGCTGCTCAGATCGCTGGGAGCCAGGACTGTGCCTGAACTGCTCCGGCATTCCCGCTCTTCCTCTGCCCTTCTGCCCGGCCTCCGCCAGAACTGCATTGGAAACGGTGATCCTGCAAACACCACCTCGCTTTTGCGTTTGTTTTTTTTTTTGTAGTTCTGGGCAAGTGGGCTGTGCACATGGCCAGTCCCAGCGGTGGGACCGTAGGTTCGGCTGTGACAAGCAGGGTGTTCCCACCACGGGGTGACCAGCACCTCTGCAAGATAACTCGGGTTGCCATGGCTACAGATGGAAAATAGGGCTACGGATTAACTCGGGCCAGTGTCGCACGAAGCACAACATCCCACGCCATTTTGCGCACACCTGAGACAGTGAAAGCTGAAGCAGTGGCCACCACAAATCCCCAAGTCCCCGCCCAGCCCTGAGTTCGTAGGTTAAACTTTCTGAAACTTCCTGAAATGAAATCATTGTGTGCAACAGCCTCAGGGATGGAATTGGGGTCGGGGTGAATAAGCAAGACTCCGGCAGAAAGAGCCTGTCTCAACCCTGTGACTTGTTATTTATTACTTATTGGTGCACCCCAAATTTTAAGGCCTTATGTAAGCTCTGATTTTTCCGCGCTTTCAGGCTGTGACTATTTAAGAGGAATTCTCACGGTGGTGCACGCACCTCCCCTCCAGACCGTGGAGGCGAGGCAGATGATGGCTTCAGCTGGACCGCAGGGCTGCAGCTCACAGACTGCCATGGACCAGCCAGCGGTGCAACACTGCTGGCAGTTCTGAGTGTTCCCAGAATATAAGCATCTTCAGGATGCGGTGAACACCTCCCAGGCAAACAAAAAGGGACATGTGAAGCCTGGAGTGGAAAAAAAAAAAAGACGACAAAAGTTTCTGCCCCAAGCAGAGCTGTTACTCACAGGTGGTTTTGGAAGCTCCAGGAAATCGCTTTGGGACGCTGCTGTTTCTCTTTCACAGTAACCTGCAGCACGGCCAGCGGTGCTAAAGCCGGAGGAGGACAGTTTCTGGCGGGCTGGTCTCGGCGTGTCACTGTGCATGAGGTTACTGCCGGCCAGAGAGCGAGCGCACGGGCACGGGCACCGAGGAAGAGGCCGTACAGGGCCTGCTGGAAACGCCGCTCGGCTTCTGAAGTACTGTGTCCCTCATTGTGATGGGATTCCAGCCCTAAGGAGTGAAAAGTGACAGTGTGGGCACGGATCTAAAGGGCAGAGGCTCATGTCCAGTGCAGTAAATGGGCACATAAATTGTGTTCGCACTGTTAATATCTTAATAATACGGCTGATCTTTGGTGCCCTCTTCAAAAGATGTATTTAAAGAAATCTTAAAAGTTTGTACCTTCATCACCATATACTCTTATTGCCTTGGTTTTTAGGAATAGAATTAGAAGCTGGCTTAGAGGCTTAAAACCAGTCCTTGCCGTTTCTTAGGTTCTGTCCCTTCGAGCAGGCTGAGAGCTAATCCTCAGCTCTCCTTTCCCCTTTAAAGGAGTAAACCGATACCGTCATGTACCGGCTGAGAAGGAGCTGGTTTGTGTGTTTTGTTTTTTTTTTAAAGAAAAATAGTTGGCAGGAACATGAGCAAAGCTGAAAGTATTTTCATCTGTTTTGTTTTGTAATGTTTAATGTTTTGTTTTCTACTTTACGAATTATACAAAGGAATCACTCGAAACAGTGTCTCCCATTCTGGAAAGAAAAAAAATAAATCTGCAGCGGGACTAATGTGACTAATCAGAATTGGACAAGCAAGAAAAAAACCCAAAATATCTTGACAAATGACAATATCTGTTTTTTTCTTAGGAAAAAAATACAGAAAAGCTCAACCTCTAATTGAGATTTGCTTGCAAAATAATTCCACGCTGGGAAGAGTAATCAACTCGTGCATAGATATATTTTTTGAGATTAATTTTTGTTCATCGCGTGGATTTTAGAATTTACTGGTGGTTTTCAAATGATTACTGCTATGTAAATGCAAAATATCTGTCCTAACTTTTAAACTGTTGCGTACCCTTGTTGTATGAAAGGCTGCAAAAGAGAACTCACCAAAAAGACGCAGCTTAAAAAAAAAATAATTTTGGCAGATTGAGGAGAAAAACAGCTGGGAAAGGAGTCTCTTCTTGCTCCCTCTTTTTTACAGGTATTTGAAAAAGATAAGAGCTTATAATTACTTATTTTAGAACTATCTAGAAGCCCCAGCTGAGACTCAGAGGCCAGCGTGGCTCCGTGCTGTACAAGCAAAGCCAGTTTATCCCTGGCCAAAATAATTTACAATCCCAGTTTCAAGGCTGAGACAAGAGGCAGAGATAAAGCTCAGCCAGCAGCAAACCCAGCACGAACAGCAGAATGCCACGGTTAGTGACGCCGCCGGTTTATCCAGCTGAGCTGATGAAACCACTCTGAACGGGATAAGTCTCAGTAATAAAAATAAAAAGCATCTCAGGAGTTTTTCAGATAAGGGCAAATAATTTGCGGCATCAAGTTTTCAGTGCTGTGGGAGGGTCTTGGCAGCTGACGCTCGATGACGAGCCGCAGGCAGGCGCGGTGCTCGCTGTGTGTGTGTCTGGCAGCTCCCGGGCTCTCGTGGGTGCTGTGCTGGGGGTGGGAGTGGGGACTGAGGCGATTCGCGTGAATCACAGCAGATTTCCCAATCTCTCGCTGTGCTTAGCAAAGCAGTCACTCCAGGCACGGGCTGGCAGACACACGCATTCGCTGAGATGTGCCCTCGTATCCGTAGGTGTTTCTAAGTCACGGCCAAGCCTCTCCGCGCACACGCAGCAGCAGTGCCTTGCTGGAGGTGCATCCCGCAAGGCAGTGGGCGAAGGGAGGAGGGCTGCTCTCGGACACGGTCTGCTGGTGGCACGGTGATGCTAAGCAAGCTGCTTCGGAGTGTCTGATATTTTTTTTCCCCTGTTTATTCATTTCCCAATTGCAAAACACTGCTTTGTCACACTGGGGAAACTTTTAACGGGAGGTTTTCTTGTACCCAGGGTGTAACTCTGGGGAGTTGGGAGGCTGCAGCAGGACTGCCAGCCGGGACTGCGGGACAGCCAAAACCCCTGCTACAGCATCAGCCGGGACACGGGAGACTGGAGCTGCAAGACTGCTCTCTGTGGAGATCAAAGCAGGCGAATTTCCATCAGCCCAGGTGAGCGCCCATCAGCCCAGCGGTGCCAGCTGTTCTGCAGTGCACCTTTCTCACTTAATTAAAAACGTAAAAAGCAAGGCGCAAGCCCTGGATCTGCGTTTCAGCGAAGAGAATCTCAACCATGTAAAATGAAATCTTTTCTGATGAGCTGTAAGTGAAAATACTATTTACTGAAGGGACAATCCTGCTCCAAGCTAACAAGATATTATTTTCCGGACAGACACCCTCTTCCTAACTCTCCTCCGAGAGCCGCCCAGCCGGGCCGTACGTGTCGGTGTTCCCAGGGGAGGCAGCCGACCAGCACTGTCCCACCCAGCACGTCCAAAACCTTACCACCACTTACAACCTGCCAGGCCGGCGGTGCCAGATGCGACGCCGTTGGCGTTTCAGATCCTGCCCTCTGTGATGGCTGCGTCCTAATGTTCGTCGGGACTTGGTTTCTTTCTTTCTAAAACATCCGAATGGGCTCAGTTGGACGCTTGAAACGAAATCCTGCTGTTCCCCCTGTACTTGCGGGAGAGCTGTTCCTCACTTAGGTAAATCCAAGGTATCGAAGGAGTGTTTGATGAATTTCTCCTTTGTTTTACCAGCTAGAAGGTCTTTCAGTCACTGGCTGTTTTTCCCAGCAGCAGCAATGTGTGCAGACCGAGATCCATCTCGAGCAGAGGGGCCCGAGTGATTGCTGCTACAGAAACGAAAAGGAAAAACATAGCATTAACTCCTGGTTTCTGATAAAACAAAACTAAATTATTCTAGCCAAAGCGATACATTTTCTGGCTAAATATTTAAATTGGTAATTAATATAGATTCCTTTAGGGTAGGAAAGCGGCTGTTTTCCATAGTTTTGTAGGCTTTACAGGAGAAATAAACTACTGTAGTTTGGAAATCAGAGGCTTAAATATGTCTGTTCCGTACTAAACATTTTGTAATGCTGCTTAACTCGGCTCTCTGTGTGAACGTTGTCCAGGAGAAAATAAACCACCAGGGATTTATGGCAGTTCCTACGGGATGTGCTGGTGCACAGCACCGCTCCAGGGGGTTTTAACCACCAGGCAACTCCGGCCCAGGACTGAGCTCCCTGGGGCTGCCGGCGATTCGGGGAGCCAGTAGGAAGGTGGAGATGTTTCAATCTTTAATCAGCAAAGCACACGTTACTTGAAACCCTGTTTTCCAGCGGTTTAACCTGGTTTTGCTAACTGGGGAGAGCAGGTTTCCAGGGCCGGTTGCCGAGTTAAGCCTGCGCCGATCAGCTGGAGCCCGGCTGAGGAAGGCCGGTGAGGCGGGACGCTGCGGTCGCTCTGGCCGGAGGACATCGTGTTCCTGGGGTTACGCAGTAACGAGCAGCGTGTGCCCCCCATCCCCTCTGCTGCCGCAGTGGGCACCGATCCCCTTGCCATTCACAGCCTCTGCATCCCCACGTGAAACAGGAAACCTTGAAAAAGCAGAAGTGTGGCTGTAATTAGGATTAATCTATTTTTAGCAAGCTGTCTGGTGCCCTGTCCATGCTCCAGCTGAGATGTTTAATTCTATCTAGCTTGACTCTTTCTGCAGCTGCACCCAGGATTGATACAAAAATTTTCTCTTAAACCTTTGATTTGTTGGGTTTTTTGCTTTGGTTTTGGTTGGGTATGGTGGTTTTTACAAAAACCCTTTTTTCCCCCCACGTGCTATAGCTGGAAAATCCAGCACTAAAGTAATACAAAGGCGGCTGTATAAAAGAAGTTGTACAACTTTTACTATCATTATTATTCATTTTACTATGTCGTTTGGAAACCTCGTCATAGATCAGGAATGTGTTGTACCCTGGGCTGCACAAACAGCACGGAAGGAAAACTGCCTCTTCCAAGCTATACTGAGTAAAAACATGTAGTGATGCCAACACGATTTTTGCTAAATAGCAGCAGGACATGATGTTGAAGACATCTCTGAACAGCCAGCTGAGCACCTCGTCATTTACTGATCCCATATTTAAGTATCTGCAGTTCGTATGTTCAGCCTTTCATAATGTATTTGTGAAGGGACCTTTAAGTAAGATTAGCCGTTAGGAAAACACTGCTAAACACAGTTGGATCGAGATCAATGGATTCCTCCGTCTCACTGCCCCCCGCCCCGGTAATGTTTGGCTTTTGCAAATATTCGTGGCCCTCGTGAGAGCGGCCGGAGGGGCAGGCACGGGGCGGCGGGGGC
>VZSC01015136.1:91703-125237 GCA_013398225.1 Steatornis caripensis | reverse complement strand
AAACGAAATCCTGCTGTTCCCCCTGTACTTGCGGGAGAGCTGTTCCTCACTTAGGTAAATCCAAGGTATCGAAGGAGTGTTTGATGAATTTCTCCTTTGTTTTACCAGCTAGAAGGTCTTTCAGTCACTGGCTGTTTTTCCCAGCAGCAGCAATGTGTGCAGACCGAGATCCATCTCGAGCGGAGGGGCCCGAGTGATTGCTGCTACAGAAACGAGAAGGAAAAACATAGCATTAACTCCTGGTTTCTGATAAAACAAAACTAAATTATTCTAGCCAAAGCGATACATTTTCTGGCTAAATATTTAAATTGGTAATTAATATAGATTCCTTTAGGGTAGGAAAGCGGCTGTTTTCCATAGTTTTGTAGGCTTTACAGGAGAAATAAACTACTGTAGTTTGGAAATCAGAGGCTTAAATATGTCTGTTCCGTACTAAACATTTTGTAATGCTGCTTAACTCGGCTCTCTGTGTGAACGTTGTCCAGGAGAAAATAAACCACCAGGGATTTATGGCAGTTCCTACGGGATGTGCTGGTGCACAGCACCGCTCCAGGGGGTTTTAACCACCAGGCAACTCCGGCCCAGGACTGAGCTCCCTGGGGCTGCCGGCGATTCGGGGAGCCAGTAGGAAGGTGGAGATGTTTCAATCTTTAATCAGCAAAGCACACGTTACTTGAAACCCTGTTTTCCAGCGGTTTAACCTGGTTTTGCTAACTGGGGAGAGCAGGTTTCCAGGGCCGGTTGCCGAGTTAAGCCTGCGCCGATCAGCTGGAGCCCGGCTGAGGAAGGCCGGTGAGGCGGGACGCTGCGGTCGCTCTGGCCGGAGGACATCGTGTTCCTGGGGTTACGCAGTAACGAGCAGCGTGTGCCCCCCATCCCCTCTGCTGCCGCAGTGGGCACCGATCCCCTTGCCATTCACAGCCTCTGCATCCCCACGTGAAACAGGAAACCTTGAAAAAGCAGAAGTGTGGCTGTAATTAGGATTAATCTATTTTTAGCAAGCTGTCTGGTGCCCTGTCCATGCTCCAGCTGAGATGTTTAATTCTATCTAGCTTGACTCTTTCTGCAGCTGCACCCAGGATTGATACAAAAATTTTCTCTTAAACCTTTGATTTGTTGGGTTTTTTGCTTTGGTTTTGGTTGGGTATGGTGGTTTTTACAAAAACCCTTTTTTCCCCCCACGTGCTATAGCTGGAAAATCCAGCACTAAAGTAATACAAAGGCGGCTGTATAAAAGAAGTTGTACAACTTTTACTATCATTATTATTCATTTTACTATGTCGTTTGGAAACCTCGTCATAGATCAGGAATGTGTTGTACCCTGGGCTGCACAAACAGCACGGAAGGAAAACTGCCTCTTCCAAGCTATACTGAGTAAAAACATGTAGTGATGCCAACACGATTTTTGCTAAATAGCAGCAGGACATGATGTTGAAGACATCTCTGAACAGCCAGCTGAGCACCTCGTCATTTACTGATCCCATATTTAAGTATCTGCAGTTCGTATGTTCAGCCTTTCATAATGTATTTGTGAAGGGACCTTTAAGTAAGATTAGCCGTTAGGAAAACACTGCTAAACACAGTTGGATCGAGATCAATGGATTCCTCCGTCTCACTGCCCCCCGCCCCGGTAATGTTTGGCTTTTGCAAATATTCGTGGCCCTCGTGAGAGCGGCCGGAGGGGCAGGCACGGGGCGGCGGGGGCGCGGAGCAGCCCCGGTGCCTCCCCAGGGCAGGGGAACAGTACCTTGAAGCAGTGTAGGGGCATCAGGTCTCTTGGAAGTTTTCTTTGCAGCAGCCGTGCTCTCTGGTGGGCAGGAAGCCTGCGGGTGGTCCGCTGCCTCCTGCCTGGGAAGATGCTCTCCTTAGGGAAAAAACCCAGCAAAACGCTGCTCTCTCGCAGAAAACACAGCAGTCAGCCCAGGGGCATGTTCTGCTTTACGTGTAGGGGCAGGGTGTATTTTCCTCTACACCCCACCTGTGCCCCCCCCACCGCCTCTTCTCCCCGCCGTGTGTTTTGGTGACTCATGAAGCTTCCAAGTGCTGAGCATGGAGAACGGCTATTTCTGTGCTTCCACTGCAATCCCTGCTACCTCCGACTGTGCTGCCAGTGCACCTCAGCCATGCACAGCACCCCCGCCAGCTCTATTCTTAGCAGCTAATAGCTGAAATAATTACTTTTGTCTCAGTGCTGTTGGCTCCTTAGATTTGGAACTGAGCAGAACCTGCAGCTCGAGGAGCCTGGCTGCCCCTGATCCCTCTGCCAGCGTGGGCAGAGCGGCCCGGGGTCCGGGAGCCGACCTCTGGGCAGCGTTTCTGTCATTGTGCTGACCAGGAACGCTGCGGGACGGCAAGCAGAGTGAGTAGAGCTGTCGGCTGAGGATGCTAAAGACCTTGAACCCGGCTTCAACACAGGGCATAAGCTCTGCTTTGAAGCAGCCTGTATGTTAATGTAGTGCCACCTCTTTGGAAAGGATCTCAGCTCTTCCAGCTGGGATTTCTTCCCAGGGTAAATTCCAGGACTCCAGCGTTCCAAAGGGAGGGCCGGGTTTTTAACCAGAGGTTTCCATTTCAGTGCCTGCTTTCTTGCGTGGGCTAGGTTTGCACGAAGAATGCAAGCATTTTATGCAAATGTGACCACCCGATGCCAACACATCCCCGACAGTTGTTGGGAACGAACCCACACCTCTGGCTTTGCAGTCTTTTGATCTCAACACCAGCTATTCCATCCAATTCCTTTGAACCGCCCTCCAAAGAGGACAACGAAAACGCCCCACCCCAATCTCCGTGCAGTCGGTCGCACGCACCCAAGCAGGCGCACGGAATCAACGTTAAAACTGTTTCAGGAGGGTTTTTTAGTGTTATACACCTGCCTGCTCCTCCTCCGCTTGGTTGGGACCCCAATGAGAACAACAGCATGCGTACGCCCTGCGCTGGCGAAGAACTGGCAGCGCTGAAAACATTGCAGAAGCCATTTCTCTGGCATTCACTAATGAAACGTGTCTGGAAAACAATAAACGTTTCGGAAAAAACCCCAAACCTAAATGTTTGTTGTGACCCTGTCTCTCTAATTTTTCTACTGCTGCAGTGGAGCAAAACCATGTCGAATATCCCCTGACAGACTCTGGAAGCTGCGTTAGCAATTATTCCTATTTTGGAGTTGCAAGACTCCAGTTCCCTGGAAATCTGCGTGTCCTGGGGGCTGTTAGGATAGCACTGCGAGACCGTGAATTGTCTCTTGTTGTCCACGTGCATGTGAAAATAGAAGGAAGGCTTCAAACTCTAACTTGTGCTTTTCTTTGAAAAATGAAAGCACATACCTCCTCGAAATAATTTCCTATCAGTTTCCTCCAAAAGCCACCCTGTTCCGGCAGCTTCTGTTTCAGGGGACGGTTACGGCTCACTAATTGACTGGGGGCCTTCTGTGCAACAAGGACTATAATTAAGCAAGAGGCACAACTTGAGTAAAATCTGGGAGCAAGGAACTCCCGAATTTCCGTATCAGCTTTGACCCTGATTCCACATTCAATGTAGGTCAAATTATTTAACCTTTATTCAATTCAGCCTTCCCATAGGCAAAACTGTATTAATTTTAAATCGGCAAACATTAAGAACTTGAGAGTTTCCGTAAGTAACAAACACTGCTTCTTTATTTGCGGTCAATGGAGACAATTGTTTTACTATCGCAAAGAGTCAAGGAAGATTGTTTTTTTAAGGACGATTTTCTATTACAACATTCAGATTAAAAGAAAAATTCTAAAAATTAACCGCCCTCTGACTGGTAAGGGTTAGGGGAAACATTCCTGGCAGATGGGCTACCATGTTACTGTCTCTGCTGGTATTCCCTGAACGGAGCTGGCTGGGAATTCTGTGCCGAAATAGACTTTTGCTGGAAAACATCACTTCGCTGAGGTTGTGAGCAGTTTGTGAGGAAGAGGTAGTGCTGACACATTTCGCATTTTGAAAAGAGCGATCCCACGTCAGCATTTGAAAAACGTACTGGTTTGCATTTTAAAGCAACTTGCATGACTTTTGGTTGGTAAACTGAAGAACGTTGTGCTAAGCGTCATTATTGTTAACTTGTACATTCCCCTGCCCACGTCTGCCCGATTCTTTGCTCCTTCCGTTTATTGCCAACCGCTCCCCGAGGTGATGTGCCCAGATGCCGTGTACGTGGGTATCGAGGTCGAGCGGTCAGAGATTTACAGCTGTACAGACCTGCTGCGTCTCGGGCAGGAATTTGTTTGGCATAGTTGAGGCCTTTGGATTATTTGATCTCAGCCTTTTAGTTAAACAGGAACATGCCCCGATGTTAACAATCGCAGTTTCCTGCAGTCGGAGGAAGGTGTGGCCGATGGCATTTAAACCGAAACCCGAGCCAAGGCTTCACCAGCAGGAAGCTGAAAGTGCGGGTACTACTACCACGAGGGTTTCGTTCGTCATTAAAAAGACCAAAGACCTTCCTCAGTGGATGGCTGAGGTTATTTTATCACCCACAATGCCAATAATGACGTGCATGAGCGGTAGATTTTTGTAACGTCAGACTTCACGTTATTGCTATTAAGGTCACTGTAGCATGACAGCAGAAAATAGCATGGGAGATGCCAGAGAACTGAGGATGCACCTTTACGTACAGTTTGGCATATAAGCAGTGCAAGCCCACGCTTCCTCGGCTCGCTGACCTCGCTCCCTGACCCTTTCATGATGCGGAGGGAAACGGTCAATTGATGGCAGACTTGGTAGTGACGGCTGGGTGTTCAATCCCTCCCACCCCCACCCCCCCCCCCCCCGAGAAATTTATTTTTCCCCTAGCATCCAGCCTGGACCGTTCAAGTTGTCAGTCGTGACACCTTAGTACATTGTCTCGCACTATCAAAGCTTTTTTTTGTTTGTTTTTTATCAACACTGTAAGCACCCACGGCAGAGCTGTAGTCAGCCACGAGGTCACCCGTCCCTTTGGAGTGGATACTTACACTACGTTTGCCCGGTGAGACTGGTCTCCCCTGCCTCCCACCACAGCCGTGGGATTATTTCCATTTACCAAACTTCATTTCTAGCCCTGGACTTTGCTTCCTCGCAGCCAGTTTTTACAAAACCAAAGTTCTGCCTCCTGCTTTTAGAGTTTGGGGAGGGGGGGGGGAACAGTAACAAAACGTGTAAGTGGGCTCCACTTAAACCAGAAAAGCAGCACAGCTTTCTACCATGGAATCACGGCCTCTATCTCCTTACTTCAGCTCACAGAAAATGCCACAGCCTGACCAACATTTAACTGACTCAGCTGTGTGAGAAGAGGACTTTATTTTTTTGGGGTCTCGTTACTCAGCTCGGAGTGCTGAAGCTTCCCGTTGTGCCGTGTTTTCTTAGCTACGTGCTTGAGCGTTTCCCAGCGCAGCGCAGCTTTGGGTATTCTTGGGAGCCTGAGTGCCACCACAAAGTAAATACTTACAGTCAGGTAAAGGTAGAAATGTTCCACGGCTGGTGATTTTCAAATGAATTAAACCATAAAATAAATGCCGCCTTTCCCCTGAAAGCAACCAAAAAGATGTAAGTTGACATAAATCAAAGCTCCATTTTACTTTCTTAAAATACCACAAGACTGACAAAACCGCTGTGAGCTAAAAGCACCAGTCAACTGTCCCATTTCTGAGGCTCCCAGTCTTTTATCTTGCCATACGCAATCATGGTCAGAGCGGCGCCGGGTCTTGCGGGGCCAGCGAGATGGCCTCTGTCTCGTCTGCACATCACTGGTGTGTCGTAAATCAGCCGCACACTGACGGGGGAAACGGGGAACGTGGAAAATCCGCTCTGCCCCTGCGTGTTGGTGGAGCTTCTGAGATAACTCAGGGGTAACTGAAACCAGCACAGACAGCTTAACATCACATAAAACACCGGCCTACTTTAGCGAGTATCACTGCTGGGTGACTCATTTAAGTAGCCATAGCGCTCTTACAGTTTTGCCTTCATTAACTGAAGCAGTTAATGCTTGCAGCTTTGGCCGCAAAGCGTGTATGTAAGGCTTGAAGTCTCATGGGCTTGATTGCATAAGAAGCCACGTCTTGTGGCATTCAGTTGATCAAGCACTACTTCTTTGGTCACGTGGAGGTTTAATTTCCCCTTGCATCAGCTACAACAGACCTTTAACATTTTTTGTACTGGTGCCTGACTGTTCAGTTCGCGAGGGTCATCCCCTCCGCCCCGCACTGACAGCCTGCACTGCTCTCCCCGGTCCCTAGCTCATAGGATTTTTTTTTTTTTTCAGAATCCTATCTGAGAAACCGGGAGCTTGCAATTCTTCTCATTTGTGTCTGTGCGTAACAGGTGTCATTTTCAGTGTAGTACAGACAAATCCCAAAATAGCTCAGGCTCTTCAGACGCTGCGAAGAGAAAAAATAGTGGTTACTTCAGCTTTGGTTGTAGTGAAAAACCCAAAGCTTGCAGCCAGCTCTGAAGTCCGGAATTAAAATGGCAGATGTAGCTGCGTAGTAGTGATCTCTCTCTTGATTCTGTGCTTTTCAGATGGACCGCTGGCTCTCTGTCACGCTCTTTTCTATATGCGGACCGACGCATGGACTCTCTCATACAGCGCTAGCTTTCCATTAGCTTCTCTTTGATTCCCAGATGCTGTATCTATCACTGATCCTCCTCCACATTTTCCGGTTTTGAGGCTACAAGACGGGAGAGCAGCGCTTGTCCTGCCCAGTGCCGAAGCTGACCGAAGGCCACCCAGTTCATGCACGGGGGCAGAGGCGAGGCGAGAGTGTCCGTCTGCAATGGATCTCTTGCCTGCTGAAATACACAGCTGCTTGCGGCCTTTCTTTGACAGAGATTATTGGATTCTGGTGACTCCAGGAACGCAGTTGTTATTTCCCCTGCCTACTCTGAGCATTTTGAATCTGTGCGTGTGATAACGCTTATTAATACTGCTCAGATTCGGAAGAGCCTATAGCTTACCCGTGCTTTGAGCACCTTCTCTTACACCGTGCAGCGGCCCAGCGGCTGAACTGCATTCAGACCACCGTCTTGCGGCCAGCGTAGCAGGGTCTTGCGCGTCCAGCAGTGGCCTCGTGCTTTTATGCCCAGAAGACCTGTGTTCGTTCACAGGAGCAGCTCCTTTTAAGTTGCCCTGTGCTTCAGGGTAACTGCCTGCTGAGGATTCGCAAGACGCAGGCCTAAAACATTTTATTTTAGGAAGTCAAGTAGTGGTTCCTGTCACCGAAACAGTTAATCAAAAAGCACTAACTCTCTCCTGGAACGTGTGTGTGCGCGCGCGTGTGTGTGTGTGTGTTTTTGTTTTTTAGAGCCAAGAAGATTTGCTTTGGTTTTTTTAAAGCAGAAACCACCACAAAGTTGGCTGTGGTTTCAGCTGCGCTCGTTCGAGATTTGTACTGCTGACTACCAATCCTAAAAGAGTTAACCTACTAAGTATGACTCAGAAGCAGAGAAGGAGATGCAAGGCTGAGAGCCTCGGAGGAAGCACAGACACAGAGGTGAGGAACGTAATAATTACCAAAAAAAGGTGCAGAGTCCAGGAGCGACGTTCCCCTCGGTTCGCCGGGCCCTGGCACGGCTGGCACGGGCTCCCTGGAAAGCTGCAGTTCCGCTCTTATAACACAGGGAGCAGGCTGGAGAATTTAGAGCTGCGTCACAGAGCTCAGCGAGAGAGTGAGAGAGCAAGCTCCGTCGATAGGTCTACCAGCAACAGCCCTGCTGCAGCAAGAGGGGAGAGAGGCAGCAAGAGAGGCAGAGAGGGCTCCAGAAAGAGAAGTAACACCAAGAGCAGGGACTGGGCTCCTGCCACCACCCAGCGTCATTTAAAGATCGTATTTGGGCTCGGTTGGCGTAGGAGGCTTCGCCCATTGACGATGCTGGAGACCCGGCGCGCTTAATCCCGCGGGGAGGGAGAGTGGGCAGACACCGAAAGGGTTAACGGAAAGGAAATTTCTGGAACCTTCTATTCTGCGGCGCTACACAGCGAGCGGAGGGCTGAGGACTGCGCAGATGGTGCACGGGCAGAGCTCTTCAGTCCGGTTCGTCTTTCCCACGTACGTACCCTTTGATCGGGATGGGGCTTGAGCTGCAGCTACGTATTTTAATTATTTGCAGGGCGTCCCTTTCCCCCCGCGTCCCTAAGTTCGGATCCCAAAGTGCCTTTATTATTATTTTGGCTGGGCATGATTGCTCTGTTCTGCGTCAGAGCTGTTTTCTCAATGGAACTATGGCACAGGTTGTACTAATGTCACTCTTGCCGGCATTGCTGTACTGCAGAGGAGGGTAGTAGTCGTGGGGGAGAGATGACAACTTTGCAAAGACTGCTGTTTTCATGTTTGGTTTGGGCTTTTTATCCCCCCCCCCCCTTCCCTGTCTCTCTGAAGGCTGGCATGTTGGCGAGGGTTTGGCGGAGGGGTTAACAGGCGCTCTGCGTTTCAGAGCTTGGAGGTTTGTCACTGCGTAGTTCGCAAAGTGGTAAACGGTGACGCAGTGATCATTGCAGGGCATGTCGTCCAGTTTTTAAAAGCACTGGGGACAGGTAGACGGTGCCTTCCAGACGCTTCCACACCAGCTGAAAGGGGTTAAGGATGAGTCGAGATGGGAAGCTAGCGTTTAGGGATTAAATGTCATCATTTTGGCGTTGGAAAGTTGTTTACCTTGCTCTCTCCGTGTCTCCATGTTGGCAGCCTTCCAGCTCACATGTGATAGTCTTCCCTGTACTGCTGCATCATTAACTAAGTGGCAGAGCCGGCTCCCCATTGGCCGGGGAGGGCTCTCAGCCCAAAGGCGCCGTCCGATTGGCGGAGGAGGTGATGGCAGGTGAAAAGCCCTCGCGGATTGGTCGAGGACTGGGTGTCAAATCTCAACGTTGATTTCACTTGCTTCAAAGTGCCGGCAGCTCCCTGCCCGCTCGCTGCCCGCTCGCCGGCTCCCCGGTGCCCCTCGGGCAGGGCCAGCGGGCGGGAAAGCAGCAGCGAAGTCCTGGGGCGCCGGACCCCGCACCCGTGGGTGCCCCGCGCGGACGCCGGCGGAGCTTTCGTGTCACTGTGCCGTTGTGACGATGACGTGTCAGAGCTGCGAACCGCGGCGAAGGGGAAAGCAGTGGCGTTCGGGGCTTTTCTCCTCGCTCGCTTGCTTTCCTCCTCCTCCCTTATGCGGTGGTTAATTGTTAGCAGGACTGTAAACTGCTTGGGGCAGGGATTGCAGCTGGAAATTATGTCGTGGGAATAATTAAAGAAGTGAAAAAGACTCTTGCCCAAACTCAGCTTTTGTTTGCCTAAGTGTGAGTTTGCCACGGGCTCGGTAACATCAGGGAGAGCTGAAGACAGCCCTAAGTGACGGCTCTGTAAAGGTCTGCAAAAGAAATAACGGCATTAGAAAGCAGGGGCTGAAGGACTGGGAAGGACTGGGTAGGATTGAATGGGAGACCGAGGGCAGAGAGCAGCTCCAGAGAGAGCATGAGGAAATGAAGGGGAGAACACTTTTCTCTCTTGACCATTTACTATACTATTTTTTCACCTCTCTTCTTAAAGCGACCAGCAATGAAGATGGCAACTCTGCCTGGGAGTGCTGAGGACACAACCAGCTTTGAGCTTGGTCCTTCTGGCCGAGGAAGTCTCCTGATTATGCAGTGGAGTGGTAACTTTGCTTTATCATACAGCAGGGAACGTTATTCCATAGCCTTTCATCATATCGAGGCTTAAACAAGTTTAAGGATGTGGTAGCATAAGCATTTAATCTATATTACTCACTCGCTGACATCTCAAGCGTCGGGTCCGGTTGTTTAGCAACAACCGCTGGGTTCAGAACCGGCTCAGACATACTGCGTCCGCCATCTCCATTACTTCAGCAGCAGCCTGTCCTCTGAACGGCAGTCTGAGAGAGAGGGAGAGAGAGAGGAGGGCTGGATTTACACCCGTACACCCACCCCGACTGAATTTTGGTTGTTTGGTTACAAAGGCCGTACGCACTGCGGTTTTATCCCCGACTCCCTTCCTTTGCGCAGTACCGTAGAAGGGAGGATGCCATTTCCAACGGCAGTGCGGTGGTACGAAGAGGGAGGGAAAAAGAAAACAGTAGGTGCCACTCCCCACTTTTTTCCCTCTTTCCCATCTCCACCTGTCTTGCCTCCTCTCCTTTTGTGCCAGATTCCATAGGGAATTTCAGACTCTTACTGCAGTCATCACAACCCCTCCTGACTCACTGAGCCTTCGCTGGCTGTAGCTGGCTCCCTTGGAGCATCCTTGCCTCCTGCAGCGCCAGTTCCGCAGAGCAGGGGAACAACAGGAATAGCAGCAACAACGGTGGTGGTCCCTGCGGCAAGACGGACAGGCATAAATACACACACATATAGGAACAGTACAAGGCAGTCGCGGAGGTCATTCTGTACAGCCAGGAGCTGGACTAAGAAACAACGCTCAGTCGCACGGAAGACGGGTGGGTTGAGCCTGTTTTACCGAGTGCGGACAACCCTTTGTGTTTTTCCCCATCACAGTTGTGGGGTGGAGGCCGTCATTAATTTGCGAAGCTAGTGCATCTTAATGGCATTTCTCAGTCCTTTGGAAGGCGGTGCAACTGGCAGTTGGTATACTTGCTCAGGCATATGCGTACTTTTAAAAGTATCTGTGTTCAGCGCAGGGATACGTTTGGTTTTATTCGTTTCGCTACCATCTTTTTGCCACAGTGATATTTTAATTGCGTGCGACTAAATGGAGGGAGGGCAAGGAGGCAGAGAGAAAAGAGGAGATATTTCAGTGTTAAACTTCAGCTGAAATCTCATTACTCAGGAATTGAGGTTACTGTCAGCAGGTAAATCTGTGGGACTGTCAAGAAACAAGGCTAAGAAGGGGACGCGGCGTATTTCTGTAGGACAGTAGTGATTTTGCGCATAGGGGTGGCACCGTTACTGTATGTTAGCCATACACGGCTAACTGTTCTGTAAGCGGTTTCTGCGTATTGCCGCAGAAGGATTTGGGAAAGCCATGATTTCTTCCTCCCTGTGATACGTGTGTGTGTGACACTGTGTAAGCTGACGCATTTTTCTGTACGGTGGTTTCATTCCTTTGTAAAGTGGGGTTTATCGTCTCTCTCAGCCTTAGTGCAACATTATGACGCAGTATTCGTTAATGCATTGGGTCTGCTGGCAAAATACATACGATTTTCTTGGGAGTTTTGGCTGTTGAAGGACCAGAAAATTTGGTAAAGGAAGTTAAGGATTGCAAATGCTCACGACAAAGATTTAAAAGCATTACCATCTTATTCTTCTTTGGTACCGAAGGAAGGCTCTCTGACTGACGAGACAGCCATGATCCCTTTCTGCACTTGTTTTGCCGATGGTCATGTTACATCTGTGACGCAGTCCGATTTTGCTGTTGGTTCCCGTCTGTGCTTTACAGAGTTGAGCTGATGAGGGCACAAGCTTGAATATGGTTAGAAACATTAATTTAATATTGATGTTAAAGTTCGCAACCATACCTGAAGTGGCAGGGATATCGGCATCCGCCTATTTCACCACCCACAAACGGTGAAGGAATTCGAATCACCGCGACAGCACCCCTAGCCATTTTGTTGCTCGCAGAGTAGACTGTCAGCCTGCAGCACTGCTGCTGCTGCTGCTGCTGTTAATTTCCATGTCATACAAATACAGCGTTGGGCTCTGTGTCAGGAGCTTTACTGATGCTGTGAGAAGCTTAAAGTCTACGAGCAAATGTTTTTCTTTTCTTATTTGGGAAAATTCATTAAGATGTCCAAACGCCAAATATTCTACCCTCACTCCTCTTAGAAATCACTTCCAGACCTACGCAGAAAATTCGCTGTTGCCGTGTATTTTTTTCTAAAACTTGTTCACAGTGTTTTCTTACAGTTTAATATGGGTGTGGCTGGGGGGGAGGGTTAAGATTTAAGTCGGTTAAGTATCTGTATCGCTGATGCTAATGGACAGAGATGCAGGCAAGAGATAAGAGCTGCCCGTATCCTCTACGTGTCTGCATACAAACGTAGATAGTCCCAAGCCTAGGCTGCGAACATGCCCTTGCTATGGAACAAGAAGGGAGTACTCGATTCTGTTCTCACCCACCCAAAAGTTTTGGTGCAGAGGCGGCAGTAGAAGGAGCCAACACGGGAATCTCACAAAATGGTTTCGACAGCATTCAGAGATGCCGGTGCCGTTTATACTGGCACGGCTCCGAGAGCGGTACCGTGAGCTGCCTGCTGCAAGGTCACTCCCCTGAGTCATTGTCAGCGACCAGTTGGTTCAGGAACTCCCAATCCACATTTCTTGGAACTGTGGCAGCACTTGAGTGCTGAACCTGGAGGTGAGGCTTCAAAATTAATGCTACTGCAGTAGTGGGCCACTGAGTCCAAAACTGTAGATCCAAAAAATCCCACATCTCCAAATTGTTTTTAAATCCCCATCTATAATTTGTTTCTTGAGTGAACTACAAAATCTTTGCACTAGTTCCCTGATCCCCCTTTCCCCCAAGACTTCCTCTGGCCTGCTGGGAATCAGGAGTGGCATGTATTTAAGGACTAGGCATCATGTGTACCAGAAAAAAAAAGAAAAAAGTGTCTGCATATATTTGCATTTCTGTTCCTGTCGTCATTATCAGGTGGACTCTGTTCACCAGTGTCTGTCAAGCCAGCGTTGTTTCTCACGTGCTTTCAGTATCGGGTACCTCAGCTCAGCCGCTGTCTTGTCCCCTCACAGGTTTCCACATTTTTCTCCGGTGTTCTACTTGTCCACGTCACTACTATTTTCAGTTAACGCACGGCAACATCAGCCACGGATGCGTTAGGGCTGGCTCTAGTCTTCTCAGCTTCATAGGCAGCAGTGGAGTAGTTAATGCCTCAAGGATCTTAGCAAAATAACTTATTTTGTCCCCATCTCTGCAACAACAAAGTTCAATTTGGGGGCATATTACCTGGCTCCTTTTGAACAAAGAGGAACACGGGGGGCAGTGCAGGCCAAGCACGGATGCGAGCGGATCCTTCCCGCTAGCCTGCCTGCCTGTTTTGCTAGCCTACCTCCCAAGTCCTCCAGCCCTGGGCAGCCTCCTGCCCTGACCACGCTTAAAGTCAGCCTTAGCCTTCAGTGTCGTTATTCTCTATAGTTTTCAAAGGGAAAGAACCTGGCTGCTAACGCCGATGCCAGTGATGACTCTTCGCCTACAGGGAGGCATATGTGATAGCTTGTCTGCTAAAAACTGAGCCAACACAGTGTGATTCAGACTTTAAGCTTTCCAAGGAAGAGAGCTATTTCTGAGTTAAGCACATCTCTTCAGCTCCCCACACAAACACTCTTTATCCAGTGCAAACGGCACATAGTAGGTGTCCATCAACAGCCCCTGGTTTTGTAGCTGGATATACAGCTCAAACGCTTCTTAAACATTAACCGTGGCTCTCAAACATACAGTGACGTTTTGGTGATAGACAGAATGATGGAAATCCTGGGCGCAGGCACAAACCAAACAGCTCACGTGCTCAGGGGAGTCAGCCAAGGAGTCTGGTCAATGCTTTTCTCCAGCTTTTTTTGCCAGGTCCTTCTGCTGCAAATATGGCGGGGTACTGAAGGAACGTTTTCAGATGTCCGGGTTAAGGGCAGGTTATACTTCAGCGAACATCTGGCAGTATTTGTTTCCTTATGCTCTTCACTGGCACAGGACACTCTTCTGTCTCTTGAATGACACAAAGAAAAATATGACTTCCCTTGACACTAACTAAAGTCGCGGGAATGGCAGTGTTGGGGGAACAGCGTGTTCCTGAACTCACGATACAAATCACAACAATCATCTCCCCGTGACTGCCTTCAAGAGCTGCAGTCAATGCTTTACATTCTAAGGTGATGCTTCGGTACAGAAGTTAGGAACAGAAAAGTACTTTTCTGCTTTCAGCTACTTTGGTGGCTAATTTTTTTTAGCATAGTTAGTTTTGTAATGTGCTGTTCAGTCGAGCTGTGTGTGGCTAAATTTGATGAGTTTTCAGTGCTGCACTGCTCCTCCACGACCTGGGTCATGTAAATGCAATGCTTTTCTTCCCCTGTGTAAGTCTGAAGAGTTTCACCTCATCGTTCCGTGTGAAATCTGAAATCCTCCATAGGATTCAGTGGTTCAGCAGTTCCTGTGCCCTCCAAACAGGCTGTGGTTTTGCCTAGGAACTCTCATGAAAGCAAAGGCGGAAGAAAACTGTATGACTCCAGGCAAGTCAAAGCGATTTCAGAGGAGCAGACGGGAAGCCCAAGATTACAAACTGCAGCCCTCCTGTCTAGCACTCCTAGAATGGCCACCATGCTACACAACAGCTCCCTTCAGTTCAGAATAGCTTTGGGGCAAGCAACAGAAAATAGCAAGTAAGTGTTATATTTTACTTAACAGTCAGAAACAAAGTTCTGGATTTAAAAAAAAACAGGTCTTGTGAATAAATCCTGATTCTTTTAGTGATGATTTGCTGTTACGAACAATCTCCAAGTTTCTCCAAAAGATCTGTAATCTGCAAATTAAAGGCTTCTTGCACTTTTTTTAGCCTCCTTTGTTAGACCCAAGCACCACAGAAAATGTGGCTCCGTATGGCAGAACCATAAAATGAAGGCTGGTACGGCCCATCACGTCACCCGGTGTGTCTGGGTCAATGCTAGCGTTAAACTATCTTGCCCTCAAAATCGGGTTTGCTGCATCCGAACCACCAGTACCTGTTTGCCAATGCTGACTGCCAGATCGTGGCTCAGCGCTGTTTAGGAGAATCCTGGTTGGCACCAAACCCATGCTGGGAACGAGCTAATCAAAACTCACCCAAAGCAGCAAGAGTTAACCACGCACTAGTGAGCCTTCAGGGAGGCCACCATGCAAAGAAGAAAGGCCTCTCAGACCTCATCACAAGCCAAATTTCGGCCATCGCAGATGCTACGTATCACCTGGCCTGCCCTAAACTATCTGGAAAAGAGCTGCTTGTCCCTTGTTAAACAAACAAGCAAACAAAAACCTGGCCTTCCCCTAACCCCAAACCCTCGAACAATTGGGCCGTTTTAAAAAACGGACAGGCAGCTTGCTGACGGTTCAGCACGGTTAGACAAATGCGAGTGAGTGCTCTGACAGATTACCCTTAATAGGAACTGAAATTAGCAACTCAAATGCCAAGCGGGCCTGACTGTCCCATTGCTCAAATAGAGCTAAATGGGATAAAAGGCGTTACAGGCTCTTACCCCGCAGCACGGTGTTCAGCCTGCCTTTGGTTCCTGGGGCTGGGGGGCAGATTGCACAAGGGCTGCAGACCCAACGTGCCTGGCTTCTTAACTTTATTATTTATACTGCAATTCTAAGGCTATGACAGCGGGACTAAAGGAATAGGCTACATTCAACTCAGGAATGCGATCCGGAGTTTTTATTCTGGTCCTAATCAAGGAAAAAACCAGCCTCAATTATGCTTTAAACTCACGAGGGAAGTACATGTTTTTGCTGCCCGTAATAGCAGTAGCATCTCCAGAGCCATCTTCTAGTCACAAGCATCAGCTTCGCTAAGCGATGCAGCATCTACGCTACCTTTACTCAGCCTAGGTCAGCGCTACTGCCGACACAAAGCGTTGCACACCGACAACTGGCTGAGGCTGCAAGTTAGGGCACATTTGTCCATACCTGACCTACGCAACACCACACAGTAACAGAACTGCACAACAAACAGATGCAGTTACACGCTCTCCCGGGCTGAGGAAGCTTTTTTGAAACCTTAGAAGTTCACTCATTTCAATTCCCCTTACAGGTCACCACTTGTACTGTCACACCCCTCTGTCCTGCACCTGGCCTTGGTCTGACTCATTCCTTGACTGTGAGGATGATGCATCACGCTCAGATTTTCTGCATGTAAAACGGGAATATTTTCTCCAGGGAAGACCGGAGTCTGACAAACCAGGAGTTCCACTCGTGGTTTGAAAATGGAGCAAAAAATTCATGATGCACAAAGGGTCATGCAGACAGCTGTTTTGCTTACTGTGGAAGCCCCAGAAGTGCCTTAATTTCTAAGCTGTAGGCTGTGAAAAATCAGGTCTGTGATATCCAGGCTTGCCTTGTTCCTGCAGACTAGATTAAAGGTCTTAGCCCAGGGAGGAAGCTCCTTTCATGGGGGAGGCAGAGATTTCCTCCCTTTTTGCCTTTGTCTCGTGCAGAAAGCCTAAAGCAGTGTGAAGTCCGTGAAGGGCTGTGAGATGTTCCTCTAAGGAAGCTACAGGACAGCACTGCTACACTAAACCATGTCCGATAAAGGAGGAAAACACCGGAATGATAATACTGTACTTTTTCTGCTATTATTTATTTTAAACTCCAGAACACTTTGACAAGCCAACTGTAGCCCATCGCTATTTGCTTGTCTCCACACAGACGTGTGTGTCCCCATATGTACACGTTCGACACACGCACGCCCAGCCAATGCTTGAGGCAAGCACTGGTTTGTTTTTCTGCGGGTGTGCATATTAATAGTTGAGTGCTGTGTATCACAGCATCTTGAACTGCTCTCTTTTTTTTTTTCTCCTCGCCTCTGCATGCTGCCTGCCCAAGCACGCCGTCAGGTTTGGAAAGAACAGCATACACTGTCCCAGACACATCCTTCGTTAAAGGGGTACCTGAGTTGGGCAGAACGGGCTGACACCTTCTGGCTGCCTGGAGGGAAGGGGAGCATAGGACATGAGCGGCAGCAGCATCTTAATTACGCCAAAGTGAAACCTCGTTTTATCAAACTATTAATGAGTTGTTGGTCTTCAGCTGCTGCATGGTATTTCTGGAAAGGTTAGTCTCCTTTGGAGAGGGGAAGGGAAGGTGCGCATAGGCTTTCAGACCCAGTTCAGACTCTGTAAGTCTCATACCTCTAGAGAAGCTCTCATTTTCAGCAGCACAAACATAAGTGACATTTCCACCAACTGTTTTTGAAAACCCTAATAAAGATGTCTTTTTACTGTTCAGGCACGTGCTTACTACTGAGACAAGAAAAAACCAAAGCAACCCTCACCACAGATGCTGCTGTGGTACTTTATCCGTGCTGCAACCGACCTCTTGCCAGCAGTAACTCCGAGTCCAGCTTTTCAGTAGTAGAACTTACACTGATAATACAGGGTGTCTCACAAATAACTGTGCCAGCAAGACAGACACTGGGGAGGGAACCTGCTTTCCACTTGTCTTTCACCCTGTTGCCCCAGATAATGGATTTAGAAACTACAGTAAATATGCAGACACAGTAATCTAGTACAGTTCTTCCGCCTTCCTCCACTCCTTTTTCGTGGAAGGACATGCTTTTTTTCCTCTGAGCTTTTCCTCTGCTGCCTGTGGGTGGGTATTAGGATGTAGGCACTGAAGCTGGTTCTTGGATCTGGTTACAGAACTAATGCCAAAAACCCAGGGCATCAGTACGTGAAACTCCCAGCTCCACTTCTGCTGCACTTTATTCCATTTTACATCACCTTCTACACCAGCACAGGTTAGACGCGGTGGCCAGGGTTTGACAGTTCCTGAATTATGCATGTCTGTAGTCATTCACCAGCTTCAAGACACCCATCTATTCCCGCTGTACTGAGACATGTACACTGCAGGTTAACAACCACGGCTGTGCTGCACTACAGCACTGCTCAGACCTATTCCATTTCCAGTAACGATCAGCCACTCATTTTCACACTCTCCTCCTTCCTTGACAACTTTTGTTGAACCATTTACAGTTAGATTTGCAAATACTCCCTTTTTGGGTTTCGTTCTGATCCACACTCAGAGTAGTTTCCATGCAATTTATTTTCATTGTTCCTACAGAATTTAAAATTTGTCTCACAAAAATCTGTAACTCCTTGCTTGTGAAAAGCGTGCTATTTACAGGCAGTGTGATACAGCTGACAAAAGCAGTTCCATCGTGATTGTCACATTTCCTTCCCCTGGCACCAAAAGCACCTGACCTGTCCTGTCCTCCCTGATGATGCTGAGATCAGTAAGCGATGGAAAGCCAGAACACTCTCCGCTGTAGACAGAATGAGGTTTATAGCCTGGTTCCATCTGCAATGGCATGAAATAAGTGTTCCTGTACAGCACAAACTTCCCCCCCATCAGTATCACCCTCTGCACTACAAAGCAGTCAGCCCTTTTTCACTACTTGCTGGTAAGGGCTTCCGTATATTCCACCTGGCTATGGAAGGAAGTTAAGTCATTGCCAGAGTGGTGGCTTTCTTCATCACATATTTCATTACTTCTGCATCAGCCTCAACTACTCACAAGATGCCAAAAATATGTGTGTCAATAACTGATCTCAAGTTAGCTGTCTCGCCTTCTAATAAAATTAAATAAATTAATTTTTCTCTAGGTACGGTGGAGATGAAGGATTTTCTCTCTCAACCTGCAGCCGTGCACGAGATGTCTTCCTCTGGAAGCTGGTTTCACATGGTGGCTTAGATTTTCCCACTTTGTATCTAGCACCATTTGAAATCAGTGTTCTAGGAGCAAGAATTACAGCGTGGGAGGAGATCAAGCAGCTGCTAACTTCAACGACGGCTTCTACTCTGTAAAACAGCACTTTTTCCAATGGTTATTTTTTTGCCAGCCATCCACTTTGTAACATCATCTGATTTCTAGACACTTATACAACCACTGTATACACCCTCTCAAGCTAGGGCCACGACAGGAACAGCTTCCTTCAACTGTACTTCTACTTAATAAACAATGGATATTGAGTTAAAGTTGTCCAGAGTAAAGTGATCCGAAATTTGCATGAAAACCAACGTAGTACTTCTTGCATCTTGATAGGCAAAGTACCTCCCATTTATTATACAATCACCAGGACCCTAACTTAGGGCAAATGTATTTCCACTCTGTGCTTGGGGTCTCTTATCGCCATAGAATTACCATTCCATAGCTCCCAGAGACTTGCTCTGCAAACACAGAAATTCCCTCCAACAATTTTATCTCAGCAGTTAAACACAAAAGTGCCTCCAGCAATCATGATGATGTCACACTGGTGCACACAGAATCCACTCCTTTTTCTGGAATTATTTTTTAAACCTATTGCTGCTAATTTCTAGTGATGTTTCAGCAGACTTCTGTACCCTTATATCCAAACCACTAAAGCGAAGCTAAACTAGTTTTGCTTGGTCTCACTATTGTCAAACCTGTTACTATACAGAGAAAAGGCAATCGCTGTGTGGATGAAGCATTTGATCAGACCACTGAATAGTCGTCTTTAAAGAATGCGTAGCTGTCATCTACAAGAGGATTCTTCTCTGAGCCAGGAAAAGATCTCTTACACAGGCTGACCGATTTCTCTTGGTGTTCAGAGTCTCAGTTTTTGTCTAGCACCATTTGAAATCGGTTATGATGTAGGGGGAAAAGCAACAGTAATGGAAAACTTCATTCCCCCACCCCCCCAAAGTCCTTACAAACAAACACCATCAAAAGCACGATCTTGCTTCACAAACACGTACGGTATGCTTTTCTGTTCTCCGACCTGAAGTTACACCAACAGCCCGAACATCCTGCACAAATGGAGGACAGTCAGCATCACGTTCAACTAGGAGGGATGCTTACAGAGAAAGCGAACGATCTGTTCAAACACGTAACTCAGATTCTTCAACTCAAGCAAGCCAGGGCCCCTGTATGCGAGCACAGCCACCTCACCTTCTGACCAGTTATATTCCATGTGCTATTTGTTTGCCTTAACCTGTTATTTACTCAGATTTTTTTTCTTTTAAATAAAATTGTGTACTGCTTGGTATTGGGCTCTGTCTCAGGTAGGCAGATTACACATTTCCCTGCTGGACAGTATCTAATTGCTGCAAGTCTCTTCATTTCACTCCCCAGCTCCATTTTCACCACCCCGTATGAACCATGCTCAAAAGCAAGCATTTACACTGCTTTTAAGCATACTGCTGAGAAGCCTACCAACCACTGACACTTCACACTGAACATAGCGTTAAACTAGGCAACGTTTTGTTACTCCCACTGTCAGGACATGGCTTGTTTTACCAGCAGATGGCAACAGCACATTTTTATTACAGCCACCCTTTTTCTTAGCACAAAGTTCACGCGTGCAAGACTCTTAATTATCAGTTCCGCATTCTAAAATGAAATAATTTATGTGGGACAGAGTTTTGGAAAAATGGTGCAGAATTCTTGACAATTAGGACAAATTAATTTGTAGCGTTTAAGTCGATCTGCCTAGCAGCTCTCTGTCCCATCAATGCTCACTGCAATCCCCAAACTTCACAGACTGCAAAGCTGTGTAGTCTACATACATCATTTGCGGTCCACACCAACTGATTTTGAGTATCACAACCACAAATTAAAAAAAAAATACAGCAAATGAGTTGTCTTACACCCTCTGAAAAGCTTTGTTCTATAAGGCAGCTGACTCCACACAGTTCTTCACAAAGAAAATTAAGTATGTTTTGAGTGTGAACCTCATACAATTAAAAATAATCACATTCCACTTAACATTTTACTTAAGAACGCCTAAGTTCTATTCCCTAAGGATCACCTCTGTCACACACTGGGCAGAAGTGCCAGAACACTCTCTGGGCTTTGCTCTTGACTTAGTCTTACATCAGAACAGCCACACGATAAATCTACCTCCTCTCCGTCAAGTTTTTACAAAGTTTTTCAGGAAAGAACACTGGGAGGTTTTGGGGGTTCTGGGAAATTCTCTGCACTTCTAAAAGAAAACCAAAAGGCTATGAGACTGCTCAGCAAATAAAAACACATTCTCTACACTACCATTAAGTAATTCTGTGCACAAACTGCAAACCTGGATCTCAACAGTTGCCACCTAATGCAAGTTTGGTACGTAAAAAATCATCTTAAGAATAATGAGAAAATAGCTGCTCAGCACATGACAAATGAAAGACAAACGCTTACTGCTAAATAATTTAACATCTTTATTTGTAATATTACAAGTCATCACTAGTCTTTACATCCAGAAAAAAAAAGTGTAAAAATAAGGCCGATTTTTTACAGTTATTTCACTTTAGCATTAAGTGCGTTTCAGCGTATTTTCAAACATTGAAGATGCCGTACATAACCAAGCTAGCTAGTGACCAACACACTCAATCCCCAGCATATTACAGAGTTTACAAACAATTACCAAACTAGGTATCAGTTAGGCAATGAACAGCAAGTCATTCTGTGTAGCCAAAAGTCCTTTTTAATAACCAGCGACTATTATGAACTCCAACAATACAACTGCTGGGATTGTCCCAAAAAGCCCTATAAAGTCCTAAATAGTTCTGTTTTACTAAAACAATCTGTTCACGACAGTGGAGAGCAGTGCCAATCTACCACAGCCAAGCAAGAACAGTTAAAATGCTGCCTCAGCCATCTGAAGTGATGCAATTTGGTTTTTCTGGGAAAATTGGTTCTTACAAGCTGCCTGTATGTTGATAGCAAACTCAGAGATCCACAAAGCCAAAACCTGTCCTAATTAAGCTTTTGGTTTTAACAATTAGAAATGGCAAGTATGCATTTAAAGGAACAGCTATCAGTGCACGTCTTGAGTCTCAATTCACGGCAAATTCTGTGATGGGAGCTCCTGGAGTCACAGTCTTGACTAAAACACTTCATGAAGCAAGCAGCTACCTAAAGAGAGCCCACATCTACTGCCACTGCCAGCATCCCCATCCCTTCAATCCCCCAACTGAGCTGGTTTGGTCTTCCTTTAACATGAAAAGGGAAGGGAGTCAGACAGGGAAACGCTTTCTCAACAGATACCCAATGCTAAATCTAGAATTGCAGAGCTAGATTTAGCATCGTAGTCTGTATACGGATTTGAAATGCTATATGTAGAATATATGATCTCAAGTAAAAAAAGCAAGGAAGCTAGATTCACACAGTGCCCTGTCTATCCTGAAAAGCAACAAAATTATCTCTTGAAACTGACATCAAGGCTTAATAAAAATCAAGCGTCCTAAGGAACTTATACTGTGCTCCTGATGGGAGACTGCTACTGCTGATTGCTCAGCAGTTCCTTTAATTAGATACCTTCCGTCAATAGGCCAACAAATTCAAAGGATACCTTTGGTATAGAAACTTTCAATTTTCCTTTCCAACAAATCCTCTTTCTGGGACTGTACAAAAGAGCCAGAAAATATACAGCTTTTTTTCCTTCTTAAAGGTAATGGAAAAGCTATAAAACTCTGATTTAAAGGCACATTTTAATTCATTAGATATACAAACTTCAGCGAACAAAGAGGTAGTGTATATAAGATCTGAACTGTGATAGTTTCAAAAAGACATAGCCTTAAATGGCACCAATCTCTTAAGGAAATTAATAATAAAACATTTCAGAATACAAGAGACAACACAATCATTTATACGACCTCAACTACGAAAATGAACGAGAAGGACATTCAGATTTTAGTGAGCAGAACTAATATTGGATAGTCTTCTGTAAGAAAAGAGGTAGCACTGAAGGCAGCAGGCGGCAGCAGCTGGCACTATGACAGGGATACGTCCAGTACTCACGCCGACACAGACACTCTGGCATGCTAAAGGTATGTGCCTTTAAGACCATTTCACATACACAGAAAAGAAAGCATGAGTAGCCCATAAGGAAAAACATATATATATATTTTTTCTTTTTACCCTATTAATGATCTCCTACCACAGTTGATCAGTAGTATAACACATAGTACAAGATATTCTACAGAAACTCGACACAAGTGCAATCATTTTCCATTTCTGGTAAGTATAGTGAACTGCAAATTCCCTCCCACCCCCCAAAAAGGTCATTCATGCTTTACAGATCTTATATTCGGCAGTACATGGAGTGCTGTCACGTTTCCTACAAACAAAAAAACAAGTCAAATCAGAGATTTCACAATTAAAAAGTTTTTACATTTATTCTGAAAGCACATCCTTAGTTTTAGCATTAAATCAACAGGTGTAGTCATGAAACTAAATCATTGTTTGTCCCCTTCTTTCTAAGCAACTGCTAGACTCAGGAGATTTTTGCTTCGTTTCATCCACCAGACCGCTAAGAATGACCCACACAGTAGAAGAGCATTTGATCCAAATGGATCGTTTCAAGCAACGAACAGACCATGCCCGAGTATTATCAAAAACTGAAGACAGACAACAGTTGTAAGATTCCTAACTAACTTGGAGACTACATCAGGAGCATCCCTTACAATTTATTTTAAATACAGTATGTTGTTTAGTACATATTCTATAACCGGAAGTTGAGTACTAGTTTGTGAGAATTTTGATTTTGTAGTCCCCAACAATACTTAAACATGAGGATTAAAATTCATAATTACATCCATATATACATGTTTTCAAATTCCTGGTCTCTCAGGAGTTCTAGTTACCCTAAGAAAAACCTAGGGGTTAAGTGTGTACACATACCAGACCATTAATTTCTCTTACCACTGTGACGTGCAAAAGTAAGATTGGACATAAGAATTCCTGGTTCCTTTTTTTTTCCTCTCTCCAAAAATAAGCCCAACTAACCCAGAAAACCAATCCTATCTCAATTAGAAACATCTTACTTCAGAAGTAAAGATGATATTCCTTAATCCATACATTATTTTGGAAGAAACTCCAAGCTTCCTTTTAATATATGCCATCTCAAACTTATCAAAAATACCGAGAAGTCACTTGTTCTTTAAATAAAATCAAGACCATGCATTTGAAAAGACCTTGGCACTGAGCAAGAACGAGAGACATGACGTTTCAACCAGTACCTTTTCAGAATTCGTGCAACGGAGAGAAGTGACACATATGAAGACACTAGTTAACTGTTAAGGTAGTAGTGACAAAATACTGACGAGGAACAGTCAAATTAAGCTGCCGTGTCTTAAATCTGTCCTGTTGTAACAAGGTTTGAAGAGTCAGGTTTTTGAAAGAGCTAACCTGACCCTACACAAGTGCGGGAGCAATCCTAACTATCAAATGCATCTGACTACTGGGCTAAGCACCAGTTTAAGATATAGGAGAGGAAATCAGGTCCAAACAAGCAACTACATTTTGACCCTTTTTAGGGCTACAGAACTCCGAATTTGAAAAAGAAATCACTTTTTTGTAAAAAGGTTTGAAGAGAAGACCTTGTTTGCACCTTCATTTTTATTCTTTTTCTTCTAGAAAACTGAAAACACAGACAAATCAGTAATTCTGAGAGACATGTAACGGTTTTCTCTGAAGAGATGCACACTACCTTTATAATTCTAGTGTCCGTGTACTGCAGCGAAAGTGGATTCCAGCTCCAAGAGTCTTCTAATTATAGGGAATTACACTATTAGCTAAAAAAAGTAACACACCACTGGAATCCATTTCACATTACTGGAACAGGTGCAAACATTCTACCAAGTATGTATACAGTTTCTATCTTACACAAAAAAATGCTACTAATTCTTTAAAGGCAACCCAAAACTAAGATATGTGATACGCAATCACTGGAAGCTATCATTTAGGACACTGAGTGGTAATTCTTTATGCAATATATCCTGTTCTCCCAAAATGAATGAGTGGTTATTATAGTCTTTCCTATAGGAATCGAAGTTCACACCTAACTAGATTCCACACGTCTCTGGAAATTTTAAGTAAACCACAAGAAAAAAAGACACTTAAGCTTCATTGCAAAAGTCTAAATGAAGTTGAAAGTGTATACCTTTTTAAGATTCAATTAATTCATTTGTGCAGTTTCTTCCATCTCAGCTGGTACATTAGTTTTTAAAATACATGTTTCCTTGCAACTCTCATCAACTGTATACGAGCTGAACAGCAGAAGGGGAAAAAGGTCTAATTGAATGTCCTATAAAACTGGCAGATTAAACATACAAGAAAGAGAGGGCAAGGAAAGAGTTTTGCTGTAATTTGAAGACTACAACTCAGCAAGTATGAGATACTGGAAGCGCAACAGTTCACAAAGGCTCAGCTACACCAGGAACCCAGAAAACTAAATAGGGAGATCCAAGCCTTAATAAAGGAGGTTAGATCAGGGGTTTCAGACAAGAAAGAGGTTTAATAGTCATATGTTCACAGCGAGGAAGCCTAAGGAAAGCATTGGGCACAATAAGACTTGTCACGTTCTAAAATTTCCAGGAATATAACATTCTTTAATTTTTCACGATGTAGCTTTAGATCCCTCCTCCTTTCTACACCCTGAGAAGTGTCTCCACAAATGAAGGCAGAAAGTGCTGCCCTAGTACTATTAACTCCCATGCACTCCTAGTTGGAACATCCAGATTGCAGATTATCCAAGTCAGGGGTGAAAAGCAATTGCTCAAAAGCACCGAACTACTTAGCAGCACACAGGTACGCAGCCAGTCTGCTTCCAGGGCCACTTGCCCTTGTAACGATACTGTACTGCCTGCGTGGAAGACACTAAGGCTAAAACCTCACTGGATATAAGCTAGCTTCAGGGTTCTCCCGAGTAGTACTGCACGTACTTCCTTACAAATATGAACCACAGGAATATTTCCTCTGGTTTGCTTTATTTATAGCATCCCTTCCTCTGCTTCACATACCCCAGATAAATTCCCAACAGATTTTGTTAAAAGGCAAGTCAGTTGTGATGAGATGCTTATCATAACATTCTATGTGTACCACTGAACTTGCTCTGAATTTTCAGCATTTTGCATGTTACAAACTATTTCTCCAGCAAAACAGTTTTTTTTCAAGAAGACATCACTGCAAGAAGCAACGCAGAGGCATTTAAATCTCCTGCCACTCCTCCACGAAAAAACATACATAACAATCAGTTGTTTTTAAGATAAAAGTTCAAAAGGCCCTATATGTCTCATTAAAGAAGAACACTACTACTTACGCATCTCCTATTTTTACAGTTAATTTTGCAAATCTTTAACATAGGGACACCAACCATTGCTGCTGCAGGAGGGAAAACTGAAGCAGATCCACACACCAAACGTTCTAGTAGCAAAGCTGACTCTTGTCTTTTTCAAATAGCATAGGAGCACCGGGTCAGGTCAAATTTTTTTGTGCGTTTTCCTTGTAACTAAGCCCATCTTACTCTATTCTACGTGCTTCTGGTCCGAAACACAGTAGTTCTCCAGTTACCCTCCACTACCATTGGTGCATCCTGTGTTGAAAGGAGGAAGCTCCTTAACTGACCTCCAAGGTTTCCAGTTCATGTAAACCACTCCGGCTCTTAAAGCCTGTGAGACCTAGTGACAACAGAGGGCATCCAAGCAATAAAATACGCAAGCCCGCACAAGCCAATACTACCACTGTTTTAAGAGGTAAACCGACATGTTTTAGAGCAGATGCGAACAGTACTTTCCTCAGCAAGTGTACCTATGCCAAATACAAGCTTAAGAACAAGGTTTTTCCTTCCCTGAAATTAGTGCAAGTGTTAATTAGCAGCTTATCTGAATAGCAGATACAAAGTCAAATATATTGTTAGGCACTTTAGCTTCCCATCAGCTGCTGTGATAAGCTCACATATAATCATCAGGCATTTGAAAAAGAAAGGGCAGATAAAGCTCAAGAAACTTACATATGCATTAGCACTGCTTTTGCTCAGTCATTAAGAAATTTGCAATAATAATAACAACAACAAAAAAGTAGGCTTACTCACCCATTTTTTGAAAAGAATTTCTTGTAGACCCAGAAGGCTGCCAGGAACACCACAACTGCCACAATCACTTCAGGAAGAATTAAAAAAAGCTTTAGAGTGATATCAGGATCATCTCTACCTCACAAAAAATACTCAAAAATTTTTAGCAGAAAGCACTGTCTTCATCTACAATCCTACACAACCCCCCTCCCTCAAAAAAACTCCTTAAAATTTGCACGGCTTATGTCACAAATACGTGTTTGATGCTTTACTTAAGACTCTTCAAGACAGTTCAGCTCAAGAACAGTGACCACCCAACATGACAAAACCCCACCAGCTCAATAACATTGAAACAGATTACATCAACATCCTAAGGCTACTTTTTACAACAAGTTTGTAAGAAAGCCGTAGGCTTGCAAAACTGGGTAACAAATACAAGGACAGAAGATGCACTAAGCACTTTCATTCCCTGGCACAGTTATTTATTCACACTTCCAGCAAACCCAAGCTCTGAAGAGTTTATGAAAGTGACTAAGTTGCGGAATACTGCCTTTGAAATCTGATGCCTCACAGACATTTTACATGAAATTAATCTGTAATTGCTAAGTAATCTTAAGTTTTCTTGAACTGCAGCTTTAGGATTAGACAAGCATTTGTAAAATAACCAAAACTCCAAAATCACGCTATGTTACTGCAGTCACAGGTGATGACCAGAATATCAATTGCACATAAAAAATGCAAACCACGCTGTATCTTTTTCAGGTTTTAGAAGATACTTACCACAGATGATGGCCGTAATATACGCACCTAAAAACAGAGTGAATCAGTATCACAAGAGGAACACATATGCTTCTTATTTAAACGTTATTATACAAATATTCACAAAGTTATTTCAAATGGATCAAGCACTTCTGTCAACACAATCCTTGCAGCAGGACTTTTTATATTGTAACATTTATTTAACTTAAAAAAACCCTATTTTTAAACAGATTCTACCAAAACTTATTTTTCTTACGTCAAAATAAAGAAGGAAGTTTGCATTAAATGATTTCTCCTGAATACAAAAGAATGTCCCCAAGAAGTAAAGCTTCTGTTACATGTATTTTCACTCTAGCAGAAATTCTCGCAGTTCATACTTACTTAACTGGCAAGTTGGCACTCCAGGAATCCATTGATTTTCTCCAATATACTGAATACGAGCTTCACCATGTAACGTGTAGCCTGCGTAACATTCAATCGTAATAAAATCCCCAACAGAATATGAAGGCTTTTGTCCAGCAATTACTCTACCGTGATTTATGTCTGGCGTGAAACCAGAATTTATAGGCCCACCTGGAAAGAGAAGGGAGGAGAGAAAAAAAGAAAAGGAAATAAAGTCCAAGAACAGAGCTGGTACATGAAGCAGATTCAAGTAGTTGCCATCAAGAAGTCCCTACATTTGGGTAAATATCAGAAGCTCAGTCAACCCTTAAGACATTTTATATGCAAAGGCTTCCTGCTACCTAGAGGCTGCAGGTATTTCTGCTGATGGATGTGCTTCAGACACATACAGAAATACAGGTCTCAGCTTCATTAGGACAAACAGTTGCATCACAGTAACGACAACCTCCGTGTACATTATAACAAGGGATCACGTGGTGCAAAGTGAGGCAAGAATAAAGCCTGCCACCATCAAAGGAAGAATTTTTCGAAAATTTTTTCTTTGCCACTGGCTTTACCAATGGCCATAAACAAAACTAAGACTGAACAAGGACTCCAACTGCCAAAAACTTTCCTTGGCTGCTGAAACTCTACCCTGTGACACTCACAACCCTACTACCATAACCTGGTGGTGCCCTGCTGACAGACCGCTGGCTTTCAGGGTCTGCACATTACTACGTCAGATGTTTGGAACTTGCCACTCTGCCCTTGATTTTACCAATTATGAGTTTTACTCACATGCACAGTTTTGTAAAGAACTCCATGTATTCTGTCCTTGACAAGTTATGGCCATCTCTTCAGCACCATCAGCAAAAGTACAGTCAGCATTGCACTTTATCTGAACAGACTCTCCTTCTTCATACACGGATTTCACTGGAATCACTACTCCATGTGTGATCTTTGGGGCACCACATACACCTCCAGTAACTAATATGTGAATTTAAAAGGAAGTTTAGTGATAATAAACTTGAAATATTTCATAATTCATTACCTCACTCCACAAACATACATTGCCTTTACATGAGAAAAACGGATCAGCACATCTGAATAGTTCAACTTTACCACAATTTTAAGGATAAATGTTTCCTTTCGAAGAATTAAAAGAAACATCACTGTAGGTATTCATTAAGGTAATATGATCTTATGATGTGGTAGCTAGGAAATTTGTATTTGTTGGTTAATTATTTTTGCAAGCTCTAGAGTCATTTCCAGATGCCTTATCAGACTCATTCTTCATTACGGAACACCCAGACATACTCTTTGCCAAAGTGGTTTTCATACTTGGGAACCCATTATTAGAGTATGCAAGTAAAAAATTCTCTCACAACAACATTCCCTCTCCCTCTAGCACAAGGAGGAAGGAGAAAGATTACAGAAAGGCCTCTGCAATGTCCCCAGCTCTGCAAATTAGTCCTGACTTAACAATTTGCCTGATCAAAATCTAACAACGCACTTCACACCAAACAAGATGCCTGGAAAGTAAGGGTTGAAGGGGCGCATAAGAGAACACGGACACGTAATGATTTTGATTACTCTAGAAGGATACTATCGGTTTCCTCATTGTGCATACTCCTAGTTCTATCAGAATTCAGAAACACACGAAATCACTAGAACAAACACCACGACGCCATTACGGTATGTCCACATCCCAGCTTCTACACGCATGTCTGCAACTCAACTCACTCTCATCCAAAAACTCTTTGGAGTGACGAGTCACTCAAACACCTACAATGCTTGCCCACAGATGAGGCTCCATCTCAAATTCCTTAGCTTCCAATTTCCAGCTACAGCATTATGATCTTAAATTCTAGCTAAGCCAGACTTACAACATTCTCAACATACAAGAAGAGTTGGATTCTTATTTAAAGGCTTACTTTTTTCACAAGTTGGTTTTGGAGGAGACCAAGTGTTATCTTCTCCACAGGTAATTATCTCGGGTCCGATCATGAAATAGCCTGGATCACACTCAAACGTGACTGAGTCCCTATAGCGATACGATGATCCAAATCCCGTTTTTTTTTTCCCATTTTCAACTTTCGGGTTATCACATTTGACCACTGAAACAGGTAAAAGAAAAACAGCTCTGAAGCATTTGTTAACAGTACCTTCGCGACAGACACAGCATCCTTTTACTACTTGTAAGTTTCCTTATCCAATTCCTCAAACTGTTTTGGAGGAGTTTTGTAAAAAGGTTATTCTTTTCAAGGTGGAGAAGGTCCTTGTTTTAAGCTATTGAGTTGTAACAGTACAGTCAAATAAGAAATTGTAATAATTGATATAATCGCATTCCACTTCCAAAAGATATACTCCTGTACAGTGGCAGAATTCCAGAAAACAAAGGGATATTGATGAGGGCTCAAATGACAACATGCAAGCACCTGGTACGTCTCCCTACATCTGCAAACCAAACCTTTGGGCCCAGAGAGCTTTGCATTTAGTTCTACACTCCTTACCATTTTACTATTCATAATCTAGCTTCCATGTTCTTGCTCTTTACACAATTTTTCTTCAGCTACCCAGGCTTTATGGCTCTCAGGTCCTCCACTTCGTCCTCATCACTTCTACCAACAGCATGCTCATACATGTGTTTTTAAAATTTTTATTTAAGTTTTAGTCATACACTGTGTCATAATCAATCAACATCCATAATGCAGTTGGACTCGATCTCCACTGGAACTCTATCAAATTTAGTACCAGAGGATGTTTCTTTTTTTCTAAAGAGTCCATTCCTTCCCCCCCTTTCAAAAAAGGGACAGATAGTGACTTTTTGGAGACACACAGGCTATAACAAAGAAGTGTATTAAAAATTCCAACAACCTCTACATTGTGGAGGTGGTTCACTCCAAACTCCATTTGATTGCGCATCATACGTGCAGAAAATAGTAGCTTGGCCAATCAGTGAGAAGGGATCCGTGCCTTGTGGTACATCATCACACATATAGGTTACCGACGTTTGATAAGCATAGCTGGCTGCTTCAGTGTAGCGCCCGTTGGCTATACTTGGGGGTGGTTCACAAGGAATTCCTAGAAATAAATCACACCAATCAGTCAACAGAATCTTGCTCTTACCTTGTTCACCCAGAAATACCAAGCTGCGATTTTTCAAGTAATTTCTTTTAAAATCTGACATACAGCTATTTCTAAAACCAGCTCCACTTGTAACTGAGAGTAACTGATGGTCACTTATTATAGGGAGTCTCAGTTTCAAGAGGTTGACTTTAATATGAGCTAATAACTACAATAAATAATGTTTTTCAGTGGTCATTCCTCAGGCACATCCAAGTAGTTCCAAACAACTAAAAATAAAAATCAGTCCTATTTTACCATTATTTCTTATACTGGAATGTTTACGGCACAGCTGTTTTTAAATGAACTACCACTATCTCAATATAAACTTAAACACAGTAGCAATTTACTTACTTTCACAGAAAGGAAGATCTCTCTCCCAGTCAACACCTTTATTCTTAATTACGCAGGAAATTTCAGCATCTCCACGTAATCGGAATCTAGACAGGTAAAAGTTTTTGAACAAGTGAAACTTAAAGAATCCAACAAGCAGCTAGAAACTTTGTTTATAGAGTTCTGCTCTGCAATTATGGGGACGTGACATACCAAGTTTTTGTTGTAATAAGAATGGTACGTTTGTTTTATTTTGCTAACGCTATTGAAAATAACAAAGAAGCAAATGAGACATTGCTAAAGGAACCGATGGGAGTCTCACCGTTTTAAGACGTGCACCTTCTGATACTAATGCTCTAAAGTTACTAATACTAAAAAAACAAGCTGTTAAAAGGAAAGGGAGGAAAAAACCTTGTGAGAGGTTAGTGCTTTTGACTTAATTTGCTATATGCAGACTGGTGAGCCATTATTCAATATAATAATGCAGGGTGGTGAATATGTGTATTTATTGCCTCTGCCACAGGAGCATTAAAAGAAATCATCAGAGGTAACACTCTAGCTTTCCCTCAGCAGAATCTCACTAAAAATCTTAAACCTTGGTTGATGCAAACAGCAAGTAAAACCAGGGAATTAAATCCAATTTAGATGTAATTTCATTTGTTCCAGGTAGAAAATAAGTCAGAACTGGAAAGGAATCTGCACAGTAAAATTTGGGTTTGGTTCAAATCTGGCCTAAACGGAAAATAGGATTCCTTCACTTGACCAAAATACTTACCCTCCGTCACAAGAAAAAGTAGCTTTTGAACCAAATGTAAGATCTGTCACATAAATAAAACCATGTTCTAATTCTCCCGGATGGTTACACTTTCTTTCTAGAGGAAGGGGGAAAGAAAAGAAAAATAACTTCTACGTATTTGTAGATATATACAAAGTCTAAGTCTTTGGCACCTATTGCTCTTACAGTCATTAGCATTTTTCAAGCTTTGTTTAAAATATTGCAGAATACTAATTCTCACTTGAAAAGCAACTAAAACTGTTAAATATCAAAGGGAAAAACAGAACAGCTTACAAGCACGTTACCTGTACAGAACTGCTCTGTAGGTGACCACTGTAGGTCTTCACCACATGTACGAGCTGATGATTTTCCAGGGATTCCCATATACCCTGGCCGGCAGACGTACGACACCGTGGTTCCAACAGGAAAGCTCTTCATTGCGCTGAAACTCTCCTTGAGCTCTGCATATTGCAGCCTATCTGGGGGCATGCACGTACCTGCCAGAGGAAGGAAAAAGCAATACAGTGTCTTCTCAACAAGAGGAGATACAAGTTCAGGCATAACGGCATAGAAGGCAGGCTAATTCAGTGGGTTTTAAGGACGCATCAGTAAATCAAAGAGGTGACTTTCTTAACAGCCAGAGCTATCTCTATATTTAATTATGTTTCAATTTTTTAAATTATATTTTAATTGCATCGACTGTTCAGCTCTACACTAGTACGCGCTACTTACTCGTTTTCTCAAGTTCTTCTTCAGCAGTCTACCCAGACAACATATTTCCTTCCACTCACATTTTGTGTCCATTCTTGTAGTTAAACACATGCCTTAATTCACTGTACACCCATCTGCAGTAAAAGGCCTACTTAGCTCGCTGCAGGAAAAACAAACCAACCTCACTTGCGCAGTTAATCCCCTTTCCTAAGGCAAAAGGCCGGGCAGATCATAAGGCAGCGCTTAAAGCCAGCTACACGATCCAATCAGAGACCTACAGAGCCAGGGACACTGTGAGGTGCGGTTAATGCTGAAGATGTAAAACTCCCCCACGCTAGAGGACTCGGAAAAACGCGCTCGGAGCCTTGCAACCCAGATACGAACGTGAGACCCGCCCAGTCTCTGCAGGACTGACACGCGACGGAAGCCTTCGTCTCTTCGGTGGCATCTATTAATTTCCTTTCCAATCGATTCACTGCTTAAGAGACTTACCCAACCGCCAAGTAGATGTAAACCCCCCCACAGCTCGGGGTCAGGACCCGCACCCGGAGCACCAACGCCAGCACGCTCGTGTTCCCAAGGGAAGCGCTCAGCGCGCTCACCGTCTCGCCCCCAAGCCCACCGAAGCTCGCCATTTCCTTCCCGCCCCCCGTCGCCTCCCCGAGCGGCCGAGCAGGCCCCGGGAGGGTCCCCCTCAGCCCAGCAGCACCCCCGGGGCCAGGGGAGGGGAGGACGAGCTCTCTCCCTCCTCCCGGTTGCTCTCCGGGCCAGGAGGCCGCGGAGGCCTCAGCGGGCCCCTCCAGCCCCTCAGCTCGCCGCCCCCCTGCCCAGGCCGCTCACCCGCCACGGGAGCGAGCCCCCGCTCCTCACCCTGAGCCCGCGTTCCACCGAGCCGCGCCAGCGCCAACGCCAGCGCCAGCAGGAGGCCCGGGCCGCGGGCAGGCGGGCGG
>VZSC01015136.1:71043-91170 GCA_013398225.1 Steatornis caripensis | reverse complement strand
AAAAAAAAAACCCCAAACCTCTAGGTGGACACAAAAGGAGAGTCAAAACCTGAAGTAATTATTGTCCCACATACAGCTTTTATTAGGTGAAGCATTCGTAGAGGAACACGGCAAATAAGCGTTTCCTGGAAGAAAATGTAGCAGCCTCTAGTGCCGCCGCAGATGTGAATGCAGTTGCTATCGAGACAATCTGTGGTTTAACAAATTGTGGCATCCACACACGCACAGGGATGCTTTCGTGGATCTTGCTTACCGCAGGGATTGCAAACAGAGAAAGGAAACGTTCTGCATCAGAGAGCAGCGCTGTACAGAAGTCCCTCCGAAACAGCATCTGTGCTGCGTGCAGGTTGAACTTCGTTAGATCCTTACAGAAATCCCTGGGAGCAGAAGGAGCGTGAATGTTGATTCTGCAGTAAAGTGCCTTTTTTGACACAGAATTTCAGTCTCAATGTGAGCAATGCTTCCATGCAACCTACAGCCACTCCATACAGCCTGGTTAGTGGCAGCACGGATGCCCGGCCTAGGAAAAATACTACATCCTGGTGTTAAAACTAGACTTTTCCTGTTTTCACACGGTCCAAAGATTACATCATAACTTAGGGGAGGAGGAGAGAATTTCTGGGAAATGCATTGTTTCAAACGGGGAATTACCTCAAACTAGCCTTTTAAAAAAAATAAAAGAGCTAACATTTACAGGTGCCATTTTGTAGTCAAAGCTGATTATGTTCAAAGTCCTGCTAACAGTGAAAATTCATCGTTATCTGCAATACGTTCACCATAGAAAGCAGATTCACCTGCAAGTAAAAATAGCATTGCAGTAAGCATAAAAACAAGCAAAAACCCCAAAGGCCCAGTTCAGTGCCCTTTTCTTACGCTATTGCTGTTAAG
Source organism: Steatornis caripensis (assembly GCA_013398225.1). Lineage (NCBI taxonomy): Eukaryota > Metazoa > Chordata > Aves > Caprimulgiformes > Steatornithidae > Steatornis > Steatornis caripensis. Next base: position 90,282 of record VZSC01015136.1, on the reverse strand, counting down.
GCGGTTTTTAGAGAGCAAGGTCTCTAAAATTATGGATAATGTTTACAAATGCAAGTTTATGTCAGAAGCAAGGCATAGCATGCAAGTCTGAATGTTGACTGTGCAGATGATGGAAAAGGAAACACAGGCATCGAGGGCAGTGTCAGAAAGAAAAATAGGATGTTTAAAAAAAAAACAGTCCGTTTGAAACGGTCTCTCTCGTTCATCAAAAGAAAGCATCTTACCAGAAGAGTGAGGGGAAAGAGTTTTCTACTCAAACGACTATATTGGAACAAAAGTTTGCAGCTATAACTGATACTTTACGTTAAGGAATGTGATTCCATACCTTCTATGGAAGACATGAACATTTCTGTTCAGCGATCTGGTTCAGAGGGCCTTGGTAACTGCAGTTTTCGCGCGTGTCATAATAGCTAAGTGAAAAAGAAGAAAACAGTGAACTGTATTGGTTTGTAAAAGAACACTCGGCTTGGTTTCCTCTAAGGAAGACAGTCCTGAGGATAAAACAGCAGAACCGCACCATCGATTCCAGGTTGCTGTGCCTTGTGGTTTGCAAGCATGAGCTGAAGGTACGAAATTACAAGACCCAGGCGCACTCAGGCAAATATTTCAAGCATATGAAGTGTACAAAACTTGGGACTTGGCAACAAAGGACATGAATCAACATCCAGAAGACCGCCTTACCCTTCCTTCTGCTTAGAAATAATTTTCCAGACAATGCCTGCCCCCAGGAGAAGCAGGACTCCTGCAGCGGCGACTCCTGAGAGAGAAGAGCGCGTATGAGTCCCACTGTATGTTTTAAAGCGTATCAGCACAAAAGCATAATGAGGCATACCTTAGAGTAAGCAGAGGGACACGACACCACTGAGGCCACGCATAAAGCTAAAGATCTGCCCACAAAAATGCTTCTAAGCTGCTTACCTAGGCCTAATGAGCCAGACTTGGGTGACGCTGGAGGGAAGAGAAAAAGAAAAATCAGCTATTCTAACAAAATACGGTGTTTCTCAACTGTAATTAATCACTTTATCAATAAAGCTTTTACTGCTAAGGCCAACAATATAGAGTTTCTTAAAAACCACACCACTGTATACTTCTTTTTACTACAGAAAGATATTTGCATGTTTAAAACGCGTTCGCATGTTTCTGTTTGATCTTTGCTTCCTTTACATTTCACTCACTCAGTTTACAGGCTGGTACAGGAGGGTCCCAGCTGAAGTCCTCTCGGCACCGAATCTGACTGATGCCTTCCAACATGTAACCATCATCACATTCCAGAGTGATATTAGTCCCAGATCGATAAGTATTTCCTTTTATGGCTTTCTTAACACCTTGAACTTCTGGGAATACACATCTGATCTCTGAAATTAGAAGCAAGGAAAAAAGGACATTTAATGAGAAGGAACATAAAATACGAGAAATACAACTGGGGGTTATTTAAGACATTGTTCTTGAATTCTTTCTGAATGTAACCAAGAATTAATTCTTATTCCACAGGGTAATTCCTTCCGTTGTGGCTGCAGAAGAGGGTAGGTGTCTCACTCCCACATGTGAATATTTGTACCGATCAGCTGCTCCACGCTGATGCAGCACGTAGAAAGTCGTGTGCAGTAGGGGTCCCTTTGGAGCAGCCTGCCAGAGAAAGATTTTTCTGATGCTGGGCTACCAAAACATTTGAAGAAGAAAGGTGTAGCAGGGAAGATTTCTGTGGGAGCTTTAGAGCCAACTGCCTATAATGCAGTTCTAGTCTGTGGCAGTCCCTTGCCCTTAAAAGATGTCACCAGCTATACTATTTATCAATAATTAATTTATTAACTAGTCCAGCAATCTAAGCTATTTATACCACTGATTTCAATGAAGTGAGTTAGTTGCTTCAGTTTAAGTGTCTAATCACCTTTGACAGTCCAAGCCCAAGAATTCTGGAGGAGAAGGTTCTCGGGGGAGACCAAAGGGGTAACGTCCATGTGTAACTTTGAACCTTTGTGTCACATCTTTTTTTTTTTTAAATTATTTATTTTTACTTCCACATGTAGTAGTTACTAAGGGCACTTCAAAACCCCGAGTACGTGGGATGGCAGGGAGAATTTTTCTGTGAGTCTGCTTCTTTTGAAGAGCCCCTGCCTTATTTACACAGGCATTTGGTACGTTATTTCCTCTCATTGTTATCCAAGCACATTTCAACTCTGGAGTCACTGAGGTGGGTGCTACTCCACCAAGCAAGCACCCTGTGTGGGTCATGAATTTATTCCGGTGAACGTCCCATTTTCCGTGCAGGAACACCCGCACTAGGAATCTTGTGACATTCATGAAATTGCCTTTAATTAAGTCTGCCTGATAACTGACCTATGATCTACACAGAAGTCCCAAGTCACAGATATACAGGCATTTTCCGAGAAGGGAATTAGTCAGGCTCACGCTTAACCTACAGACCATCCATCAGAGACAAATACTCTGATGTAATAATTTCCTTTGTTTCCTGTTAGTGGTAACTGGGGAGTGAGAGACACAAAAAGGGAAGGAAATGGAAGGGAAAAAGTTTCCACTCTCCTACTAAAAGTAAAAAGGTTTTAGCGGAGGAAAGTTACTGTGCAACTCATTCACAGCAACAAGAGCAGAGATGGAAAACATGCAAGAACTAAAATAGTCTTCCAGAACTCATGGTTCTGCCAGCACGAGTTCCAAACAACACGAGCAAAGTGAGCACTAACACACCTTTGCACTGAGGAGGAGGCCAGCTCCAGGTTCCTGACATGGTGCAGTTGATGGAAGCATTCCCAATGAGTGAATAACCAGGATTGCAGCTGTAGGATACAGATGCTCCATAGGAAAAAGCGTTCGAGATGTTGCCTTTGAGCTTCCCGTTGGTGATGTTTGGAGGATGGAGACACTTCACAACTGGAAAGTCAGGGAGAGACAGATGACAGCGTTGACATGAGGATCCTGAGGGATGGCCAGAGAGTAGCTGAGGCACCGTACACCTTCGCAGCCTTGATTGTTCCCTTTTAACTTCTTCACCTGTAACTCCACCAGGCTTTGGAAGTGGGTATAAACTTGATCTTGTTCTTACCACTCATTCTGTAGTAAAGGACTCAGCCTTAGTCCTTATACAAACCTTTCCCTAAGGCAAGTCATGTTAAATGTCCTTTCCTCGTAGCTCTCTGCAACAAAAGCACACCTTGACAGACTGGAGGAGGATGGCTCCAGGCTCCGGACTCTGCGCAATAAATGGATGCTCTCAATGAGAGAGAAGCAGGGCTCACAGATGTTCCAGGAGTGAAAAATGTTTTTGCTAGGCCACTGAGAGACTAACCCGTGGGTGATACCTGCAGGCTTGGAACAGTGCAGCGCTAAAAAGAAGTGCGGATCAAAACAGAGCTCATACAGGCAAGAGAGGAAACTTTTGAGCTCCTGTGGACGGCTGTACGCTCACTCCCACAGCACTGCCTCCAGTGCACAGAGCCAGCCCTGCCAAACCCTCTGCACTCCCTTCACCCCAAATCATTCATAAAGCATATAGCACCACACACATTTCTTCTGACACAAAGGAACATTGCCCAGCTTCATCTTTCCTGGTATATCAGTTAAGAAGAGTGATTAGTTCATATCTATAATGGGAATTCCACACTTGTAAGAGTAAGACCATCTTACTGCAACATCCATACAGGATCCTTGTGGTTGGCAAAGCTGGCCTAATCACATTTTTAAGGCGTTCACACTGAAAAAATGAGGCACCAGATACTGCAGCAATGAGAATGGGAAAGAATTAGGATAGATGGATCTTCAGATCTAAACACTAGACTCCAGAATCCTCTCACCTCCTAAACATGTTGCAACACAGTACCGAGAGTGCTAAGGTCAGAAAGGATAGCCGTCTAAGGACAGATAACACATGCTTTGCTCTTTCACTGACAGGGAGTGGAGGATCCCATGTGCCCCCAGGCTGGCGCAGGGACTTGTGAAGGTCTTTTGGGACATCAGCGGTGTTGCATGCAGTTGTACTGATGTCTCCAGACCTACAGAGGGACTCCAATCTGATTGCTTTTCCGTTCCCAGCTCTAGGGCTCACAGCCAACTGTGGACAGCAAGGACTGAGAGAGCCCTTTAGACTGTGGGACTTCTGCAGGATAGAGACCAGAGTCCACACAGACCTCATTCTTGGCCAAAGAGACCTCATGCTCTCTTTTGTGGTAGTTTGTTGAAGCAACAGCTCGTTTCAGCAAGTCCTTACGCAAACATCACGATATGTTTAGCGCATTTAGAAAGTTGAGAAAGTTCAGTGAAAAGAGCACAAACACACCTTCACACCGAGGAAGGGGACGGCTCCAGACTCCATATGTTGTACAGCGAATGGACTTATTCCCGAGGAGGGAGAAGCCATGTTTGCAGCGGTAGTGCACAAGTGCTCCGACAACAAAAGCGTCTGAGAAATGGCTGTTGTGTTCCCCGTTAGCAATGGTTGGAGGAGGCAGGCACTTCATTACTGAAAGAGGAGAGGGAGAAGGTGGGAAGGTGATGTCCAGTTGTAAAAAAAGGTGGTAACAAGAGAGTGAAAAAGTGCAATTACCCCTCTTCCCTGCAAAAAGCAGGTCGGGTTGGGAGGAGGAGTTAGTGTTTAGTAAATCTTGCCTCTTCTTATAACAGACCTACCTGGCTTCCTTGTGGTATCAGGATGATGATAGTGTTCTGCTACTCCATCTGGATGCAGCATGAAGAGTTAAAAAATACACATTCAGTTGAGCAAGTACAATGCACAAATGTACCTTCCTTTTCCATCATCCAGCCTTTATGTTTCCAGCAAAAATTTCACTCCTCTCTGATAGCGTCCTGCCACGAAGCTACCAAATTTCTGACTTTCAGGAAATGAAGAGAACGTGGATTACGGATTGCAACAAGCAGGGTGAGAAAAGGGCAAATCATGCTTATGCTTACGGCATTACCCAAAACCTGGCTCGTCTCCTGTGCGAGAAGAGAGGTGTAAATAAAGGGAACAATTTCTGGTTTCTTCTTAAAGCGGCTGGAGCAAACAGTAAAAATAAAACCAACTTTGGATTCAGAAAGTGGGTAGGAGCAGTCGGGGAGGACTCTGCAGTGCTGACAAGGCCCAGTGCTGACACTTACCCTGCTCACAGACCGGGACCGGTGGATCCCACGTTTTGTCAGCTTGGCACTGGGCTGTGCGATGGCCTCGCAAGGTGAAACCTTTATGGCACTTAAAGCTAACTGTATCTTTGTACGCATAGCGATATTTAAGAACAGATACTCTCCCATTCCGGACCTGTGGGACTGGACATTCCACCTCTGAAAAATAAATGCGTTATCTCAAAGAGGGAGCCATATGTATGCTGTAATTGCTGCATATATAACGCCCATCCTCAGTGTGCCACTGCTCAGAGGAGTTTCACAGGTAGTACCTGGAGACTCACAAAAGACTAATTTCAATTTGAAATTCAATTGAGGGCTTTTTTGTTCCTTTAGGTACGCTAGGGTTACCACATTATTGTATATATAAACATGGTTTGTGTCTATAAACAGAATAATGCAAATACATTCCAATAAATATATGAAATGGTGTAGAAATCCGTAAGCGCTGTTAGTCATTCTCATGACTGCTTTATTATACCAAGCTCATGCCTTCCAAAGCAATTCCATCTGAAGGAAAGACTAATTTCAATGATCAACCCCTGCAAAACAGCCTTGTGGTTTGCATAAAAGTACAGTATTTGGAAGGCCCCGGTTCAATTTTACTCAATATCCCACTCTTCTACTGCTAGACGTGTTTCTTTCTTAATTTATTATTTATGTTTGTGAAACAAAAGGGACAAATCCCTGCAGGCATCTCACAACTCTTCATTCTGCATAACTCTGAAAGATCAAAAGGTAGCATCTGGAAGATTTGTAGAAGAAACTAAGCGAGGAAGCAAAACAAAGCAATCCTAGAGGAACTGTATGCTTTAAAGGCCTTATTCCTCAAGGTTCTATTTATTTTAAGGAAATGCCACTTTTTAATTTTAAGGACTTCATTTGGCAGTTCAGGGCCAGGTCTGGGCGTGACCTACTTACTCTGACAAATGGGAAGAACACCGCTCCACGTGACATCTGCTCCAAAAATCTGACATCGCCTGCGAGGCTGTCCAACCAGTCGGTGCCTGGAGTTACAGGGAAAGAAACGGCAGCTGATACCAAGTCATTCCGCTTGGATTTTGCCCCCCGCTCTAACACTACCCCCAGAGGTTCCCTTTGCAGCCTCCTGATTCCGGCTGGTCACCGAGGTGTTTCTGTTGGTTTGACACATGCAAATGAAGGACACCAAGTTCCTTCCTCCCAGGTCCAAGAGGAACAGCAGTGATCCCAGATTACTGTGGATTAGATTGGTCGGTGCTAAATCAGGACTTAGACCCAAGTGATTCTCCAAACCGCTGGAGCCTCCTCACAGCGCATGCTCGCTTGCCCTCTCAGCTCCTGCTGGGTGGCCACCTGAGAAGGTAGACTGAAACTGAAGTTTGCAAAGTAATATATTGAGCACAGGCAGGGAAAAATGAGAGACGCTTCTCCCTTTCCTCAGCAGGCAGCTGTGGCATCACTGGAACCACAACACACATTCTGGCTTGCTGTGGGAGAACGGCCCGCGCAGAGGAGCGGGCTCTGAGCCTTTACTGTAAGTTGCCCAACACTGAGCTCAGAAAACAGTCAGCCGAGGCAGCGTGAGACTCACCCTTCTTCACACGTGTGGCTCACAGTTGACCCAAAAAGGCGATCTGTCAGAACAACAACTCTGCCATTCTTTGGTGCTTCTGGGTATTTACACTCTTTCCCTGGGAAAGAACAAGGCTGAGTTTAAACTCCTCTCTTGCAGTCTTCTACTGCACTATGAGAAGGATCTGTCCACATTCAGACACCAATGAAGATGTGATTTTTAAAAGGTCAGTAGCTGCCCGTATTATGTGACTAGTAAAGCCATGTAGGAATCATTTTTTTTAAAGAACTGCTTTAAGAAACCCAGAAATGTAGCTTAGACAGTTTTCGACAACCAACACCAAACGGATTGAGCTATTCACTTTTACAGAACGCTAGCGCTTCAGACCACGTGAGGTTTTTGAGGCATGTCAGAGTTGGGGGTACTCTGGGGTGTCTCATGTATCCCGGCTGGCAGCTGTATCGCACGGTGTCCCCAACAGCAAACTCTGACAGGTTTTTGTATTCCTCAGTTAGCTCAGCAAAGGTTAAGTTTGGAGGTGCACCACAGCCACCTATCAGGAAAGAAACCACTGGGTAAAATAGGGCTATCAACTGCACAAAGTTCTTTTAAAATGTATATTGAGTATGCATAGATAAAAGTTTACAAGCAAAACCGACAATAAAAGGGAAGGACTGAAGGATTTAACATTGTAGGGTGAGGGAAAGGACGAGTCCTACAGGCATTCGATGGCAGAAATTCCCAGACTATCCATAACTCCCATCTTGGAACCACAGTGTACCTGCACATCGAGGAAGAGGGAGGCTCCAGTTTCCAGAATCGGTGCAGTAAATGGCTGCCTCTCCCAGGAGGCTGTAGCCAGGGTCACAGCTGTAATTTACAACCATCCCAGTAGTGAAAACTTCCAAGTCTTGGCTGTTGTGATTTCCTTTGTCAATATGTGGAGGTGAAGGACATTGCAGCACTAAAGAGAGAACAAAACAATATTAAATAAAGGCTTGGACAGCATAACATGTGGAAGGATGCATGCGCAAAGCCACCAAAGCGAGCACAGCTCCTGCCCGTGCTGGAAGCACGCTGAGACCCGTGCGCGTCACCGGACGTGCCGTTCCCCCTCCCCACGCCAGCTCTGCATCTTGGCAGGTTTGCCTGCTCCGGGATCAGCCGAGCACGGGACGGGTGCTCCGCCAGCCACGGGTGCACGGAGAGCCGCGGCAGCAGCCTGCCTCACCTGCGCAGCGTGGGTATGGGAGGCTCCAGTTCCCCGAGGCCGTGCACGAGACAGAGGGGTCTCCGAGGAGGGAGAAGCCGGGCTGGCAGCTGTAGGTCACGGACATGCCGCTGCTGAAGTTTGCCCCGAGCTGCGCGCTGTGCGTGGCGTGGGCGATGACGGGAGGTGGAGGACAAGGCAGCACTAACGGGGCAGGAGCAGAGAGCGGCGCTTTAGTGATTTTGCCCGAGGGAGGAGCAATTTGTGGTAACACACCAAAACACTATTGCCCCCAAAGCGGCACGAGTGAGGCAGAGAGCACGGCCCAGGGCCCCTCCAGCACCGGATGGCCCTCAGCATCCTCTCTGTAAACCCCCCGAGTGCCCATCTTCCCCCCAGGCAATGCCCTCCCTGCTTGTTTGATTGCAGAGAGACACCCTTCCCTTGAACGCAGACGGTCTCTGGCCATGGGCTCTCCAGCCCTTGGCTTCCCAAAGGCTGCCTGGACCCCAGAGCACGGTGCCGAAGCTGTGCCGAGAGCAGCCATGCCCGCACTCACCCGGCTCACAGGTGGGGACGGTGGGCACCCAGCGGCCGGTGGGCTGGCACTCAGCCTCGTGGCTGCCCCACAGCACATAGCCCGGGTGGCACTGGAAGGTGACATGTGCCCCAGGATGGTACACAGCTCTCTGTCCTTCAGCCACATCTCCATTCTGGACGTCAGGGCTTGTGCAGTTGATCACTGGAAGTGAAAAGAAGCAGAGCATGGGCTGGGGAAGTGGCTGCCAGAGCTGGGGGTTCCCCCTTTGTTTTTGCGAGGTTAAAATACAGGAAAGCTGTGTGACCACAATGTTCTCCCTTTTCTCTGTGGGCACCAGCATTTACAGCTCACCTTCACACCGGGGGTAAGGGATGCTCCAGGTTCCATTGACCATACAGTATAGAGTTGTTTTTCCAATAAGAGAATAGCCAGGGTCACAGCTGTAATTTACAGCCTGCCCAGGGCTGAACAGTTCCACATCCTCACCATCATGCTGGCCGTGGTCAATTGCTGACGGGGTGGGACACAGCCGCCCTACATGGAAGGAAATCTTCACTGAGAACAGGGTGGGCTTTTGGGTTTTCTGTTCTTTTCCTGCTTAGCACTAGAGAACTGAGTCTCTGTAAGTACAAGTATGTGGATTTTCACTTTTCTCCCCCTCTTTCCTCCCATAACCCCTTTGTATCACTGGCATATCCACAAGTGGAAAAGGCAGATGAGTGTACCTTCACACCGAGGGGCAGGGACACTCCAGGCTCCAGAAGAAGTACAATTAAGCTGTGCCTCTCCAACAAGAAGGTAGCCAGGATCGCAGGCGTAGCTCACAGACATGCCGCTGGTGAAAAATGCCGTGGCTTGGCCACTGTGCTTTCCGTTGGCAATGGCTGGAGGGTGAGAGCACTGCGACACTGGGGGAAGAGGGCAAAACCACGCTCATGTCAGTAGTGAGAAACAGGAGGAATATGGAAAAATGAGTGCGTTGCTACAAAGGGACACTGCAGCTGAGCTGCCAGCCTGTAAGAGACAGCAATGTCTCAGACCGCTATCTCTTGGCTGCTGCTCGTTGCCAGAGTCCATCCAGATGCTTCAGCCCTCTGGACTACTTAGCACGTCTTTCTGTGCACACAGCCCCAGTGAGCACCAAAGGGCTCTTGCAGCAGGGGTGGAGCGGGCATGAACACATCCCGTCCCCACATCCCCCCCAGCCCCTCCTGGCTTGGGAACAGGCACTGCATCACGGCAAGTCCTCGTGTGCACCCTGCCCTGCCCACAGCCTCGCTGGCGGGGATGGACATCCGCACACCGCAGAGCCCTACCTCCGCACCGCGGCGGCGGCCCGCTCCACACGCCATGCTCCCCGTCCGCCGTGGTGCAGAAGATGGAGGGGTCTCCAGCCAGCGGGTGGCCGGGGTCGCAGGTGTAGGTGACCACGTCCGCGTAGGAGAAGGTGTTCATCAAGTGCCCGCTGTGTGTCCCGTGGGGGATGGCCGGAGGTGGATTGCAGACGATACCTGTGGGCGCGTACAACGGGGCTATTAGCATCAGTGCCGCAGCAGTGCTCAGGGTCTGCAGGACACACACGATTCCCAGGAAGGGAACCCATGGGGACGATCCCATCTCAGCGGCGATGCTGTCGTTGCCTTGGAAGATCTTTCCCAAGGAAAGCACTCATCTGTATCTCTTTGTGCTGTGCTTGGTTTCTCATCAGTCTCTGCTCAGCTCCTGCCGCAGGGTACTTACTCTGGCAGATGGGAATATCTCCGCTCCACCTCACTCGCACCCCAGAGCTCGAAATCACACAGTGCCGCTGGGACACTCCAACCAGCCTGTGCCTGAGATCAAACAAAGTCACTCTTGTCACTACAGGGCTGTCTTTGAAGGTCGCACCTCCCGCAGAAATGAAGTATTGCTGCAGTTGCCATCTAATACTGCCATTTTAAAGCCATGAACCTCCTCCAGGTTGCCTTGGTCAGCACAGGCAGTACATCCCTGGGGGGCTCAGGGAGCTGCATGGCCTCTCCTCTTCCTTCTGTCCTCTAGAAAAGTCCACTTCAATGACCTCTGGCTTAAGCCAAAGCTTCCAAAATAACCCCCCCTTCCCCCCGTATGCTCCACACAACCAGACTCAGGCGGTCATGCCCTCTAAATGGCACTTAAAAGTCTATAAATACAAGCCCTTCTCCAACTTCTGTTGCAATTTGGGCTAGAAATTAGACTAGAAATAGACTGCTGCAAAGACCAGAATTGCTTTAGTGCCAAAACTGTTTTAAATGACCCAGAGGATTCTGAGGCTTTTCCCTGATCATTTGGATGATTTCTGCTTTCTCTCAGCACCTAAGAACTCCACCTTCTCCTCCAGCGTTGCCTTGGGCAGGCACCACCGGGCTGCTCGGAGCTCAGAGCCACAAGCCCTGGTCTCTTGTGGGAAGACACACGGTGCCTGCGAGTTGCAGGGAGAGCAGAAGCGTTGCCGATTTCATCTCCGTGAGGCGAAGGAGCTTGGCTGGGACTCACCCTTCGTTGCACGTGTAATTCACTGCTGACCCGAAGAAGAGATCTGTTGTAATGATAACTCTGCCGTTCTCTAGTTCCCCGGGATGATCACACTTTCTCCCTGGGCAGAAGAAGACCTGACTTTAAGTTTTTGCAACTCAATGTCATTGGAAAAGGGACACTAATTCTGGGAGTCTGCCCAAAACCCCCAGAGGAGGGAACTGAAACGGGGAAATTACAAGGCTTCAGTCATCACACTGCAACTTAAACAAACTAGAAGCATCTGCAAAACATACGTTTGCAAAACTCCTGGGCTTCAGACCACGTTTGGTTTTCAAGACACGTAATAATTGGTGATATTCGTGGATGTTTCATGTATCCAGGCCGGCAAGTGTACTTCACAGTCTTCCCAACAGGAAACTCAGTCTGATTGTTATACTCCTTGTTTAGCTCAGCAAACAATAACGTTGTTGGTGGCCCACAGCCAGCTGCCAAGAAACAAAATGCACATGAGAAATATGTCCTGGCTGTGAAACGCAGCTAAAGAGAAATGAGCGCATTGGCAGGTGCTATTACAAACCCCAAGGTATTAAAATATCTTCTGTGCATTCTGACATTTGTCTACATAAATTAACACTTACTTAGTATGTAAGGACACAGGCACCTAATTTATATGTTCTTAAAATATAAACTAAAACGACCCCCCCAAAAAAACTCCAGCTTAGCCAGTCTGGGGTTTCCACACTCTGCACAGCCCACACTCCAGCGCTGCCACCACGCAGCGTGTCGTCTTCGGGCTGTAGACTGCAGGAATCTACAATTTCAGAAATTGGAACACTCAAGACTCTTTCCTGGCAGGAAACCATAGGCTTCAGCAATGCCACCAGGTTATTCCTAATGCTACCAAAGCGAGCACAGCTCCTGCCCGTGCTGGAAGCACGCTGAGACCCGTGCGCGTCACCGGACGTGCCGTTCCCCCTCCCCACGCCAGCTCTGCATCTTGGCAGGTTTGCCTGCTCCGGGATCAGCCGAGCACGGGACGGGTGCTCCGCCAGCCACGGGTGCACGGAGAGCCGCGGCAGCAGCCTGCCTCACCTGCACAGCGTGGGTATGGGAGGCTCCAGTTCCCCGAGGCCGTGCACGAGACAGAGGGGTCTCCGAGGAGGGAGAAGCCGGGCTGGCAGCTGTAGGTCACGGACATGCCGCTGCTGAAGTTTGCCCCGAGCTGCGCGCTGTGCGTGGCGTGGGCGATGATGGGAGGTGGAGGACAAGGCAGCACTAACGGGGCAGGAGCAGAGAGCTGCGCTTTAGTGATTTTGCCCGAGGGAGGAGCAATTTGTGGTAACACACCAAAACACTATCGCCCCCAAAGCGGCACGAGTGAGGCAGAGAGCACGGCCCAGGGCCCCTCCAGCACAGGATGGCCCTCAGCATCCTCTCTGTAAACTCCCATGTGCCAGAGCTCACCTGGCTCACAGGTGGGGACGGCGGGCACCCAGCGGCCGGTGGGCTGGCACTTGGCTTCACGGCTGCCCCGCAGCACGTAGCCCGGGCGGCACTGGAAGGTGACGTTGGCCCCAGGATGGTACACAGCTCTCTGTCCTTCAGCCACTCCTCCGTCCTGGATGATGGGGCTTGTGCAGGTGATCACTGGAAGTGAAAAGGAGCAGAGAATGGGCTGGGGAAGTCGCTGCCAGAGCTGGGGGTTCCCCCTTCATTTTTGCGAGGTCAAAATTCAGGGAAGGCCATGTGGCCACGATGGTCTCCCTTTTCACTATGGGCGACAGCATTTGCAGCTCACCTTCACACCGGGGGTAAGGGATGCTCCAGGTTCCAGATGTCAAACAAGAAACTGTTGTTTTCCCCGTGAGGATGTACCCTGGGTCACAATAGTACTTCACTGATATTCCAGGAAGGAACACTTTCACATCCTTGCTGTCATGCTGGCCGTTCTTGATATTTGGAGGGGAAGGGCACTGGAGCACTACAAGGAGGGGAAAACGTCATAACTGGTGCAGAGCTGGTAGCACAAACCCCACTGTAGGGTGAGCAGCCCTTTAACTTCCTTCTTTCCCATTAACTTTTCCCAAATAGTTAGGGCTGTCACTGTTTGAATTATGTTTCCATCCTACCCTCACTTACCTTCAAGCCTCCATGTTTTTTGAGCTTACTGAACTCAAGAACGATCATTTCTCACTATTTAGGCGCTCACAGCAGTTAGTTTCCTTCTGTAGCCCTAACAGCTTGCTCCGGCCTTTCTGTGGCTGTGAACAAGGTCAGACACCAGCCTGGCTCGCTGTCTCTTTGTGGATTCATTTAGAGAGATGAAAGCCCTACATAACAAGGGTCTGAGTGGGGATTATGAAGATGGGAGGACAGATATGTGCATGATTTTCCTTTCCAGTCCTGGAGAGTGGCCCGTTTGCCTCCAACACGAGGCGGTTGCACCCTGCCAGGTGCCCTCACACAGTGGTTCAGAGGAAATCAGCTACCACCCTCCGCCTCATTTACACTTACTTTTTTCACAGATGGGGACAGGAGGGTCCCACGTGCCCCCAAACTGGCACTGAGACTCTTGAGAGCCCCTCAAGGCGTAACCAAAATTGCATTCGAAGACAACGGTGTCTGCGAGTCTGTACACGGTCTCCAGCCGAGTCGTTCTTCCGTTCTCAATCTCAGGTCTTTTGCAGCCGGTTGCTGGAAGTGAAAAGCACAGAGCTCTGCTGGGGACACGAAGGCCATCCCGGGCGTGGAGGGACACCGACCAAGGGCAGTACCTGCTGCTGGACCTTGCCATCATTGTCATGGCCACGTCAGCATTATTGGCTCTTATTCTTACACAAAATATCATTATTCAGCTGCTGCTAACCGCTCCTGAGAGTCTGCCCTTACTGGAGGGCAGAAAGGGAAGTCCACAGAGGCAGATGGAGCTCCTCCTGCCTGTGGGACCTGAGGTCTCCACCTCTCACCAGAGATTTGGTCTGCAGCGATTAGACCAAGAGCCAAGAGGAAGAAAGAATCTGGGGAAAGATAAAAGAAGCCAACGCAAACACACCTTCACATCGGGGCCGGGGCCGGCTCCACGTTCCCCTGGCGGTGCAGCTGACGGAGGCATTCCCGATGAGGGAGTAGCCGTCGCTGCAGGTGTACTGCACGGCCGAGCCTGGAAGGTGGGTGTCTGAGGGCTGGCCGCTGTGCTTCCCGTTGGCAATGCCTGGAGGGGGAGGACACTTCACCTCTGTGAAGCAGAAGGAAAAGCAGATGAGAAATATGGACAGAGCAAGAAAAAAAAAATTAGAAATTCAATCATCTTCAAAAACCAAAGGAGGAAGACAATTCATTCCATTGACTCCTTTGAATAAACATCTGTCAGGTTAGCTGTCTTCCTATCAGCGGGTGCAGCCCCACCGCATCCACGGTCGTTCCTTCTGCCACCCACAACCAACTCTTGCCGGCAGGGACGGACTCCCGCACACCGCAGAGCCCTACCTCCGCACCGCGGCGGCGGCCCGCTCCACACGCCATGCTCCCCGTCCGCCGTGGTGCAGAAGATGATGGGGTCTCCAGCCAGCGGGTGGCCGGGGTCACAGGTGTAGGTGACCACGTCCGCGTAGGAGAAGGTGTTCATCAAGTGCCCGCTGTGTGTCCCGTGGGGGATGGCCGGAGGTGGATCGCAGACGATACCTGTGGGCGCGTACAAGGGGGCTTTTAGCATCAGTGCCGCAGCAGCGCTCAGGATCTGCAGGACACACACAATTCCCAGGAAGGGAACCCATGGGGACGATCCCATCTCAGCGGCGATGCTCTCTGGTTACGATGACCCAAATCATCCAGAGACAAACTTTATATGGAAAAAAGTCACACGTGGGAAGGAAAACCTGCGCCCTCCTGTGAGTCACTTCCTTGCTTGCCCACGTCTGGAGGTGTTGGGGTGATTCTTACCTCCCTTTCCATAACGATTGGTGACACAGGCACAGAGACTGGTCACACCATTCCTACACGTGATGAGTGAGAACTACTTACCCCAGTAACAGGGGTTTAAAATATTAATGGTTTTCCCAGTTTGGACCAGGATAAATAAAAGTCCTTTGGAAACATTTTCAGAAGCATCCGAAACAAAACAAAATGAGAAGAAAAAAAGAAACATTTTACAGATACAGTGACTTGAGAAATCTTTGGCAATAAAATCTTTGTCTTGAAAGATGCGCCACTTCCTCTTGCAAGCCATCTCCAAGGGCCTAAGGACCTTTTGTTGTGGCCTACTTACGCTGGCAGACAGGAGCATCTCCACTCCACGAGACACGTGCGCCAGAAACCTCGCATGTTCTCTGAGAGCCTCCAACCAACTTGTACCTGGAGTCACAGCGAAGGATTTATTAATTTACATTAAAAGACTTGAGATTTCTTTACAATCCTTGCAAGTGGCAGCCAAGACTTCTGACTTGGGAACTACGTTCCTTCACGTAGAAGTGAAAATCTGCTTCACTCTCACGTGGCAGCTGCGTTCAGCTAGTCGCAAGACTCACCCTTTGTCACAAGTGTAATTAACTTTGGACTCAAAGAGGAGGTCCTTCAGGATAACAGCTCTGCCATTCTCCGGATCCCCTGGGTTAGCACATTGCTTCCCTGGAAGGGAACATCAGCCACCATGAGCCCTCAGCCGCCCACTCGCATCGCACCCAGGGATGCTGACACAGAGAGTGGACCCCTTAAAGTAAAGAAACCCCTAAAGCCAGAAAAATGTGGAAATCCGGCCAAGCCTGACACTTTAGGTTGTTCAGCACTCGCAGGACGTACTTTTACAGAACTCCAGCGCCACAGACCACGTCCGATTCCCGAGGCACGTAATGGCCAGCGGCATCCCCAGGTGCTGGGCGTAGCCAGGCCGGCACACGTATTCCACCGTCCTCCCCACGGGAAAGACGGTCTGGTTGCTGTATGGCTCCTTCAGCTCAGCAAACGCCAGTCTGGTAGGTGCATTGCAGCCAGCTACCAAGAAAGGCAAGCCAAGCCAGTCGTTAAAGGAGTCAAGAAAAAGCAGATTTGGGAGAGCAGGGGGAAGGTTAACATTCAGAGCACTGTTTAAACACTTGCCCTGCTCGCAGACTGGCACGGGTGGCTCCCAGGTGTTATTCAGTTGGCATTGTACCACGCTGTGGCCACGTAGGACATAGCCTGGCTCACATGCAAAGGCAATGGTGTCCTTGTGTGCGTAGGCAGTCCTAGGAGACACTATTTTCCCGTGCTGGACCTGCGGGATGGGACATCTTGCCTCTGGAAAAGAAGCACAGGTCTTCAAAACAGGCACTTACACAGTGTGCAGGGCTGTGCGGCTATGAAGCCACTTAGAGTTGCAGTGCCTGTTAAGACACAAGTCTGAAAGTAATTTTCCCACAGATTATGCACTGCCCGCAGCCGGCGATACCAAACATTGAGAGAGCGAGCCAAGCCGAGCGGTGAGGCTGGGGATGCTGGAGGCAGCGGGGTGGTCCTCCAGCCTCCTCCCCTCCACCTGGCCTCAGCTGTGAAAACAGCCCGTGCAAATCCTGCCCTAGCAGGCACTCAGGCAAGAAGTGCAATTCCCTGGAGGTTTCCCAGTCTTTCCGAATACGAAGCAGTAGGGCCGGGAGGATTGCCCCCGAGTCTTTGCACGTGCACACACAGCCCTACCTCCACAGTGCGGGGCCGGGCCGCTCCACACGCCGTTTTTTCCGTCCTGGGTGGTGCAGTGGATGGAGGGCTCTCCATGGAGCGGGTGCCCGGGGTCGCAGGTGTATGTTACAGATGTGCCGAAGTGGAATTCATCCAGCAGCCTGCCTGTGTGCTTCCCATTGGGAATGTCCGGAGGCGGCTCACAAGGGATGCCTGCAGAGGTGCAGAACAAGGCTTCTAAATTCAACAGCAGCACCAAAAAGTACTTGAAATCCCTCAGTTTGTGGGGCATAAACGCTTGCCCTGGAGATGGAGTAGCTGCAATGAAGTGACCTTCTAGGTGAGGCCTTGTAGGCAACCGGATCCCAACTTGGATCCCAGCTCTCTGGCCAGCAATTTCTATGACAGCTAAAGAGCAGACCAGTAAAGACAAACCTCTATGGAGGAAACACCTACATGCTTTATCTTTTCTACTGTTTAAGAAATAAAAAAGCAAATATTTATTTTGTATCGCCTGTGGAATATCCTTATTTTTCAGCTGCACACAGTGCCACAGCATGCACAGGCAGCAATCTGTGTGTCACCTTAGGTTTGACAATTTCTTGTGACATGAAAACCTTCTGATATTTTTAATACCCACAGAGCAGAGAAATTCCCTGTGAAAGCTTTGACTGGAAAGATTTGGCAGTCTCTGCTGGAAAATACGTAGCGGATCCCTGCAAGCCCCCGGGAGCTGTGAGCTACTCACGCTGACAAGTGGGAACGTCGCCACTCCATGCAACACGTCCACCAGAAATCTCACATCGTCTGCTGGATTGTCCGATTAACCTGTGCCTGGGGTTGAAAGGATGGAACATTCATTCCGAGCCATTTCAGTGAGAGTTACTACCTCCTCCTAACCACCTCGGATGGCGTGACCAGCCCTGCGGACAGCAGAGCTGTGGCCCTGGAGGAGAAGCTCCCTCCCCTGCTCTGCCTGACCAGTTTCACAGCATGTCCGTGTATGTGTAAGATAGGGAACATCTTATGTGTTATGTACGTACAGAACTCTATCCAGTGGCTTCTGTATAGAGCCCGTTTACTGGGAGTGAACGAATAGCGGGGGGAAAGGGAGACTTACCTAACCCTTGCCGTTTTAACCAGTAGCCAAAACTGGGACTTACCCTTCTTCACAGCTGTAGAGCACTGTTGACCCAAACAGGAGATCTGTTAGGGAAGTAATTTTCCCATTCACAGGTTCACCGGGATGATTGCATTGTTTCCCTGGGGGAGAAACAAACCCTCGTTTTAGGCTTCTCTCTGTCTACACCACGGCACAACAGATGCAACTGTTACCCCAGTAATCTGTCCACATTTCCAGTTACCCCCAAAATGGGTTTCGAATAGCATAAAGTCACATGGCTTTACTAGTCACATACTATTTGAACGCCAGAATACGGTTAAGGTTTTTGCAGCACGGACAGAACATAACACCTATTCCTTCTTGAACAACGGACACCAAATCAAGGAGCTATTCACTTTTACAGAACTCTAGTGCTTCTGACCACACTCCGCTCTCAAGGCATGTAATAGTAGGTGACATTCCTGGGTGTTTAGCATATCCCGGTTGGCAAGTGTATTGCACAGTCTTCCCGACAGAAAAATCAACCTCATTTTTATGCTCCGCATTTAACTCAGCAAAGCGTAACCTTGTAGGAGCACCGCAACCACCTATTGAGAAAGAAAACAGACATGAGAATCGGGCAGGACAGGCGTGCCGGGTGCAAGCACAGCGAGAACACCGCTACAAGGAAAGGTGTTTGGTTTGCCTTGCAGAATTGTTTCTCGTGATTAATACAGCCATTATTAAACAAACACAACATATGTTCCCAAAGGATGCCAGAGGATCAGGTTCTTGTTCCCAGGATATGCTTAAATCTTCCGCTCACAGGGTTTAATCGTATTTTCCAAACGGGGTTAGGGGACATAAAATAGCAGTGTACCCCAAGGAAGCTATGCCATGATTTACCCGGACCTTCAGGCCTGTTTGAGAACTCCTGGGAGTGGGACAGTCTATCGCAGACGGGAACAGGAGGGTGCCAGCTGCCATCCTCCTGGCAGAGGATTTTAGCACTGCCTCGCAGGCTGTAACCGTCGTGACACTGCAGTGTCACCGTTTGCCCAGGCGCGAAGATAAATCCTTCACCGTCAACTTGCCTTCCATTCGCTATACCAGGATTTACGCAGACAGTCGCTGGAAATGACGACAGACAAAGCGATGTGCCGAAGGAGTCGGAACAAAACAAACCAGAAAGCCCACAGGCTGTTAATATGGCAACACAAAATCTACGTGACATCTACACAAACCACCCCAGCCCCGCCCGCTCAATGGAAGGGCTCGAAATTGATTTACACCACGCAACATTTTACATGCGATTAACCTTCTCTGAGGATCTGGTTGCAATGGTCAGGGTCTGCCCTGTGCTCAGAGCCACGCTGCGAGCTTCTCCCCCAGGGCCCAGACCACAGACGCACCTTCACAGCGAGGGCCGGGCCGGCTCCAGTTCCCCGACGCTCTGCAAGACACCACGGCATTCCCAAGCAGGTAGTAGCCAGGATCGCAGGTGTATGTTATGGACATTCCCATGGTAAAAAAAGCTTTGCCCTGGCCGTCGT
>VZSC01015136.1:736-67973 GCA_013398225.1 Steatornis caripensis | reverse complement strand
TTACAATCACACTGCAGCTGGATGAAATTACTACTAACAAGGACAGTCCCGACAGAGGAACTCACAAGCACATCATGGGATTCGGCAGAAGATGCACATGGATATGGAAGCAGCAAGAGCAGCGAGAAGTTGTGATTACTTCCCATTCCAGGAGGAAGATGAAAATGTCCCACATCTGATGAGAAGCGGAGTCACAGAAACCCCCCTGGGGCAGCAGACACTGCCATCGCGCAGCTGGCCTGGGGCTCCTGAGCTGCTGGGGAGGTTGCAGCTCAGCCCGAGGGCTAACTCCTTCCCCCCCCTCTCGGAGCCCAAGGCAGGGCAGGCTGCAGCCGCCCCCGTGGCCCACTCTAGCTCCTTTCTTCTGACCTCCTTCCGTGCCTCTAAGAGCCAACCTGGCAGCAGTTTGGTTTGAGGAGAGAAGCAAGGAGGACAGAGGCATCCTGGCTTTGCTTTCCTGACAAATTTGAGGGGACACACGAGGGGGCGTTCCCGACGGCCGTCGCCGCTCGCCCTGCGCGCTGGGACACTTGCCCTTTTTGCACAGTGGCAGAGGCGGGCTCCATCTGAAGTCAGCTTGGCACCTGCTCGTGCGGGAGCCCTGCAAGGTGTAGCCTGTTTTGCACACGAAGCTTACGGTGTCCCCAGTCCTGTAGAAATACTGAGCAGTGGACACTCTCTTCCCATTCTGGACGTGTGGGAACGGGCATCGGGTAGCTAGAAAAGGGAGAGAAACGAAATGTTTACCTACAGAGCTCTCAAGCTGTTCCTGCCAGTGATGGTTGCTGTGTTGGTGGTGCCCACGCAGCCCGCTGATCCCCGAGCCATGGGACGCGGCGGAGGCTGCAGCCGCGGTGGGCGCCCCCAGGGGTGGCGGGGTTCCTCCCTGCACTGCTGGGGGACCCCACTGCTTCCTCAGCTTGCAGGAACTGGGTGTCTGGGATTTCATGTCAATCACCTGGTGAGGTCAAAGCCTTTCATGGCCTTTCTGCATGCTTCTAACCCACGGGCTGGGAATCGCATCCACTTGCACAGGCGTGCGAGAGCTGGGCAGGCGGTGCACTGTGTGGGCCAGGGGTGCCGTGCCACGCTGCCCCGGGACAGACCCACGCCAGCGAGGGCGAAGCTTCTGCTGCACCTGCCAAGGGACCTGCGGGGGGGACTTGCCCATGGACCTGCTGGTGGGCTTCCAGGGGCACCTGGGGCTTGTTTACCCAGGCAGGCACATGGAGAGGCAGGCAGGCAGGCAGACATTCAGAACCAAAACCACAGGGAAGTAGCTTTTTGTTTGCTAGGCAAATATTTGCACTAGATGTAGGAATGTAGAAAGAAGGTAAAAGAAATGCCTCTTGCTGGGTTACTGATAAAGGGGCAGAGCTCCGTCCCTCTGAGCCGCTCCGGCACAGCCCGTCTCCGCTGCGCCCTCCACACCCCTTCGCGCAGCTCTGAGGTTGGCTTTGCCGGAGAACCACAGCTCTCCAACATCAAAGAGCACGCGTGAGCCGTGACAGTTACTTCCACAAGGCTGGCAAACCAAATGCACGTACAGCAGTTCCTTGCCAGGGCAGCCAGGCTGCAGCACCTACGCTCACAAGATGGGAAGGGGTAAACAAAGCGTTACTGCAGTGATGGAGCCGAGTTTCTGTAGATTTTGGCTATCCTGTCCCAGGCTGCCAGGCTTTTGTGCCCTGCGGGCTTTCAGCCCTGACATGCCAAACAGCACAGTCCCCGTGCATTTCTACACATCGCAGCAAGTTTCAACTTGACAAAGCTCAAACACAATCTATTATTGGAACAGGCTCCTCGTCTCGCTGCCGTAAGATGCCGCGTCCATAACCAGCTTTACTTTGGCAGTTTAAGCACACAGGTCAAGCCCCTTGTTACGAGAAGCTGGGCAAGTTGTGAAAGACTCTCCATAGCCTCCCGTAGCGAGGTTATAACTGCGTTATCCCCGGCCACTGAAGGGCGCGGGGTGGCCCTGGTGCTATCCCAGGGGGTCGTTTTGGTTATCAGAGCAGCTCAGAGGCTCTGTGATGCTCAGCGTCCAAGGGCCACCTGCGACCAGCACAGGGCACCTATCTGCCTCTGCAGGGAAAAGCAAAAGGATCAGCAAGGAGAGGAGCAGCGATGAAGAAGAGGAGGGCCGTGAGAGGAAGGGCCCCAGAGGCACAGACCTACCGGTCTCCCTTACCTCGAGCCCCAGCCACGGTGGCCAGGAGCAAAGCAGAGCTGCCCAGGAGGCGGAGGGCGAAGGCGAGCACCATGCTCTGCTCCCCGGTGCAGACTGCGGCTCCTGGGGAGCTGCGGGAAGATATGGGCACCCCAGTTCCCCCCACACACGGAAGGAGCTGCAGCTGCAGGGATTCCTGGGGCCACGGGACAGGAACCTGTGGGCTCCCCGGCACAGGGTGGGCACAGCCACCACCCCCGGGGAGGCTGCAGGTCCCACGTGCTGCTTCTGCTGCTATTTTTGGCAGGGGAGGATGGGCCCCTGGGACCCACAGGCATCTGTGAAAGGGGAGTGAGCGCGGGCACGGAGGCGCCGTTGGTCGGTGGAGCGCGTCCTCAGTTAGGGGAAGCAGCCCGTGCTCTGCCCCTAGTCCCCATGCGCTGACAGGAGCCCTCCCCACGAACCGGCCGAGGGGGCACGGCTCGCCTGCCCGGGTACGGGAAGGGCAGAGCGGGGCATCCCCTCCTCCCATGCAGTGTGGACCTGAATCCTCCTGACCTGACCCTCGCTGCTCTAGGACTCCTCCAACCTGGCGTCATCCCTGGCTGCTGGCTGGAAGGATAAAAACAGACGGGGCTTTTTGGTGGAGGAGCAGCCACAGCAACCTCCAGCTCCCCACCTCACAAAGCAGAGGATGCTTTCTGAGCCTAAAAGAAGAGCAAGACGTGCGTTACTCAAGTCTTTTTATCCCTTTTATTGACAGAGAGCTTCCGATATTTACGTATCCAACATTTATACTTCAGAACTGCCCTTGATAGGTTACGCTCAGATTATAAAGTAGAACTACGTACAACTTGATTACAAACNAACCTCCAGCTCCCCACCTCACAAAGCAGAGGATGCTTTCTGAGCCTAAAAGAAGAGCAAGACGTGCGTTACTCAAGTCTTTTTATCCCTTTTATTGACAGAGAGCTTCCGATATTTACGTATCCAACATTTATACTTCAGAACTGCCCTTGATAGGTTACGCTCAGATTATAAAGTAGAACTATGTACAACTTGATTACAAACACAGCAGATAAACCCTCTTCAACAGCAAATTTTGGTGATCACACCCGTAAGCTATGTCACAGCATTCACAGTTTCTTCCATTTGGTTGCTGGGAGATTATTTCAAGCTGATCCCCAAATCAGGAGTTAAATCATTTGGAAAAACCGCTCTGGACTATGCAGTACGAACAATTGTGCTGGGATTAGAATAACAAAACAGAACACAACNAGCTGTTCCTGCCAGTGATGGTTGCTGTGTTGGTGGTGCCCACGCAGCCCGCTGATCCCCGAGCCATGGGACGCGGCGGAGGCTGCAGCCGCGGTGGGCGCCCCCAGGGGTGGCGGGGTTC
This sequence comes from Steatornis caripensis, assembly GCA_013398225.1. Lineage (NCBI taxonomy): Eukaryota > Metazoa > Chordata > Aves > Caprimulgiformes > Steatornithidae > Steatornis > Steatornis caripensis. The sequence continues at coordinate 64,404 of VZSC01015136.1, read as the reverse complement.
CTCCCTGCACTGCTGGGGGACCCCACTGCTTCCTCAGCTTGCAGGAACTGGGTGTCTGGGATTTCATGTCAATCACCTGGTGAGGTCAAAGCCTTTCATGGCCTTTCTGCATGCTTCTAACCCACGGGCTGGGAATCGCATCCACTTGCACAGGCGTGCGAGAGCTGGGCAGGCGGTGCACTGTGTGGGCCAGGGGTGCCGTGCCACGCTGCCCCGGGACAGACCCACGCCAGCGAGGGCGAAGCTTCTGCTGCACCTGCCAAGGGACCTGCGGGGGGGACTTGCCCATGGACCTGCTGGTGGGCTTCCAGGGGCACCTGGGGCTTGTTTACCCAGGCAGGCACATGGAGAGGCAGGCAGGCAGGCAGACATTCAGAACCAAAACCACAGGGAAGTAGCTTTTTGTTTGCTAGGCAAATATTTGCACTAGATGTAGGAATGTAGAAAGAAGGTAAAAGAAATGCCTCTTGCTGGGTTACTGATAAAGGGGCAGAGCTCCGTCCCTCTGAGCCGCTCCGGCACAGCCCGTCTCCGCTGCGCCCTCCACACCCCTTCGCGCAGCTCTGAGGTTGGCTTTGCCGGAGAACCACAGCTCTCCAACATCAAAGAGCACGCGTGAGCCGTGACAGTTACTTCCACAAGGCTGGCAAACCAAATGCACGTACAGCAGTTCCTTGCCAGGGCAGCCAGGCTGCAGCACCTACGCTCACAAGATGGGAAGGGGTAAACAAAGCGTTACTGCAGTGATGGAGCCGAGTTTCTGTAGATTTTGGCTATCCTGTCCCAGGCTGCCAGGCTTTTGTGCCCTGCGGGCTTTCAGCCCTGACATGCCAAACAGCACAGTCCCCGTGCATTTCTACACATCGCAGCAAGTTTCAACTTGACAAAGCTCAAACACAATCTATTATTGGAACAGGCTCCTCGTCTCGCTGCCGTAAGATGCCGCGTCCATAACCAGCTTTACTTTGGCAGTTTAAGCACACAGGTCAAGCCCCTTGTTACGAGAAGCTGGGCAAGTTGTGAAAGACTCTCCATAGCCTCCCGTAGCGAGGTTATAACTGCGTTATCCCCGGCCACTGAAGGGCGCGGGGTGGCCCTGGTGCTATCCCAGGGGGTCGTTTTGGTTATCAGAGCAGCTCAGAGGCTCTGTGATGCTCAGCGTCCAAGGGCCACCTGCGACCAGCACAGGGCACCTATCTGCCTCTGCAGGGAAAAGCAAAAGGATCAGCAAGGAGAGGAGCAGCGATGAAGAAGAGGAGGGCCGTGAGAGGAAGGGCCCCAGAGGCACAGACCTACCGGTCTCCCTTACCTCGAGCCCCAGCCACGGTGGCCAGGAGCAAAGCAGAGCTGCCCAGGAGGCGGAGGGCGAAGGCGAGCACCATGCTCTGCTCCCCGGTGCAGACTGCGGCTCCTGGGGAGCTGCGGGAAGATATGGGCACCCCAGTTCCCCCCACACACGGAAGGAGCTGCAGCTGCAGGGATTCCTGGGGCCACGGGACAGGAACCTGTGGGCTCCCCGGCACAGGGTGGGCACAGCCACCACCCCCGGGGAGGCTGCAGGTCCCACGTGCTGCTTCTGCTGCTATTTTTGGCAGGGGAGGATGGGCCCCTGGGACCCACAGGCATCTGTGAAAGGGGAGTGAGCGCGGGCACGGAGGCGCCGTTGGTCGGTGGAGCGCGTCCTCAGTTAGGGGAAGCAGCCCGTGCTCTGCCCCTAGTCCCCATGCGCTGACAGGAGCCCTCCCCACGAACCGGCCGAGGGGGCACGGCTCGCCTGCCCGGGTACGGGAAGGGCAGAGCGGGGCATCCCCTCCTCCCATGCAGTGTGGACCTGAATCCTCCTGACCTGACCCTCGCTGCTCTAGGACTCCTCCAACCTGGCGTCATCCCTGGCTGCTGGCTGGAAGGATAAAAACAGACGGGGCTTTTTGGTGGAGGAGCAGCCACAGCAACCTCCAGCTCCCCACCTCACAAAGCAGAGGATGCTTTCTGAGCCTAAAAGAAGAGCAAGACGTGCGTTACTCAAGTCTTTTTATCCCTTTTATTGACAGAGAGCTTCCGATATTTACATATCCAACATTTATACTTCAGAACTGCCCTTGATAGGTTACGCTCAGATTATAAAGTAGAACTATGTACAACTTGATTACAAACACAGCAGATAAACCCTCTTCAACAGCAAATTTTGGTGATCACACCCGTAAGCTATGTCACAGCATTCACAGTTTCTTCCATTTGGTTGCTGGGAGATTATTTCAAGCTGATCCCCAAATCAGGAGTTAAATCATTTGGAAAAACCGCTCTGGACTATGCAGTACGAACAATTGTGCTGGGATTAGAATAACAAAACAGAACACAACGCTAAGCTATGAGGCTTTACACTCGTATTTCGTTCGATCTTGTCACTCACAGGGCTTATGGTAAGAGATACGTAAACACAGCCAACAGTCTGCAAGTGCTTGTTCTGCAAGACTGGCTTCTGAAAACAGTATCTCGCGGTGCCCCGGTGACAGCTCAGCAGGACGGTGCTCTGCTGGGAAGGGAGAACTTTGTGGGTCTATCTGGAACACGAAGAACATGTGGATGGAAATGGCTATTTGTGGTTTTCCCCTCTAATTAGATGCATGTTCCTGTTAACAGGAAAGCACTGTTGAAAATGCAGAAACAAAAAGTAAGCAGTAGACACATTTTGAATACTTCCCATTCCCAGCTGCGCATCACGAGAAGCTCACAGAGCAGCTCATCTACCTCTGCATCAGACAAAACCCTGAACCTCAAAACCGTGCTTTGCCAGCAGCCAAAAGTCCCAGTGTCTCAAGCTGGATTCAGGCAATAGCTGAATACAAGTTTAAATCCTGTCACAGTTTTGTTTCCCTTATAAATAGGATTCCCAGGAAGCCTTCAAATCTTTACCTTGTTTTACGAGATGCTACATACCTCTTTGGCTTATTAAATGATGGTTTAGCAAGGCTGAGTTAAAACCAGGAAAGGACACCAGCACCACAACGTTGGCTTTCTATCAGCCAAACAAATCACGGGGACTTTTGCCGATGTCTTTGTTTCAGACAAAATGAGTGAGGTGCCATCACCTGAGCTGTCCTCGCGGCACCGCCAAAGCCCGACTCGACCCAGGGACAGCACGCTGCCTCGCTCACCTCCATCCACCCCTGCAAACCTGTCCTCAACACAGCAATGAAGTAGGGCAGGTTAGACAGGATGAAAATAAAGCACGTCCTGTTCCCCATGGAGGAGTAAATTAAGGCTTTGGCTTGATGTGCAGCTACTTTGGGTGCAGCACCAGAGCAACAGTCGCCCCGTGCTGCCGCTCACCAGCCCCAAAACCTGCCAAAAACCTGCTTTTCCTCCCCAGCATCACAGCAGCCCCAAGGCGTCCCGGGGCTGAGCCGGCACCCGGCCCGGCCGACCTGCGGTGGGAGCCAGCATGGTCTGGGTGCACAGCACCTCCCGAAAAACCCTTTTAAGTGCAAATTCAGACAGCGATTCCCTGCCATCAGAGTCGCCCCACGCAGGCGACATTTGAGCAGAAAGCAAAAAGGTTCACATGCAGCAACTTTCTGACGTTTGGCGGCACCTGCCAAGACACCTGCAAGTTCTGCATTCGGCCCGGATACCACCTGCCTGCGGCCGAGCTCCGCCGCCCCCGAGCGCCCACCCAGCTGGGTTCCTCCGGAGGCTTTCAGCCCGCTGAAAGCTTCGTCATTTCGAGAGAAGCGTCGAGTCACTGCAGGAACAGGAAGTGTTTCTACAAGTTACTCGCAGAAAAGCCTCAACGTGGTGCAAAGACAGTGCCAGGACAGAGGCCTTCAGCGGAAGTTTAAAACTAATTTTAGTACATACAGGAAGAGTCAGAAGAGTAGCGCTTTGTATTAAGGCCTTTAACTTGTTTTCTCTCCAGTAAAACTACTGATCTGTAAGGATTGCTGTTTGCACAACAGTGCCGACTTGAACTGAAGTAACGGCTACAACTGCGCTTTTTATGAACTCTTCCAATGCTTTCACTGCCCCCAGATAATGCTCGACTTCGGCATCCTCTTCGTATCAAACTTCATTTTTTCAAGTACGTATCACTCACGTGAAGACATTCACCATTCATCCTCTCGGCAGCAGCAGCGCTTTTCACCTCAGGCCTTAAGAAACCCAAGAATCCCGATCGCAACACGACCTTAGCAGGGCTGAAAAACTGAACACGTGGAGGTACTCAAGGTGCACGATTTTCCTGAGTCTACGGCAGCGCGAAGGTCTTCGGCATCATTGTGACCTAACGTGGGGATAACCGCACTTGATTTCCGAACAGCGTTCTCACCTGGGTGGCAGAGAGCCTCCCATCCCGTCCCAGCACAGCCCCGCGCACGAGCTGCGCTGTCCCACGCAACGCGCAGCTGCTGCAGCTGCAGCCAAAAGTGCGAGCGCTTCCCGGGCAGCTCAGGGAGCGTCTGGGCTTCGTCGTCCAAGGTCAGCTGGTTGCGGACTCAAGGCCAATTTCACAGGAGAGAAAAACAAAGCACTGGGATCACCGGGATCAAGTCCAACACGTCTACAGGTGCCTCGCCACTGTGTCCATTCCCTAATCTAGATGTTCATAACCAGCAGTGCCAGGAGGAGGGGGAAGATTCCTACAGGAGACAAGGAAGAAGCTTCAGTCTTCACTCCAAACATACTCAACTATCTTTTCCCTCCCTGGTCCCCTTTACCTTCCCCTGCCTTTTCACAGCATGATCCTAAAGCAATGACGATATAAATCTGACAATAGACTGTCGTGGAAGGCTTTTAAGCTTATTTCAAGCAGAATACCCAGGAGACAATAACACAAAGATAGGTAAGAGCACGGCACAGGGGTTCAGGAATATGCATTGCTTACCAACAATGATCGTGTTCGCTCCACCTGGAAAGGAACCAAGCCAAAACGTGAAACTTAGCGCGCATCCAGCACAGTAATTCACCAAACTACACAACATGCAGTGTCTCAAATCAGAGCCAATGCACAGGGAGCACAACTCAAGCAGCACACAGAACAGGACCCCCGCACAGCCCAACTCCACAGATGTTTATCTGTTAAAACACAGATATATTTACCAGGACACATTCCCACTAGCCTGTGAGTCCACGCCGCAACCCCACCATGCTCTTTTCGCACTAGATTTTAACGGACACTGTTTCAGGAAGCATCGAAGCATTACTCGTTAGCAGAATTATTTGATTTGAGGATTCACAGAGGAGGGGAAAAATAGGTATTCTGAAGAAAGAGAGGAGGCAGCAAGACAGACACAGGAGATAGTCACCTCTGCATTCAGGAGCGGGCTTGCTCCAGACTCCCTGGTATTGATCTCCTGCAACACACTGAAGAAAGGCCGCTCCAGCAAGGGTGAAGCCATCCTTGCATTTATAAGCTACAACGGAGCCTCGGACAAAGTCTGCGCCCTTTGTGCCATTGTGGATCCCATTGTCAATCGTGGGGGGCTCTTCACAGACAATGCCAGGGAGCTGTCCTAGGGGAGGAACATCAGCAAGAGTGTCTCAGTACTCCTCCGAACCGAAAAGGTGACGCGGTCTATGGGGAGAAGGAGGTACGGCCGAACGCCGCACACCTAGCAGCAACTGAAAATACTTCCAGCTTTCTTGCTTGGTACTGGACCTCAGTTCCTGCCTGTTAGCCGCAGCTGCAGGATCTCACCCCACGAAATAAGGCACTGAAGTGCCTAATCAGGCTAGAAGAAACGTTTCAGCCATTTGTAGCTTCTCCTAACACTATACACGGACTTCGTAACACCTGACTTCAGCACTACACCAAACTGAGGGCACAGAGTTCCAACGCTCAGTCACCTTCATCCTTCCCCCATAACTAGAGAAAGGAAACTTTCCTCCTGTGACTGGTTTTTTCCTATAATTTCTGCTCTTCCCTGGCTCCTTCCACTCTGTCAGCATAGGTTCTGAACTGTACGAGAATACTGCACCTAAGGCCTCGCAGCATGAGTCAGTATTGAAGTAATGAATTTCAGAGTTGATTGAATTAAGAAGGACAAGCAAGAGCAGCCCAGGCCCACCAGCAAGGCAGCTACACCAGCACAGTCCCAACGATTACCTTAATGGCTCTGCGCAGAGTTTTTCCCCTCTTACCTTCACAGTACGGAGGTGCTGTATCCCAATCAACTCCATTTCCTGATACCACACATTTGGCAGACGACGGCTCCTTTAATTCATACCTAAAGAAAGAGAAGTTTAATACTTTCCAGAAGACAACCCAGAGAGGGTTCTTCCCTCGCCTCCCCACCACTGCACGCAGCCAAGTTCTTAACCAGAAGTTGCCCCTGCTATGAAATGGGATCCGGCCACATCAAAGCCACTAAACGAGGGCACTAATAAGAGCCGAAGTGAAGCAGCTCACTGCGTTACCACGCACACGCGTGTTGCCACACGCTCATCTCACTGAAGACATAACACGCTGGTTCACTGGAGCCCTGCACGGGGAAACCAGGGAGGGAGCGGGGTGGTGGATGTTGCTGCCTGTGGTCCCCGTCTTCTGTCCCCCGAGTCGGTCCCTTTTAAGCAGTGATCCGCTCACCCAGGATGACAGGTGAATGTCACAACTGTCTCAAACAGGAAATTGTCTGCAATCACATCCCCGTTCTCTATCGTGGGAGGAGTACACTGCTGTCCTAGAGGAAAAGAAAGCAGCACAGGAATTACTTCAAACCTGGAGAATTTCAGCGTAACATCTCAAGCGTGTACAGATCACTCGTACAGCCAGTCAAGACCCGGGAGGAACAGAGATACTCACGTATACAGAAGTCTGGGTCTGCAGACCAAGTTGCATCACTCAGACAAGTGACAACAGAGGACTTTCCATTTGCTGCAGCATAACCCGGTTTGCACCGATACCTCAGCGTAGTTCCAGCAAGAGAGCTGTCACCCACAGCCCGTTCACCCTCAGCAAAAGGGAAGCGTGGGGCAGGACCACAGTAGACTAACAGTTGGAGACAAAGGCAAGGTTAGCTACGGAAGAGCACTCAAAGGGTCTGCAATAGCGACAGCGACCTGCGTGCTTCGGAGCGCCCAACATTTTCTGTTTGAATGTCAGCGTCTGGGATGCACTTCGCATCCAACCCATTTAGCAAACGGCAGCATACATCAACGCTTGCTTAACTGGAGAAAACACGGAGACTGGGTAGCCCCTCTGCCTCAGGGATGCTCCTTCACTGGCCACCACCCTAGCCCACAGCACCAGCTGAGCTCAGACGCCAAGCGTCCCCAACAGGTCGGGAAGCCGGTGAGGCCTGCCTGTCGGGTGTAGAAGGCAGCTTTCTCTCTCCTTTAATTGCACTTGAGGATCATTTACAGTTCACAAATAAATGGCTTCAGGTGTAGATATGTAACTGGCCCGGGCTGCCATGCCAAGGACCCAGGCCAGCGTGCTCTGCGACGGCATGGCTACAAGCGCACAAGGCTCGGAATCTGCTCAACAGCCCTTAGACCTACTTCAGGGCCGTTGCTCAAGGAAATAAATCTGTTTGTACTCACTTGGGTCACAGGTCGGCAGAGGTGGCTTCCAGTTGTTGTCTGCTTCACAAGTAACCACACTACTACCGTTCAACAAATGACCAGGAATACACTCAAAGGTCACTGTATTTTTATACGTGTGCTCAGTGCCAAAGCCAGATAATCTTCTCCCGTTTTTCACTTCTGGATTTTCACATCTGACCACTGGAAGTGAAGATAAAACAACAAGAACACTTATTAGTGTTCTTGCCCCGCCACGACATCAGGCGCATTGAGAAGGTTACCGAGGGAACCACCACCCTTTCGCTCTGAGAGAGGCAGGTCCCCAGAGAGAGAGCTGCAAGGACTCCCGGAACAGAGACGTCATTAAGAAACTGCACACGCGAGAGCTTCGTTTGCAGGAAGTCTTGGGCGCGGGCAGGGAGAACCATGTTTTCTGTGGGCTGAGGAATCCATTAAACCAAGCCCTGCCACTGACCACGACTTGGGAGATCACTGCATTAAGCTTTCCGGGCATCCTTTTAGACTCAAATCAACCTTCTCAAGTCTGGCAGCCCATCGGGAAAGTACAGCTCAGGAGAGGGATGAGAACAAAAGAATAAATGTTTTCTTTCTCTCCTTACTTTTGCATTCAGGGACTGGACCGCTCCATGTTCCCTCGAGGTTGTCATTCGCCGTACAGTGAATCGTGGCATCTCCAATAAGAGCAAAATCTTTGTTACAGCTGTAGGTTACAGCCATGCCAAAGGTGAAGTCCCTGTTCCCGGTGTTGAGCTGCCCGTTCTCGATCACAGGAGGTGGCAAACAGGGAATACCTGCATGGGAAAGCAACAGCAAGAAGGTGCCAGAGCATTTCCGTCAAATAAGAAACTGAGGTCTAACTGCTAAAAAAAAAAAACAAACAAACAAAAGACCAACCCAAACAAACAAAAAAACCCCTAACAAACGCTAAAGAAAAAAAAACAGGGAAGCAGCCCTAAAGCAATCATCCCCACCTGAAGTCTTGAACGTGCCTTTAAATTCTGAACATTTTCCAGGGTTTTTTAATGGATAAACAGTAAAATGGCAAAATTATCTATCGTCCAGGACACGCCACAGAAGAGGCCTTCTGGAGGCAATAAACATGGTCTCACCGAGCGGTGTGGGACCCTCACCTACCATTCCTGACCTTCGTTGCGCTAACGAGGATGAGGCCAGAATACCTATTATAGCAGCAAACCAGCTGAACGATCAGCCGCTGAGGGTCAGGCCCATCCCACAGGTTGCTAAAAAAGCCCAAATAGCACCAACAAAACTCTTAGGAATTTATTTCCCCTTTGAAAATTGAGATTTTGGATGTGCAGTCATGTCTGAAGGCATCCCAGTCCCGGCAAAGCTCTTGACAAACAATTCAGCAACGATTGCCTGATGGAAAACACAACACGAGTGCCGCAGCGCCTGCACCAGCCCGGCAGAAAGCTTGGGCAAAAGCAACCAACAGCCTCGGGAGCTGCTCTTCTCGCACATGGGACTACAGAGCCGCTGCCAACACCCACAGATCCTCCTTAGCATTTCATTTTCATTCCCAGCTCCAGCGAGAGTGCTTGTTCGGGGGAGAGGTAAGGAGGCAGTCTCATTAAGGCTAACGTAATTTGCGTTAGGTGCCAACAGGAGACTACCCGCCTGCCGTTCCCCGAACCACCAGCTGCATTGTAATAGCTTTGAGGGAGAGATGAACACAGAACATTTAAGATCGGCTTACTGGCACAGTATGGAACGCTATCCCAAGAAACTTCATTGTCCTTAAGCACACATCGTGCAGACGGCTCCCCAACTAATCGGTACCTAAGGAAAGGAAAGGTTGAATCTCTCTGAAAAATGTGAAAAAACAACTTGGGAAGTTCTCGAAGTTGTACAGTTTTAATGGTGTGCTCTGGAGGAGCTGAACCCTAGGGGAACAACAGCTAGCCCTCCTACAAAACACAATTTTCCCAATACCTAAAGAAACATAATACATGACGCAGTTAGAGGAAACTTAATACTTGCGGCGGGTGGATACAAGCTCCCAGGCGCACAAGGAAGACGGCATCCCCACCCCAAGCCGGCTCAGCCCTGCGCCGTGCTGCGGTAGATCCAAATAGCAACTGATTTTCTGAGCACAGCTGGGTGTCACGGACGTACCTCAGCCGCTCTCTTTCCCCCTCGCCCTGCTCCCGGCACCCCCAGGACAGCGCAGCCCTTTTACCGAGACCCCTTAGCTAAGACGTGATCAGCCAGACCCACCACACAACAGAAAATGCTGAATTACTAACGAGCGCTGACAGGAAAGGAGCAAAATTATCTGCAAGGCAGCCAAGAAGCAATTTGCAAAGACTGCATTCTCGTGCCCCGAGAGCAGGCAAGACCCTGACTGCCGTGGCTCCTGCTCCGAACACCTCCCACCATGCCTGTCCTCGACAAGGAAGCAGCCCCCAGACATTAAAAGCCTCCGAGTCTGCCGCCTCCCAGCCTCAGCTCCGCCGACTCACCAGGAGCCTGGGCCAACACTTACCCAGTGTTACAGGTGTAGTTAATTGTGGCGCCGAAGAGGAGGTCGGTCGTGTAGACAAAGTTGCCGTTCATGATGTCTGGTGGACCGCACGACTTTCCTGGAAGGGCAAGTGATCGGCATTACCTTTATTTTATAGCATAATAGTGACTCGCAGGTGACAGTGCTGTCAGTGTCGTTACAGACTAACTGACCATGTATCAGGCACCTAACTTCCCTCATGAGCAATACCAGCGCTTTCAGTAAGACATACAAGATCCACAGTAACTTCTAAGGAACTAAAAGTTAAAACACAAATAAAAAGAAAATAAAAGCACAAATAAAGCTAACAACAGATAAAAATTGCCAAGGCTCATCTTAGTGAGCAAGGAAACTGATAAAGAGACCGGTGGGCTCAGGGCAGAGGTCTTGCTCCATAGGGAAACGGCACGAAGGAGAAGGGGACGCACAGGGATGCGCCGACTGCCTAGGGCCACTGCTTTACTACGGGGACGGGGACGACAGACGCCCCCGGCCTTTTCCACGCTGTGCCTTGCTTCTGTGCAAACGCTATAGCAGTTACCCTATAGCACCAGATGGTAATTAAGCAGAGCAGAGATCATCTCCCAGAGATTAACGTTTCTTAGCAGAAACTGCAACCGCAGGCAGGCACGCAGGGTGAGCGCTTGTTCTCAGCTGTCCTACAAACAGTGACCCGGGGATCGTCCACCTCAACCGTGCTGAACGGTGAGCGGGGTCTGCGGTGCAGCAGGGGTTGCCCCCCCCAGTCCCAGGAGCCCGTGAGCGGGGGAACCCACCAATGCAGAAGTCGGGGACGGACGACCACTGGGAGCTGGAGAGGCAGGTGACATAGGNACGGAACGGAACGGAACGGAACGGAACGGCCCTTTCCGGGGCGGGCGGAGGCCGGGCCGCTCCCGGACTCTCGTCACCGCTGCAGCAGGTGGTGGTGTTCTTTTCTTTTTTTTTCCCCCCCGGTTATCGAGGCAAACGGGAACTTCGGCTCCGCCGAGCCCCGCGGGCTCAGCACCCCTTCCCCTACCGCCCCGGTGGCCTCTCGGGCCCGGCTCACAATCTGCGTGATTTATCCTCAGCAACGCTGGGAACGCGCGAGCGTGCCGGCCTTGCGAGGGCTGCTCGTCCTTGGGCAGCGCACCTTGGTCTTCAGCTCGAGGGCAGCCCGACGCCACCCCGGGCTCGCCGTGATTTCTCGGGGCTGGGAGAGCCATCGCCCCGCTGCCACACCCGGGTTGCGCCGTGCCCGCGTCTTCTCGCCGTTGCACCCCTGCGTCAGCAAGGTGAGGCTTAGGGCGTGCTGGCGGTGCCACTTGGCACCCCTACGACAGCCGCTGCTGCCTGCGGCCCCACGGTCGAAGCAGGTGACCAAACGGGGACAGTGAGGGCCAGCAGCCGCGGCACTGGGCCACCCAGGCGTTCGGGTGGCCGTGGCCTCTCCCTCCTCAAAGCAGTATCAGGATTGCAGCCATCAGCACGAGCCCGCGGAAACGTGCTGCATCCCGGTTTGACACCAAATACAACCGCAGAATCAGGCAACGGCACAGCACCGGCCTGCCCTACCTGCGGCACTGCCTGTCTCTTGCCAGAACACCCATAAACTCTGTCTCTCGGCAAACGCCAATAAAGCAGAAAGGCAATTTTTACAGCTTCTGCGTTAGCACTGCCCAATGTCAAAACAAGGAGTACACAAGCGCGAGCACCAAGCTGGGAGGAGTTCGTTTAATCCTCTGAACACCTTGCTGGAGCGGCAGCCTGGGGGTTTTTGGGTAGAGAATACAGCAGGGGTCGGCTGAGGGAAGGCTACACGTGGGGAGGAGCGCACCCCTTCCCCGATCCTGCCCTGGTGCTGCCGGGGCTGGAAATGGGCTCTGCTCCAGCAGCGGCACCTCACCTCCGTCATCGCAGTTCCCAGGAAAGGCCAGGCACGCTGCCATGTCAACACTGCAACAAGACAGCGGCAATTACCCGAGCAGCCACAATTATCTGAGCCGCTGATTACATCCGGCAAAGAATGAGACTGCAAAACCACTTAAAGCGCTCTATGAGAAAGTTTGATTAGTGAATAAAAAAAAAACAAACCAAAGCCATCCTAGTACTTCTCTTTCTATATTCCGTTTCTTTACAAAACAGTTTTACTGTAAATACTGTCATTTTCACACTGGTATCTGCACACTAGTAAATGAACCTCAGTGAAAAAGTAGTTTAAAAAATACAAGTAAATCTTGCAAGAACGTGCAAAGAGGGTGTTTACGATGAAATTATTTTCCTAGTGGAAAGAAACGTTTATTGAATTTTAAAAGCCTCACTTTAAGAGCTGCAAAAATAGTTTTTTCATACTAAAACAAACAAAGAAGTAGGCACTAAACCAACATGGAGCTGAATTTGAAGGATGTTTGATTTTCCTGCTTCTTTACAAAGAAATTCTTGATTGTGGAATCAGACACTTGACTTCAGGTTGCCTTATTGCACTTGGAACTTCATCCCTGACCCTGCCAGGAGTTAGTGTAGCAACTCTCCCTCCTCTCCCGCCAGCTTCGTGCCGCTTGGTATGTTACCGCCGCCAGCATTCATCCTGCAACGGGGAAACAAGCACTTAATTAGGGTGAGATGCTGCGTGCTGCGGGCCCTGGGGGGCATGACCTTGGCCCCCAGCCGCGGCAACCCGAAGGGCGTTTTGGGTGCCTCCCGCGCAGGTCCCTACCGTCGGGTGCCTGGCGCCGGGGCTGGCACAGGTGTGCGTGGGTGGGCGCTGCGCAGCCAGGGCAGATGTGGCAGCCGGGGCTGCAGCGGGGGACGAGGTGAGCCGGGGTCCCCTCCCTGGCCAGGGGACACACGGGGCAGCGCGCCATGTCGCTGTGGACAAGGGAGAGGTGCAGGTGGTTGGCACAAGGAGGGCACACGGGACCCGGCGGGCTGTGGAGAGAGAGCCAGGGGTGAGCCCCGACAGGTTCGTGTCGGGAACTGCTCCTCGCCAAGCCACACCGCACAGGCTGCGGCACCCACGAAAGCTAGTTTCATTACTGGTTTCAAAGACGGTAACTTTTTAAACTCAAACAAGCAGCAATTCACGAGTGCAGAACAGAAACGGCTCCTCCAGGGCGAGGGCTAATAGCAAGGAGCAGCATGAAATAAATGATTGGTGAAAAGAAGTTCATACTTACCAACGCCAAGGCGGGCAGATGCACACCCCAAACCATGTTTATTTTAACCAAATATTTATTTGAATTTGCCTCTGTCAATGACGACTCTGTTAAGGAAGCCTTGTGGTCCCGAGAGAGCACGAGGCTCACGTGGGCAGGTGTCAAAAAGCAAACCGAGCACAGGACATCACCTCGCCCTGCTCTGCCCCACGCAAACTTACCGTGCCTGGAGGTGGAAAAAGCACTCGGCAGCGACGTGGGCACTCAGGCTCTTTGCTGCTTGATAAAAACCAAAGTTCCATCACAGGCCAAAGACGGCACGAGGCCGAGCCAAGCAAGGACAGCTGAGGAGCACAAGCTGATTCAGAGACACCCAAGGAAACCACACAAGCGTTGTCCAAATGAACCTCACCCCCGTTTCACCTCTCTCCGCTTGCAAGCAGGCACCACACTTTGAGCCTGACACCGAGCCATGAGTGAGCAGAACCAACTTTGACACACCCCCATCGGGTTTTTTATTTTAAGTTAAAACATTAACTCTCGTTTCTGAGTACGCTCGGCGCACACCGTGGTGCCCGCCGCTGCGAGCGGCCACCTGCGCCGGCCGCACCGCACTCACCCCTCGTCCTGCCGGCGGGGCCCCCCCGGCCACTCCCTGGGCGCCGCAGGACGGCTTTCACGCTGGCCAAGGTGGGCGCGCAGCCAGTCCTCGCAAATCGGGCAGACGTGGTGGCTGCTGCGGAGAAGCGCCGTTGAGGACGTGCATCGAGTCTCTCCGGGGAGACTCAAAAATCACCCGTGAAGTTCAGCGCCTCCAGCTTCCCCGGGTACTGAGGAACCCTCCCAAGCAGGATGAAAACCCTCCTCACGCTGCAGACCCAATCACAAACCTCCCTCGCTTTGCTAAAATCCATGAGATGTTTCTATGCTTCCTCTAAACTGCTTCACAAACCCAAACTCCATAGCCAGACCCCCAGTTCCCAACCTCACCTTATCAAACCTGCAAACCCAATTACGCTGCAGCGCGGTGCTTCTCGCAGAGCAGAGAGGGAAGCGGGGAGAGCAGCTCTGATTTGGCTCGGCGCTGCAGGGAGCGTCCGGGCATCGCAGCGCAGAGCGCAACTGCCAGAGAGCAACACAAGTAAAGAAAGAGGAGAAACGCGTGCGCGTGCTGAATGCGTTTTAAAAGCACTGGGAGAACAAAGCACAAAAATTGCCCGGAGCCCCTTTGTTTTAGGGGAGAAAAAAGCAGAGCAATTAGTGTTTTAAAAGTAATTAAATGCTGTAGTACTCAGCACAGTATCAAGATGGGAAAGAAGTGGGAGTAAACAAGGAGGTGCAGAATACCCTTACCTTCTCCTCAAATTGAATAGTAAATACAGTTCTACTCTACTCTGAAATGGTTTCTATTCGAGCCCACCATGGCACCTACGTATTTTTAAGTGGAAGACAGACCTTTCGTGGTCCATGGGCTGCTCTGCCACGCACCGCTCCGGAACAGCTTCTCCTGCACCCTCGCCCCTCGGCACATCGGCAGCTTTGGCAGGAGAGCTGAAGGCAGAGAAAGAGAGACGGCGGCCTGCATCCCCCGGAACGCGTGGCTTTCTGAGAATGACTACTGCCCTACGGAACCACTCTTTTCTAAATAGCAAATACTTTCTACTGCTAAAACCAGACTTAAAGGAATGAAAGGAATTCAAACTGCACACAGCCTGCTCTACGCACACGTAGATGCTTTCTCCCCTGCAAGAAGCGCCCCTTTTCCCTGTTCCGTTTTACACGGACCCATGCAAGGGGAGCAGGAGCAAGCACCTGGTCAGCCACGGTACCTCGTGCCTGCAGGGCTTTGGCTCTCGCCGCTGCCGATGCTGGGGACCGAGTAGGTGCGCGGTGTGCCGGGCTGGGCGCGCAGCCAGTCCTCGCAGGTGGCACAGCTGCGGCGCATGGGCTCGGCGCGGGGGGCCAGGGCGGCGTGCAGCCGCTCTTCGCAGGTGGGACACACGTGGCAACTCGTCGTGTGGCTGCGGATGAGAGAATCCCTCCTGCCGAGCCCTGAGAGCAGCCGGCGAACACCAAACCCTCCCGCGAAGCAGCCGTCGCCCGTTTGGCGAGCGGCACGTGCATCGCAGAGGCAGAGATGTTGGCATTTTAAAGTCAGAAACTTTAAAGATGTGCCGTACCGGTGTGGTCAGGCACGGCAAGGTTTGTAGCAAGAAATAACACGGGTGAGACCCCGGGTGTAGTTGGAAGAATGGCACAAGCTTTTGGGTAGACGAACAAGCAAACCTACCAAAAGTAGGAATGCCACGGCACGGGCTGCTTCTCGTCATCTGTTACGTTTGGGGGCATCCGTGGATCCCTTCCCTTCGTCTCGTGCTTTTGTAAGTGCATATTATGAGAGCTGAAGAGGCAGAAAGGAGAAAATTCATAGAATAAAAAGCAACTTAACAACATGGAACGATAGTGCTAATCCTGCGAACACATACTGAAGGNTTACGTTTGGGGGCATCCGTGGATCCCTTCCCTTCGTCTCGTGCTTTTGTAAGTGCATATTATGAGAGCTGAAGAGGCAGAAAGGAGAAAATTCATAGAATAAAAAGCAACTTAACAACATGGAACAATAGTGCTAATCCTGCCAACACATACTGAAGGGAATTACTGTCACCCAGAGCTTAAAAGGAAATACGCGGTTATCCCTAGGGGAAGTTATGACTGATGAGGGGCAGCTTACGCTCACTTACTGTTTTTTGTCTTTCCTTCTCATGATGATCCCAGCCAGAATTCCAAGGGCTACTGGGGGAACTGACAAAAAAGAAGCAAAACAAAAATGTTAAAAATAAACAGCAGATTTGGTATGTAATTAAAGCGAAAACCTGCAGTTTGGTAAAAGACTGGCAGCAAAATTCCCTGCTCTGGGGCTGCCTGTCACCACCCAGAGGCTCCCTCTCAGACAAAATAATTCAAATCTCCTGCTGTGACTCTGAACACAGCACAGAAACCACTGCTAAGTGTGGTGCCATGCTGATCTGAAGGGTGGGATCCTCGTTTATTTAGTGCTTTTACAGACAGCGCCTGTTGCTTTTGTATTTTAGGCATGCCCACCATCTTCAGCCCTTGATCTCTTACGCCACAAGGATGTTCCCCGTTTCACTAAGCTCTTCTCTTTCAATGCCTGCCAAGGCCTTTTAAAGCAACTTTATCAATTAAAGAGTGACAGGACGCACAGTTTTTGGGTGGCTTCTTGCACTGGCTTCTTTGGCTTCTTTCATTTCGTCCGNCACAAGGATGTTCCCCGTTTCACTAAGCTCTTCTCTTTCAATGCCTGCCAAGGCCTTTTAAAGCAACTTTATCAATTAAAGAGTGACAGGACGCACAGTTTTTGGGTGGCTTCTTGCACTGGCTTCTTTGGCTTCTTTCCTTTCGTCCGCAGTCGATGCAGGGTTTTATACTAAGACACGGGCGGCCCATGCAGTTGCTTGCAATGCTGCTGCATCGTCCAACAGCAGAGAAACCCCTCCGTCCTGACCAGAGCCACTCAGTACGAGGGGCGGTAAGGGAGAAACCAAAAACACTGGCTCCAGGTATTTAACAGCAAATAACAGCTTTGCGTTAGGAAAGGGTATTTTCAATTTTAAACTACTTACCGATGCAACTAGGGAGGAGGATACTTGCTAGAGAAGAAAATAATGACATCGGTGTTAAAAAAATGAAGGCAGTAATGCTGATAGCTAAACAGGGAAGTTCCTTAATCTATGCCCCCAGAACAATATTATTCAAACACAGATAACCACGACGCTGCTGAGAAGACAAAACGCTACTAAACAATCTGTCGTTAACTACCACACACGTCGCTGTGCTCTTCTGGAATCCCTCACCCCACCTCTCTCCGCTGACGGAGCTGAGGTCTGGACCTCCAGGCCACCTCCACCCTCAGCAACGTCCAAGTACAGCCCAAGATAACGTCAGTGTTTTCTGCCGAGATACTTGGCCCCACGGAGGGAGCTTCAAGCATCGGAACTCCTACCCTGTATCACGGGCGTCAGCTAAGGAGTCACTCAGCTGGCAGCAGCGATAAAAGGGGATCAGACCAGGGAATAAGCCTGTGCAAACGCCTTAGAAACTGGAAGATGGAGCCCCAACAAAAGAAATGAAGAAGGCACAGCGAGAGCAGAAAACCAACAGCGCGTGGAGTCGCAGGCGCCCAGTGGGGTGCGGTTACAGCAATTAAAATGATCCTGAGGTAGAAAGCCCCTCCTGAGCTCTCACCTAGCCAGTAAGGATTCTCTGCTCTCTTCTCTTCCGAGAGTTCAGTTTGGTTTATTGCTGCTGCAGTGTGAACTATGGAGAGAAAAATAAAGGAAAACCACTCAAAATTGTATTTTATATAATTCTCCACCTATACATAACATACATAATACTTCAGTGAGGAGCAAACATAGCATGGGCAGGTGATTTGTGCATCTGTGGCTACGACAGCGAGAGCCGTGGAAGAGTCACACAGGGACCTCTTGGCGACACCACAAG
The DNA here is from genome assembly GCA_013398225.1 of Steatornis caripensis. Lineage (NCBI taxonomy): Eukaryota > Metazoa > Chordata > Aves > Caprimulgiformes > Steatornithidae > Steatornis > Steatornis caripensis. Next base: position 46,680 of record VZSC01015136.1, on the reverse strand, counting down.
CCTTACGGATAGAGGGGATAGAGTCTGCTGTCCCACTTGGCCGCATTGCCTGGGTGGCGTTGGACATCAGATATAAACCCGTTCCAAGGATTTGGTCCACCAGCTTCGCAGCTACTGCTACGCTTCACGCGTGGTTTATTAAAATTCTGCCTTTTCTTCTTGAAGGGAAAAACATAAACCTGTGTACAATTGTGCTCGCGTTGTCCTTCAGCAGAACCCGGCGCCTCACAAAGCACAGACTTGCTAACCGTCACTGCTGCAAGCAGCCGCTGCTCCCCTGGAAACAAACCTATGGGAATGCCTGTCCAGACTGGGAGTGGGGTCCTTCCCTTTCCGAGAAGGCAACTAGGACTAATTAACCACACAGCAAGAAAAACTACCCAAGAACAGGATGATTACCCAGCAGTGCTCACCCCTGCATTTGGGAGGGGTCCCGCTCCAGACGCCATCAACGCCGTTCTCCGTTGCACAACGAAGAGTGTCATTTCCCACAAGCTGGAGCCCAGCGTCACACGTGTACATCACGACTGAGTCGTACACGAACTCCTCTGTACCATTGCCGTTGTGCTTCCCGTCGGGAATTGCTGGAGGCGGAGGGCAAGAAATAACTAGGGGGGGAAAAGAAAAGAGTTCAGGAGGCGGCACCTGGGATGCTCTTCTCCATGTGAAAAGAGGAAAACCCAAGGGCCGCTTGCACACAGGCTCGCATTGCACCTCGCAGGAGCAGGGGCTGAAGCGGGAGCACCGGCCACCCTCTCGGCACGCAGTTAGTGCCGCCCAGCCTGCCGTCCTGCATACGCAGCGCACCAAGGCCATGCGGTTGCTCTCTTATGTCAGTCTTTCACGGACAGCAGGCACCACCAATGGTACTGGCTAGTCCCTGCTTTCATCACGGCAGCTGGCTCCTTTCCAAGGGTGCTGACCTAACTTCCTTTAGTAACATCAACACTCTGTATTGCTGAGTTGGAATATTCGTTATTTCCAGCCAAGCGCTGGACAGCCTCGCTTACCCTGACAAGCTGGAAGTTGACTCCAAGCAATTTCACCTCCCCTTAGGGAACACCAGACGAGGGCTGACGCTCCCTTCAGCGTGTACCTGCAGGGGTCGAGGCACATCCCCACATCAGTTTGTCGTCACCAGCCAAGAACACGTCACCCCACAGAGGTGCCAAGGACTCAACAGGCAGAGCCCCTTGTCCCAGCTCACACACCAGTGGCTCTGGCCACGTGACTGGGATGCAGCGGGCAGCTGCCTTCGCACTCACCCACGGTTACAAACTACGTTTGCCATTGCGCCGAACAGATGATCATTCGTAATAACTTTGCCATGTTCTGGATTTGCTGGAATACCACAAGATTTCCCTAAAAAAGAGGAAGGTTATCCTTAGGACACTATAAGGATGGGGAAAAAAACCCACGGACATGCTTTTCATGACAGCATGGCAACATCAAACTAGGTATCTGATGGTATTTCATGCTAAGCATCATTTAAAAAGAAACAATTCTAAAATACAAATGAGACGTGGCACCCAAACCACAGAAAATGAAATGACATGGAGACACTCACTCTGGCATAGCTTGGGGACGTCTGACCACGTTAAACTGTCAAGACAAGTGCTGGTGGGGAGCTGGTCTGTGGTATTCTCGTAGCCTTGGCGACAAATATATTTCACCGTGGTATTAACAGCATAAAAGTTCTGAGTTTCATCTTGTTGTGATATTCTGGCGAAAAGCACGTGTGGCGGGCTGGGACAGCTACCTAGCGACAACGAAGACAACCAAAGTGTACAGCTGCAAAGCAGAAATAATGTTTCGCACTCAACTACGTATAAACATAAATCCAAGCGGTAACGCACAAGCCTCCCTAAGACTACGGATACTACAAATATTTTTAAGAAGGCGATTGGTAATTGGTGTAAATAGAAAACATTCCTAGGAAACTATTTAACAGAAAAAGATTTTAGATGTTAAAATTTGCCTTCTTTCAATCGTCCACGAGCGCAGTGCTTACCTCCCCCACCAATTCCACCGATGAAGCATCTGAGGCGGGGAAGCGCAGCCAGTTCTCACTACAGAGGTTTGCAAATCCCCGATGCCAAACCTTCCCCCTTAGTTAGCTGTTGCGACAGCAGCCAGCTGCGCCCGCGCTCCGCCACTGTCGTTCTGCCCCTCTTTCCTGCGTTACCCCAAGCTATCGATCTATTTTTATTAGCACGCAAGCGCCACGCCAGCACACGGCTCCAACCGATGAAGCAGAGCCAGGAAAAAGGGACAGAAGAGATTCTCTGACCAGCAACTCGATCGTGTGTCGCTTCGGATGAGGAAACCCTTGAAACAGCGGTGGCTAAAGCAGTAAACATTTCCACAAGCAGCGCGCATTCTCTGAGCAACTCGTTTCTGAGAAAGTGAAATACTCACGGCCACAAAACTCGGGGAGGTTGGACCACTGGGAGTTTGCAAGGCACTGTATCGTGTCTGATAGCAAGGGGCGTTTAACATAACCTGGAAGGCACCTATACGTTACTTTGGAGCCGATACTGAAGCTTCCCTGATATTNCTGAGCCCCGGGACGCGCAGCCGAGAGCGGGGCCGCGGCCAAGCCCGAACCCCTGCCCGCCTCCCGGTTCCCTCCCTGCGGTCTCTTCCCTGGGAGATTTTCTCATGAAAGTCTGACGTGCGGCCGAAAGCGGGAGCGGGCTGGGAGCACACGCATCTTCCTCGCCGTGTCTGCTCCGAGCCGCGCTCGGCAGCCCCGGGAACGCCGTGGGGCTCTGCAGACACCGCCTGCCTCGGCCTCTCCTTCGAATCGTTTCTCTGCGCCTTCCAGTAAATACACCCCTGTCTCCAAAGCTCAAATCCCAAAGGAAANTTAGTGTCCTCGGGGGGGTCCGCGTGGCTTATGTTTGGTAACGGCCCACAGCCACCTGTAGCAAAATAAACCCGGATTGAGTGGGGCTTCTACTACAGCTCCNAAAGCGGGAGCGGGCTGGGAGCACACGCATCTTCCTCGCCGTGTCTGCTCCGAGCCGCGCTCGGCAGCCCCGGGAACGCCGTGGGGCTCTGCAGACACCGCCTGCCTCGGCCTCTCCTTCGAATCGTTTCTCTGCGCCTTCCAGTAAATACACCCCTGTCTCCAAAGCTCAAATCCCAAAGGAAAAGGAGGGGGAAAAGGGCCGCACCTGGGTGTCACCAGCTCCCGCTGCGAATCCCGCAGCATTCCCTGAAGCCGGGAGGGGTAGAGACGGTCCCGTTGATCCCCCAGCCCGGCTCTGCGGCATGCGGGGCTGAGAGCTGCGTCTTCATCAGTGCCTCCTGCCCTCTCCAGCAGCGTCCGGCGCAGTGCGCCGCAGGGGCATCAGCCCCCCCAAACCATCCTCGGACATCGCCTGCCTGTGCCCAGGAAGAGCCCTCATGAAGAGAAGGTTTTCTGCAAGAAGAGAGGAGAGGGCTTTCCTCCAACCCGCGGGGTGCACGGGAGACCAGAGGGCTGTAAATGAGCCCCACTTTAAAGCTGCTAATTGAGTTGCCCCTGTTAACACTTACGCGCAGAACAGCACAGTGGGAACGCCAGCATTTCCGCTGTAACTCTCCCAGTTAGACACAAACCTCTCGGAACGAGACGCTGTGCTGCCTGCGGAGGCTCAGGGCTGTCCTTGGGCCCTGCCAGGCCCAGGAGCAGTTTGCCTCGGCCCGTGCCCGCGTGGGAAGGCAGAGCTGCTCTGGGATCCCTGCCCGCAGGGCTTGCGGGAAGGGCGAAAGGAGAAGTTGGGGCTGTATTTGCTGCCCCATCCTGCCCTGTGAGCAGCGCTGCCGGTAAGGGACACGTGTCACACCCCACGCCAAGGAAAGGGCAGCCCGCAGCAGCCTGCCCGAACCTTCCTGCCTCCCCCTGCCTTTGTTAGCCAGGAAACAGTGATGTTTCCACCGAGAAGCTCGAAGTTATCTTTTTTACTTTTTCTTTGTTTTTTTTCCACTTTATTTCCCTTTTCAACACAATTTACGCTCCAAGCACTTGTAACAAAAGCACTTGCAACGGGGCCAAGAGGTGTTTTCTTAAGGGAGGAGTCAAGCAGCCTGGGTAACGTATTCCTTTGAAATACTTACTTGTGAACACGTTGACAAATTACGTGGAGATGTCTTGTCCACATATTTTGCAGGTCACTGGTCACCAGAGATCTGAACTGGGATGGGTGGCTGCATAACACAAAAGGAAGTTGCTAACAGGAAAAAAAAAAGGCTTTAAATGCTGGGGAATTCTCTTGTAATAGCTTACAGCAGTGACCTCAGCGCAAGATGTTGGTAAGTATTTGGCAAAGACTTCTTGTAATGTCAAATCTCCTCGGGAGTGGCTCGGTTCACGCGTACATCAGAAGAACCAACTGCTGTCCTTTCAGCTCAGTGACATCCCCTTGCTCACGGAATTCAGATTAACCCCTCGAACCAGGCTGTGTTCCCACCTGAGGCCACGCAGGAGACACCTGTACCTGCTGAGATCATTGGGCTCAGCCCAGCTCCGTCCCTCTGCCACCCGCGTTTGCTGTCCCGTTTTACCTTGTATTGCCCAGTAACTGACTGAGCACCGAGAGCTCCTGGGCAGGAGCTGCTCCAGGAGCTGAGCCCTGCGATAGCGGGTCTGCGCCTGCTCAGCTGGAGCTGCCGAGCGTGCCTTGCTTTATCTCGCTCTGACATCCCCTCCCTGTGCTGCAGAAATCAGGCCACGCAGATGGTGACGGCAGAAGTGAAAGCACGTACAGAGGGGAGCCTGACCCGTGCTGCTCCGTGCACCTACGCTGCCAGGCTCCAGCTGGAACAACCTGAGGTTGCCAGAAAAACCAGCCAGCGAAAACAGGGGCTCAGCTGCTGGAGTTGCTCTTGGCTTTCCACAGAAACCCACCGTCGGCTCCCTGCCTGCTCCTGCCATCCCCGTGCAGGGCAGCAGCCTGGGACGTCGCCCCCAGCTCCCAAAGCCTTTCTGGGACTGAGCCCCTGGGTCTGCCCTGGCCGAGGGGGGCGGCTGCAGCAGAGGAGCCGCAGAGCTCGGGACTGGGACGGCTAAATAGGATTTAAGGGCAGGTATGGAGGGCTCCTGCTTTCTTTTTCAGACCACTTACTGGAAACACTCACATTCCCAAAGATTACTGCATGGATCTTCTTTCTTTCTTTCTTTCCTCTTTTTTTTTTTTGAACCAAGTTAAAATTGCATAGGAGGCCATTTAGAAAATAAATAAGAGTGCTGATAAAGAACTGATTCAAATCAAATCTGACCCTTGCCAAGATATCTCTAAAAGCTGATACCTTCCTGAAAAGGTCATAAAATATGAAAAGGGAACAGCAGGCAGTTGAATTCAAATGCTATCCTTTATAGACATTTACCATTTATTAGTAAACATAAATAAAACCCCAGAAAGGCACCTAAGTATAAGGCAATCAGTTACTAGGACAGAGATGGTAAGCAGCCGACAACATAGACCTGATGTTTCCAGTTTCTCTGTCGCAGTACAACAGCACTGGAGAGCACGCTTAGCGGTTACTTCTCTGTGTTGGCGCGTAGCCCGTGTGCTCAGGGCCTGCAGCGGTACAGAGCTGCCTTCCTCCCTTCGGAAAGCAGAAGTAGCTCCTTTACGACATGAGATCAGCAGATACACAAACCACTCGTGGCCGTTATCTTTCATGTGCCCTGCACAGAAATACAAGCTGCAAAGAACTTAGGTCTGATACAAGACTTTGCTAAAGACAGTGCTTGAAGTACAGATCAACATTCAATTTAGCGTGTGAAGTACTGCAAGTTCCTAAAAGAAATGAGCTCATGACTTTGCAAGGCAGGGAAGTCGGTGTTTCGCTTTCAGCACAACGCTGCTGGCAGCTCGCATGGGTGGATCTGCAACCGGACCGTGCTACAGCCCAAAATTCCTCGTAGGTTAAGGGAGCAGCTCAGCCCAGCAGAGAGATTTGGGTCTTTTACAGCGTGCCCTGTGAGGCTGTGTATTTACGGCGATTGTTGTGGGAGCAAGTCAGCGTTGCTAGCGAGCAAGGAAATGTGCGGTTGTGGAAACGCTGAGTTGAACGGGCTGTGACACGACCAAGCTCTGTCAGAAATTCGGCAGGAGGCCCGAGAGGTTTCTGAGAAACTGCAGCTTCCCACCGCCAGCCTGAAAAAAGGCTGGTCGGGTCAGCAGGGAATCGTAACTGGATTCGGGATGTTAGGAGGAAATTGCTGAAAGAGAGGAAAAACTCAGATGGGAGAAGGAACTGTAGTCCCTTCTGTACTTGGAATTAGCCAACCCTTGCATAAGTAATTTTCAATCAATTTCTTAGAACATTAAAAACATATCACTATTTTTAAAATACACTGTGTACGTGTACAAGGGACAGACCTGATCTAGCTTACCGTTTGTTTTAAAGCAAAGCATAAGAGTCGTAACAAGTACAACCATTGCACGGGGCACTTCAGGACCAGAACACGGCGAAGCGTTTGCATGCTTTATGCTTACAGTGCTATTTTTGTTTGAAAACAGTATATTCAGGTAGGTGGGATCCCATTTAACTGCGCGTAGTGTCTGCATCTGCAGCGAGACGGCAGGGAGAGCAGCACGGGCCGGCTGCCTCCGCAAGCATGCGAGGGAAGGGCAAATGCCTCCTCCCCGGGTTTCTTCCACGGGATTCCCTTTGTCATGGTGCCACTGGAGGAGGGCAGACCCGTCACAAATACACTGCATCCAAGCGACGGATAAATCTTTCCGTGCGCTTGCCGTCGTGCTTCCCACAGGCCGTATACACAGCCTGGGGGAAGCAAGTGTTCACATGAAGATTAGCCCGGCTGTAGGTTCAAGAAGAATTAAGCTTTCTGCCTTTTAGAAAGGCTCAAACCGATTCCTCTTTCAAACGCTACAGGCTGTTTTCAGGCATTGTTCTGTCTTCTCCCACCTCATCCCTTGTCCCATCCTTCCGGCTCCGAGGGGTGGATTTTACAGGACCCGCGTTTTGGGGCAGTGCGGCCAAGTTCCTGAGCTACAACGCAAAGCGGCATTTCTCGCACTTGAGATCGTGTGCCGAGCTGCTGCTTTGACATGCTCTCCTGAAGAAGAGCCAAGAATGACAGAAGAATAAAAGAAGAAAAACCAACAGGAAGATGTTTTAAAATCCATCTTCGTTCTGAAGTTACTTAATAGACCAAAGTAGAAACTTTAAGGAAAAAAAAAAAAAAGGACAAAGTTTTCCCCTTTCCTTCCATGTTGTACGATCTAGGATGCTTCTAGCCTTCATTTGTTCCTACCAAGAGCCCAACATCACCAAACTTCATCTCCTTTAAGGCCCGCAAAGCCGCTCTTGGAGCCCTTTTCACACACCGACAGCACTGCAGCGTCTTTCCCGCAGACACTTCCACGAGTGCCCAACCATGAAGCCCCCTGCCTTGAACCCCACAAGTGGGATTCTTTGATGCCTTGTTTAACAATCCAGACAAATACCTTGGGGTTTTGGTCCCAGCCGTCAGCCTGGCGATGCTAGCAGGTTGGAACAAACCCCATCTTTGAGAAATGACGCAGCAACGGGGAAAAGCCCTCCCGGCCACGGTGCACCTGCACGGCGGCATTTCTGGACCTGGACGGAACCACCAGCCTCACCGCATTCGTGTAACACGTTGGGCTGTGTGGGTCCCCACATAAAATCCACCACAACAGGGGTGACAGATTTTCTGGTTTTGACCCAGGAGACGTGGCTCAGGGATGGAGAAGTTCAGCTTGGCCCTGACACCAGAGAAATGCTTGTCATCCAGTCTGCAGTCGGGTAGCGAGACCCTCCAGTGCACGTTTTGTCTTTGTTACTTACGGTTATGTGCTTATAGTTCCCACCCAGACACTGGTTCCGATGCAGCTGACACTCACCCTTGTTACGGCTAAAATAATCCTTTGCAGCGGAAGGGGAACCTGTTGTAGCAGCACTTCTGCCACGTTCGGCTTCTTCTGGCTGCCCACGACCTCGCTGGTGTGGGACAAGGTCAGCGTTAGTGCATCGCCTCTTGCTGCCAGAACAAGGACAGAAGCCCCAGCACCCTTAAAGCTCTGTGGGGTAAAGATACCTCTTGCTTTTCAATATGGCAAAAAATGAGTTAAACACAATCTGTAATAACGCAAGGGCAAGGAAACAATTGATAAATGAAAATACAGTTCATAGGAAGCAAAGAGGAGGAAGTCAGCGCAGTAAAACCTGAGCTTTGAACCAGGCGCCCAACCGGCGAAAAATATGCATTATACAGAGAAAACATATAGAAGAAAGGAACGCGCCAAAAAAAAAAAATCACTCACTTCCACAAAATGATGCAACTTTAGACCGTTTTATGTTTTCAAAACAGCCGGCTTGGGGGAGGATGCCAGAGATCCCCATGTACTTTGGAAGACAGACAGATCCTTGGCTAATCCCAGGAGAATAGTAGTTTGGGGTTTTGTACAAAGGTACAACAAATCTGAACGCTGAGGTAGCACAGCTCCTTGACACTGAAGAGAAACACGGGGAAAAATGAAAACTCCAGGTATGGGACTGGGGGTAACCAGGGACACCTGCTGCTGGGCTCCCCTGAACTCCAAATGAGCCTCCGGGGCTGACCTGGTGTCCTGGAGAAAGAAGAATGGGAGAAGGAGATGGTATTTTGGAGTGACTTTTTATAAAGGCTGAGCTTCATCTCCCGTGTGAAAGCCTTCTTAAACGGTTGAATGCCATTTCCACGGGGACCTGGAAGAATTAAAATCACGGTGTGAAATTCATCAAACGGCTTTTTCGCAGAGACACGGTAGAGGAGCAAATGAAGTTGGGGAACGTGGGACTTTTGATTCAATGTAGAAGCCTTTCAACTCACTTTGGGGAGGACGACTCCTTTCCATTTCTTTTGCTCCAAGTTTGACAGATGTGCTTTTCTCTAGGGTATAAAGAGCAAGTATTGCGAGGAGCACTACGCCTTTCTTGCACAGACCATTCATTCCTTGCTCGCTTTAGCAGCGCTGCATTTTTTTTCTCTTTAAAATCACAGTACGACTTACACCCGACGTGCCCTGTACTAAGCAATCACAGTATTTTAAGCTGGTGCATACTAAGTACCGAACCCATAACAAATACTAAACTCAGATGAAACCACCTCTGCATTCAGGCGCAGCTCCGCTCCAGACCCCGTTTGCTTTGTCCGTACTCGCACAACGGATGCTCGCATTTCCAACGAGCTGGAAGCCAGAGTCACAGCGGTAAGTCACTGTTGAGTTATACGCAACTTTTTCTACACCTTTGCCGTCGTGTTGTCCATTGCTAATTTGAGGAGGCGACGAGCAGGTGATTACTGCAGGAAGGAAGGTCAACATGAGTATTGTGAAAAGCTTCAGTAGTAACGAAAACGCAAAATGTTGGGAGTCCACCTAAGATTCTTGAAGACAATTAACTTCCTGGGCAACCGGAGATAGCTAACTAGCACTGCCTTCTATCCCGATTATCTTTCCTTTGTTTCTGAAGCGTTTCTTTCCCCCTCTCACTCCAAGGGTCCCAAAAACAAACAGGCAGCTTGTCGTGCTCTGGCTTGTTGGTTCCTCAAAATCTCATCCCATCACCTTCACTGCTACCTTAAGTCATGAGAAAACACGCTGATCTTGCGGGAACAAAACCGCTGAAATACGGTGTCAGCGGCAAAATGGGTATTTCCCAGCTGCGGTGTTGGTGACAGACCTACCATGTAACATCGACAAAAACAATGTATGAAGACAGGTTTAGACTATACGTTAGGATGCAGGATCTACTGGAGTGAAGCCAAAAGTAAGGTTGGATTAATCTTACGTTCGCAAGTTGGAAGTTTACTCCATTCGACATCATTTCCTTTAAGCTGACACTGGATGAAATTGCTCCCCTCTAGTTTGTACCTAAGAGAAAATACACAATAGAAGTTTGTGTAACTATCTTTTTGCCTGGGATCAGTATGGTCAGGAGTGGAGAAAAGGCAGTTTTACAACAGCAAGCAGACGTGCAGGTACAGGCTGGTTAAGAGGAGAGCTCCTTCACCTTGCTCTCTGCCAGGATCCTTGTTACTTTAAACCGTGACATTAATCTATTTGTGGGCGATTCTCCCCTCTGACTCACCGCAGAGCGCATCTTCCATTGCAAGGATGGGAGAAGTTGTAGCTGGTGGCTAGCAGAGCACGCAGTGAATGCCAGCCGCGCTGGGGTTAGGCGTGGATTCCCGCACGGACGCATCACGCTCAGATTTGCTGAATCAGGGGCTACGTCTCCCTGCCTGCTTCCTGGCGGAGAGCGGTGCTGGGGTTCAGGCTGGTGGTATCCAGCACCTTTCCCACGCTGCTGTCACCCGCCAGGACGGGGTGAGGAGGTGAGGAGCTCCCTCCCGAGCACACACAGCATCTCTAAAGGCTGCAGCTCAGCCCCTGACTGCTGCTCTGCTTCGTGGCGGTGCTGCATTACCGAGGTGACTTCGCTGGATCTGCTGAAACCCTGGGTGCTGGCGGTCACCCAGCCTCCGTCGGTGCCACCTCCTCCCTAGCACGTTGCTTTTCGGTTGTAAGGGCGTAGCTGTTTTGCTAAAGTTTTGCCAGAAAAGCAGACAGCAGGCTGCTGGCGTACCTGCTCAGCTGGTCTCTGCAAATATCCAAACGCATCCACTACACGCGGCAGGGACCAGTGAGAGGCCATAGGGATCTACATTCCATTAAAGTGGCTTTTGGATTGGCTTGCTAGAAGCTCATGCATCTTGTTCTGACAGCACCGACACCTTCCCCAATCTCTGAACTACATCCTCCTGTTCAAAAAAATTCATCGTTTGGACGTCACTGATAGTATCTGATCTTGCTTAGATGGGTAACGTTATCCCTCCACCCTGATGTGTGTTTGCCGAAGATTAACTGAACCCCAGCAGGGCGGGACAAGCTGTCATTTCCCCAAAGTCCATCCTAGGGGAATATCTGGAGGAAAAAAACCCCTCTGATACAATTGAAGCAGCTGCAAAGGCTGACAGAACAAGCGAGATGATGCCAGCTAGCTCCTGCTAGGAAGGGAGGAACGCTAGCTGGAGTCTGAAGAGCTTAATTTTGCACATCAGTCTAGTGCATGTGTGCCCTGATTGAAAGCAGGCAGACAGCGTGAGTCAGCTCACTGACTGATGGAAAGGGTGCTTCACCGCAGTTTTCTAGCAGAACATCACTGAATTTTTAAAACTCACACACGGCCCCTTTTTAGTCAATATATCTCAAATACATTAAACTGAAACATTTTAAGGAGCCTGTTTTGAAGTCTGTAGTTATAAACGGATGGTACAGCCAGCCCTGTTGGGACAGATACCCCGGGGTAGCTAAATTTCCTCTGGATGACACTTGAAGGAAAAAGCAGCCATAAATTCAGACCCCAGGCCCTTCCCTCCAGCTGTGTCTTGTTCCCCCCCAGCCCAACGCAGCCCGTGCTCTGCACTTGAGGCACTGTCTTATTCCTTCCCAGCCCATGCTCCGCGCTCGGAGCGCCACCGTAGGAGCGATACCTTGTGAACAGCAGCCCAGCCCGTGCCCACAGGCTCGTTACACTGGGCCGCAGTTTGTATTGCAGCGTCAGCACCGCTGTGCTGGGGCTCAGGGCATCGCCCCGCGACTCACCCGTCTTCGCAGAACATGTTCACTCGCGCACCGAACCGTAAGTCTGTGAGAGCGACCATCCTGCCCCCGGGCAGCGCTGCCGGGTCGCCGCAGGACCTCCCTGCCGGAGAGCGAGGCCAGTGTTAGCAGGAACGCACGGCGGCAGAGAAATTAAAAAGTCTAAGCAACGGACGGATTTAGAGGGTTCTGCCCAAAGGTACCAAGGCGTTTTATGTCACACGCGTCACAGCCGAGCTGGCAGGAGCGAGAGTCGGGTGTAGGTGTAGGTGAAGGGGTGCGTCCCCGTAAGGGCTCCCTGCTCACAGCGGTGAGCATCTCGCAGCGGGGCAAGAGGAGAGTGTTTGCCGGGGTATTTCCAGCTCAACAGACCGGCAGTAAGTTACTCGACTGTGAAAAATGTATTGCTGCCACGTCATCGGTCCTAGTGTTATATGGATTTCACCAAGAAACACGCTTTGTCCTCGTTTTGAAGTTCAACACTAGCATTGCAAATTGGCCTTTGCCCTGTGCGTGTGCCATGTCCGGATGTGAACGTATTTACTGGCATTAAAATCAGAACAGACCTGTTCGTACCAGCCGGGGGAAAAAAAACCCCGCTATTGATACTCTTGCTGTTCAGTCCTAAATATTAACGTCAAGGAATATCCGCCTAGTTTTGTATTAAGCCTGTGGCTGTTGGGATGATAACGACCCCGTTGCATTTCAGCACGTGGGCTGGGAGCAGCTACCTGCCCTGCTCCGAACTCCACAGCTGCTTTTCGGCAAGCAGAGCAGAGCACAGGTACTCACTCCTACACAGCTCAGCAGCTTCCGACCACGCCAGGTTTTCAAGGCAAGTGCTGGTGGGGGAACTTTCCGAGGTGTTTTCGTAGCCGGGGCGGCAGACGTAGCTCACATTGGTCCCAACAGGAAAGAAGTTAATCCTCTCGTCTGCCTTGGACAGGGCAGCAAACTGCAACGGTGTCGGGGCGGCGCAGCTCCCTGGCAGTCAAGGAAAGCGGGCGTGAAGGAGCTGCCCGCCGGCAGGCATGCAGAATAAACCTTCGCATCACAGAAATGCTCTCGCTGCGGTGCTTTTGGAAAGCTCCTCGCGTTCACCGCAGGCTGCTCCTGTTTTCGTGCCAGGCTGCTACTCTGCTGAACGCAGCTTTTGCGAAGCGCAGCTGAAGATGCGTTAACTGCAGAGGCAAAGCTGTTAGGAAATAAGAAGTCACATGCATGTGCCACGGGGCAGCACACGCTGCAGCCACCAGCGCAGCCGGGGCTCGGGAGGCGGGCAAGCATCCTGGGCTGCAGCCACCGTCCGACGGACCCCCTGGACGACAGGCACGGATCCTGCGCCCATCAGCACCTCTGATGAACAGCAGCTAAGGGAAGCGGGTTTGTACCTTGCCAGGACGGGTGGTGCCGTTGCAGAGCGGCCACCGTAAAGGGCAGGAATTTTAAGCCAAGCGAGAGGCAGGGAAGGACCTGTGTTTCAGAGAAAGGAGGTATTTACGGCCGCAGGGCTCGGGCAGTTTTGACCAGCGCGCGCCAGGCAGGCACTCCATCGTGTTCGATCTCCCGGGGATTTTGATGGCGCCTTCGATGCACGTGTACGTCACCCTGGATCCAACGGGGAAGCTGCTGGCATGCTCATCGCTGGACGGTCTGGAGTGGGTCATGCGAGGTGGGGGCCCACAGTCACCTGCGGCAGCAGAAGACCTCCTCGGGTGAGGACCCCATTCCTCAGCCCCTTCCCCAGCCCCAGCGAGCATCCCAGGAGGGCAACGGGGCTGGCGCTGGATTCCCCTCTGGCCAAAGGCACCGGGCAGGGCTGCACCCATGAGAGCATCAAGTCACGGGTTCCCAGGCTTGGGGGTGGTGGCGTCATCCTCCCCAGCCCCTGAGCAGCAAGGTGGGTCCTGGGCAGGTCTCGCTGGTCCTCCCCACACAGCCCACATCCCCGTACTCACCGCGAGCCACAGGCACGCCTAGGAGCCCCAGCAAGGCCAGGAGCAGCGCAGGGTGGCCAGACCCCCGTGCCGCAGTGGGTGCCCTGCAGCTCAGGGTGCCCGGGTGCTTCCCCCGTCCTGGTTCTCCAGACTTCATTGCAACAATTTCCGTGCTCCTCTGTCGAGCACTGTGAGCTCCAAGGGGCTGTTTCTGAAGCTGGGAGGAGAGGCAGCACAGCAGACACAGCCAAGCCTCCGGAGCAGTGGAAACCTTTCCAGAACACCCATGGAGCTAAACCCTCCAGCAGGGACACGGAACGCAGCCAGGGGTGGGGGACAACTGTCACGCACGGGCTCACGTAAAGCCTGCCCCACCATAAGGGGTGGGGGAATAACAACCCTTTTGTCTGACCCCAGACCAGCAGTGAGTGCTCACTAGCACAGTTTTACCAAACCCAATTGCTACCGGAGCAGAAAAGACCCCCACCCAGCCCCAAGCTGCATCCAGGGTAGGAAAATGCCTACTTGGTTATTTGGTGGCAGGTAATGCAAGACAGACCTGCCACAAGCAGGGTTAGGGAAACAAAGAATAAAAGCATTTTTCTTTTTGTTTCTTAATTTTTTCTTGATTGCCTGACTCATTTGTAATTAGGAACGGGTGTGAGCGAATACATCTGCGTACTGACTAACGCCCTGAAACATCCCGTCTGACATCAGTCAAGACTACTCAAACCCACTCCTAGATACGCGCGGGACGTAACACCCAGTTCTTATTCATGCTGATGGGTTTCGAGCCCTGCACAGGGAGATAAGACACTTCCTGTTTGCAGTCCCAGGTGAGCTCAACGCGGAGGGGAACGAGGTGTCCTAGCAGGAGGGTGCAGCCCTGCGCTCCTCGTGGCACAGGCAGGACCCTCGCCAAATCTCCTCGCCAGCACAGGATGCGTTATCAAAGCATCTTCTTGCATAAAGATGGGGAAACGTCATCTCTTCCCTGAGTATTTTGCTTTAGGGTCTAGTAATGTTTAAAGCAGCTTTAATAACTCATAAAAGCATGCATCTGGCAATGAGATACCACTGCAAATCGCCTGTGCTCCCCCTTCTCCCACCGCTGCTGCGCTGCACGGTGCCCTCAGCCCCACGGCTGCCTGCCGTGCCGTGCCCACTGCGGCTCCCCGAGTGCTCCGAGGACCGACGCGGCTGCCAGGCCTCGGCTCTTGATCAGAACAACCAGTGGACCACACTGGAAATCAGCCTAATTTACAGCCAGCGTGACAGATTACAAGACACCCGTGGTTCTGGTATATTGTCTTTATTGTAATCCCGCAGGGAAGGAGTGATTGCTGCGTCACAGAGCTACGTGGACTGATCATCGTTCATCGAGTAAGAAGAACAATCTTTGCTGTCTGATCCTCTACACTTAAGCTTACAACATCTATTCTTAGCATTTGCTCGCCAGAAATAGGGACGTGGAAGATGACACCACAGATACCTGTCGAGTACAGGGCTCGGCCAGAAACCTGTTGCCTGTTTCAAATCCAGGGATAAGCGAATAGAAGCCTTTACAAATGCGCTTCTTGTACGTAACTGCCCTGAACTAGATGAATAGAAATCACGAGCTAGATTAGCAGGAAATCACGTAGTTAAATACTCGCTTCACTACTATTGCTACATAGATGAAGTGTGCCAAGGCTGAGTTTGGTACGGGCAGAGGGTGCGGCATGCGCGCAAACCACCGGCCGGAAGATTACGGCAGAAGCACCTTCAGAGAGAACCACCGAACACTCATCTCAGCTAGAAGTTTATTTCTGTGGACTTTAGCCCCACTTCTTTTGGCTTAGCGCAGTTGACGCAATGACTTAAAGAAGCTCCGTTTAATTTCTTACTATGCTTCCTAAAATAAAATGTGAAACAAAATGGTTATCACTTCTCTAGATGCGTGCAAGCACGAACCATAAAGTCACCGAGAGCCTTCTTATAGATACCGTGAATACACAAGCTGCCTGTTCACCAAAGGAAGGGCGATCATTACAGCGCACCACAGGACTCACTCGTTCAAGTTTTCTAGTTCCACCTTTAGTTTTTTAATCTCCAGAAACAGTTTTTGTATTTCCAGCAGAGTTTTCACTTCTGCTACAGGCATACCGCATTCGAAGTCTGCTTGAATATAACGGACCTCTTCGCATATGTCAGCATCGCCTTCTTTCTTCTGTTAAAAAGTAAAGCAAAACAAACAAAACGCAGAAAAAAGCACATATGATTGCCCCGCGGCAGATGGAAAGCCACCCCCTCCTCAGCTCTGAGCCTCAACTTCTGTCCCATTTGCCACGCACTACCCCAACACAGTCTGCACCCCCCACAAGCAAAAACTTTTAAGAAGTTCAAGCAGTTATTTTTCCATTCCATCCATCCAGGAGCTCAGCCAGCCTATGGTACTTACACACGTGGGCAACGGTGTCCAGCTGCCATCAGGCAAGCACGTGGCTGTCCAAGATTCTTGCGAAGACAGGTCTCCATCCTCTGAAAAGTGGTATCCATGAAGGCATTCAAAAGTAACAGTCGTGTTTGTTTGGTACCACATTTTATCATCCAGATTGCTTTTCAGCCTTCCATTGGCCACTTGTGGTTGTGGACACAGAACTGAAAGGAAAACCCACAGCGGAAGGCAGCTCAGCACGACGGTCATCGTGACGTCGGCAGAACAAACCCTAAGAAATTTGTGAAGACTGAGCCAGTGCAGGTGAACTTAAATCTGTGGAGCTATGAAACCAAACATTAAAGCAAATTTACTTCCCCAGGCCTTTAAAGAGGGGAGGGTGAAGGTCAGGACAGGCCCCGAGGCGTGTCACACATTTGCTGTTTTCTGACAGCGTCTCAATTCAGGCATCCCTATGCAAGAGTCTGCAGATCGACATTTGTCCCTAAGAATGCGCACTGAAGAGAAAAATCGATAGCGATGGTGTCTCCTGACCTCTCTTAGAGCCTCCTTTATACAGAACTGTCAAGAAAAACACAGCTATTGACTGTCAAACATCAGCTCATTCTTCTGCAGAGAGGGGGAGGCGCTAGGGGAGCCCCGAGGGCAGGGGCGCAGCTGTGCAGCGCTGCACCCCGACCTCCGCACCGTCGCAGGGGCCGCTGGCTCGGCTCCCGGCTGGTACCCACCTGGCTGGCAGGTGGGCAGGGGAGGGTGCCAGGCACCGTCGGCCAGGCACCGGCTCTCGGCATCGCCCTGCAGCACGAAGCCTTCGTCGCAGGAGAACCGCACGGCCGCCCCGTAGGGAAAGCTGAACCTCTGCGGAGTCATCCTTCCCCTCTCGACTGCGGGCTTGGGGCACCGAACCACTGCGGGAAGAGAGCGGCGGTGGGAGCGGGGGGTTTGGCTGCTGCCCTTCCCCGGGGACAACGGGGAGCCGGGCCACAGCCGCTCTCCCTGACCGCCTGATGGCCATCAGTGGAGGAGGACCAGAGTCTCCTGTTTCCACGTGGATCATCCCCAGTCCAGAGCTGTTGAGCCTGTAAAGCAGCCCGCAAAGGGAGCGGGATCTCCCGGTAGCCCCGCTTGCTTTTAATCCTGTTGTGCTGAGCACTAATATCACACCCAGGCCCTGGCGTCAGCCCAATCCCGTGCAGGAGAAAGGACTCACGCCGGCACTCCGGTGCAGGTCCGCTCCACGTCAGGTTCTCCCCATCGTCAGAGGTGCAGTAGATGGAGGCGTCCCCAATGAGGGACAGACCCTCCGCACAGCTGTACTTTACTTCTAAGCCGTAGGGGAACTGCTCTGCTCTCAAGCCAGAGTGCTGCCCGTTGGTGATTTTTGGCGGGGGACCACAAACTACGAGGGAACAGAGAAAGGAAAAATTAAGATTGTCTTCATCCAGTCAGGGAGAAGCCAGTTCTCAATGTTTATACCTAGGGTTGCTCTCCTCAAAGTCCTCGCTTCTTGCCAGCTTTGGCCCAAGCTCTACCAGTGCTCCCAGACTGACACCAGCTAACCACCCGCTGGCACAGCATGGCCCCAGTACCGCGGCATGTGTCTCCATCCCCTTTCTCTTTTCCATGAGAAATGACCCTGCTCATAGACAGGATCAGGGAATTGTGAGCATCATAAACCCCTTGAGCAGTCCTGTGACAAAATGGCTGCAAGTCGCGTTACTGAACGCATTTTAGCAATCACAGTTTCAATAGAAGATGGAAACCTTAAAGCCATCTAATGCTGTGACTCCTCCTAACACCACCATCTCCAAGAAGAGAAGCTCAGAATACACGACTTTCTCACTGCTGTTCCTACCCGCTGCAGGGATGCGATTCCTTGTGCCCGCCGTGCTCCCGCCGTTCGCACTCACCCTTGTCGCAGTACGGCACGGGGGGTCTCCACGTCCCATCAGACCAGCACTGGATCCTCTGGCTGCCCCTCAGCACGTAGCCAGGGTCACACTGAAAATCCACCTGGTGCCCAAAGGTGTATTCAGCTTTCCTGGCGCTGAGCTCTCTCCCGTGGCGGATAGCCGGGCTGGGGCACTGCGCCTCTGAGGAACACCAGCATCAGAAAGAGCTTCGTGGTTTGGGTCAGGAGGGGAGAGCAGGAGGCATTCGTGCTGGGGAGTTTTTCTTGCTGACCCAGAGAACTACCAGGCGGCCTGTTAATGCTGAACGATGTCTCTAACCAGACCTGGCGTGCTCAGGGACAGTAACTGTGTGGTGACAACCGTTTCTCTTGGAAGGCAGAATGATCGGAGCCCTGCGATTAGCTCTAAGTTGTGCCGAAGGGATGACATGTTACGAGCTGCAGCACAGCATCCTTGTTTGAACAGCTAAATAATCAACGTGAGTTGCAGCTATTTCTTTTCAGCCACACTACCCTTTGAACAGCCAAATCACGGTTAGCGAGAGCCAAAGCAGCGCTCAATGAAGTCCTTATGGCACAGCATCGCTAGCGCGTATTTTGAAAACGATGTTATTTCCGCATCCTTACATTGATGTTTTGTTGGCAAAGTGAAGGAAATGGCGTACTTACTCTGGCAAAGCTTTGGGATTAGGGACCACGTGAGATTTTTAAGGCAAGTAGTTATGGGAGAGACGTCGGGGAGCAAAGTGTATCCGGATCTGCAGAAGTAGGTCACTGTTGTCCCGACTGGAAACTCGTGCTGAGGGTTTCGGTCCGCGTGGTTGACGGCAGGAGGGTAGGGACAGTGACCTGGTGCCAGAGCAGGGGACAACACGGACTCTCAGAGCCGGGGCGTCTCCACCAGAGACCCGCTGGGGACGAAGCTGAGCCCTGCTCAGTTCTTTTGGGGGAACCCAGCCTGCCCCTCGGGCACGGGTACAAACCCAGACAGCAGCGACTGTGAGCGTTGCTGTGGGGTATCGGGGGTGAACTGAAACGGAACAAACCAACAGTGATAAATTCACCAAAGGACGTGGTGATGCTAAAGGGAGTCTTTCACACACTTTCGCGTCGCATGGGGCGTATCCTGCGCTAAGGTAGGACAGCCCTGCCGCGTTACCCAGGGGCGACAGAGGAGCAGAGGGGAACCCAGCCACCAAACGTCAGACAGTGCTGCCCTGCCTGCAGCGAGCACTGCGCCTGCTTCTAGTGAAACACAAGCAGGCGATTACATGTGGGAGACAAAGCAAGGAGGAGATCTGTGCATACCTAGGGCGCACGCGGGCACCCGCGGATACCATCTGCCGCTGCTCAGGCACCGCACCGTGGTGGCGCCCACGGGGACGTAGCCAGCGTCGCACTCAAGCGTGGCCGTGCTGCCGTAGGTGAAGTTCTGTGCAGGTTTCAGCTGTCCACGTGTGATATCCGGGACGGGACACTGACCCTCTGCGGACCAGCAAACAAAGACAGCTTTTCAGGGGTATTCTTACGGAACACAGCTGCAGCGACCGACCGTCACGCAGTAAGTAAGAGAAGACAAATCAGCTTCACAAATGCAGCAACTGAGGCGCAGAGATTAGGGGTTTATAGGCGCGCTTGAGCAGCCACCGTCAGTAGGACTCCAAAAGCATAGCGCTTGCATCACACGCAATCGAACACTTGCTCAAGCAGGTTGCAGCACAACTCACGCGTGCATTCAGGGGTGGGGTGACTCCAGGGTGCTGGCACCCCGTCTCCAGCTTTACAGTAAACAAGAGGCTCTCCCACGACCGCGCAATCTCCGTCACACGCGTCCATCACTAAACGCCTCAACAAAACACTTTTTTGTCCAGCTACCGTATCTCCCATAAGAAATATTTTGGGGCTGGTCACAAAGTGTAATAACAGAGAAAACTAAACTAAAGGCAGCTGTAACTGGGCTTTCCTTATGCTATAGGACAGATGCTGGCAGGTCACCAGACACGGCATGCCTCTGTCAAAATCACACCCTGGTGCAGCAGCACCCCAGGCGCTGGCACAGCTGCAGCGTGGGCGATGCCGCCTTTGACACCAATACCACGGAAAGAGCGTCTCCGTACTCGTATGCGTCTTCCCCAGGCCCCCACTTAGGTACTGGGACCTGGGTGTTATGTTTGGCTCGGGACAATGCACTTCTGAGAACCACCATGAATTAAAAAATAAATAAATGAAGACAGAAAAAGGGTGTAAAGGCGGTGCTGGCAGCCGGGAGACAGCCGCTGCCTCTGCAGGGAGGCGCTGGGGGTGCTGTGCGCACTGGAGATGTTTCTCAAAAGGCCTCTTTTTAAAGGAACTGTCAACTTCCAGGCAGAAACCGCGAATTATTCCCCTGCCTGGAGACATTTGTCAGCAAATTCTCACTTCTCCTGTTGCGAAGCCAGCCGGGGGGATGCAGGACAGTTCACCAGCCACCTTCAAGCTGCCCTACGGGCTGCCGCGTGCTTAAGCACCAACCTCATTCCTGATGCCACTCCAATTCCTCACTGTGACCCTTTTAAATGGTGAAAACTATTACCTGTCTAACTGACTCTCCCCATCTCACCCCCCACCCCATCTTGAGCCCCGGACTGCAAGGGGCTCCGACCCTGGGAACAACTTCCCCGTTGCCGCACGGCTCGTCGAGGCGAGGGGTGAAACGCTCCCTGCGACTTCTGAACTCCAGCCCAGGAGAAGTTCTGCAGACGAGTGCCCTGGACGCAGGCTGGCCCAGGGCCCAGCTCACAGCCTCCGAGCACCGGTCCCAGGCGGGGCCCTTACCCCAACGTAAGACTTTCAAAAAGCATTAGGACTGTTGGGTGGCTCTTTGCGAGTATCTAGGGGGGCAGCTGAAGAGGAGAAACAGGCAACGAGCAGCAGTCGCTGAGCTCGGATCGCCTTTACAAGAACACCAGGCACAGAAAGAGGTGAGCAGCCCCTTCAGCCAGAGGAAGGGCTCCTGCTGAGTTTTGCCAACCCGGTGATTACATATTTGATCTGTGAGCGAAGCTGAGCCGCAGAAGCAAAGAAAACAAGCAGCAGAGCGACACTCACCAAGACTCCCAGCCGGCTGCAGAACAAGCACCACCACCACCAGCAGCCGCCCCGGCCAGCGGCGAAACACAGGCATGGTGCGGGAGCTGCCGGCCCAGCGCCACGGGACGGTGAGAGCCTCTCCCTGTAGAGCCCACCGCAGCACGCCGGGGAAGGGGAAGCAGCTGGGGGAAGTTGGGGACAGGCCAGACGAGCCACGCTGACACTGCCACCCCCTGCTAGCCCTTCTGACCTGGCCAAGGCGGGGGGCTGCCCGATGGAAGGGAACGCGGCTCTGCCTTCGTCCCCAGGGAGTAAAGCTATTTTGCAGCTAGAACCGCTCTGCAGCATCATCCTGGCCTTATCGCTGAAGCGCAGGGAGCTGCTGAGGGGTGCGCTGGGCCGTGCTGTGCGCTCATGTTGCCTCTTCACGCCGGGGGCAGGGGGGTGGGGGGGGACAGGCTGCTGTGCAGACACTCACCCCACTGCGCTCAGGGAATAGCAGCCCTCCATGCCTAATCAAGCCAGGATTACTGAAGCACCTCTTTCCTTCGCTGTAGCTAGGACAGAATTATTAACAGCCAGACACAGCCCTCATGACAATCGCAGCTTTATTATAATCGCGCGGTGAAGGAGCACTGGTCCGATCACAAGACGCGTGCCAGCAGAGCGCTTCCCCTTTCCTGGGCATTGCAGAGACAGTTCAGTCGCTTCTATTTTTTAGTTTTATTTTCAACAACTGCCCTCGGTGCACACACAAAGATGCAGCGCGTGGCGCTGCCGTGCCCTCACATACATGCGTCCTGCTTGGGAAGAAAACCCGGCACTTTCCTTTTGCTACAAGACAGGCTTTGAAGTTTTCTTGATTGCGCCTGCTCTGAGGGTCACAGCTAATCAGGCAGTTACGTACTCGTTTGCAATAATGAAGGCAACATATATGAACAGAGCAGCACTGGGCTGCAGCCGAGGAGGCGCAGCAGCTGTGGGGCACGTGCCTGCGTGGACGCCGCCTCAGCGCCAACTAGAACTTGCTTTCCACTCAGTTCCTTTCTAACCGCGCACTCGTCAGTATGACAAACCTATCTAAATGTAAAGCTCTAAAAACGCGTAGCGTGACGTACAAACCGAACGCGGTGAGCTCTAACAGAAGGAGCCAGAAGTCACCACTTTCTGCCTCCCCACGTGACCAAATCTGTTCCTTGACTGATTGGTAAACTTTGTTCTGGCTACAAGTATTTGCACAAATTACGAACTCATAAAAAATCCAGTCAGCATGATTATTCAACACGCAGAGGAAGGTTTTTATGTTACCAGTGACGACAGTCAGCCATATGCTGTGGTTTTTAGCTCCTTTTCAAGTTTCTGGATCTCCAGATACAGTTTCTGGACTTCCAGCAGAGTTTTCAGTTCGGTCAGAGGAACTCCACACTGGAAAGCGTCCCTGATTTGAAGAATCTTCTCACACGTATCACGCTTTTTCTTTAAAAGAACCAAAACAAAGCCAGAGGGCATGAGACTCTGTTCAAGGACCTACGTGCTGAGCATCCCCCTCCCACTGCGGCCCCTCAGTCAGGCCAGCCCTGCCGTAACGAAGCAACCACATTAATGAGTTCCGACCAGTGCTATCCCAGGCTATAACTGGGACAGCGTACAGGCGAAGCCTGGGCAGATGGTGGTACTTACACATGTGGGCGGTGGTATCCAGGTGCCGTTAGCTGAGCAGGTAGCTTCTGAGTTTCCTGATTGACGGCCATCACGTTTGCAGAAGAAGTGCAGAGTTTCATTCACGCCGTACCATAATTTAGGAGAGTAAATCACTAGGTCCTCCTGTCTCAAGGGCAGGGGACACTGAGCTGGAAGGAAAATGCATGCCAAAATAATAATGTAATGGGAGGAAACGGAGGAGAAAACACCCTGCAAATTGCACCCCTCGCTGGGGATTCAAAGGAGCAGCATCTCATGCCTGCGCAAACCCAGCCGCAGGGCATCTGCCCAGGTCTGGTACCCACCTGGCTGGCAGGTGGGCAGGGGAGGGTGCCAGGCACCGTCGGCCAGGCACCGGCTCTCGGCATCGCCCTGCAGCACGAAGCCTTCGTCGCAGGAGAACCGCACGGCCGCCCCGTAGGGAAAGCTGAACCTCTGCGGAGTCATCCTTCCCCTCTCGACTGCGGGCTTGGGGCACCGAACCACTGCGGGAAGAGAGCGGCGGTGGGAGCGGGGGGTTTGGCTGCTGCCCTTCCCCGGGGACAACGGGGAGCCGGGCCACAGCCGCTCTCCCTGACCGCCTGATGGCCATCAGTGGAGGAGGACCAGAGTCTCCTGTTTCCACGTGGATCATCCCCAGTCCAGAGCTGTTGAGCCTGTAAAGCAGCCCGCAAAGGGAGCGGGATCTCCCGGTAGCCCCGCTTGCTTTTAATCCTGTTGTGCTGAGCACTAATATCACACCCAGGCCCTGGCGTCAGCCCAATCCCGTGCAGGAGAAAGGACTCACGCCGGCACTCCGGTGCAGGTCCGCTCCACGTCAGGTTCTCCCCATCGTCAGAGGTGCAGTAGATGGAGGCGTCCCCAATGAGGGACAGACCCTCCGCACAGCTGTATGTCACCTCCGTGCCGTAGAGGAACTGCTCCTGTCCCAGGCCAGAGTGCTGCCCGCTGGTGATTTGTGGAGGGGGGCCACAGACTGCGGAATCAAGGGAATTCACAAGAAACAAAACACATGGTTATCGCATTCAGGTGATACGCAAAATCACTTCTGGGAAATCAGTACAAGAGTTAATTTCACGTTCGTAGCGCGGCCAATTCACATGAAGTTGCTGCCTGGCTCTTGCCTCTCACGCCAACTCAAGGCTCCCAGCTCTAGCTCAGCTCCCGCCTGGGTCACATCTCCAGGGAGAAGACACCTCAGCGCTTGCTGCCCACGAGCTGGCGATCACCACTGCGTTCCGCGGCAGCGGATGCTGAAGGCAGGTCACCTACTGACTGCTTTTTCTGACGACTGATGCGTGAGATTTCTTCTCAGCACTGCGTTACACATACCTTTGTCACAAAACGGTAACGGGGGAGCCCATCTCGCATCGGCCTGACACTCAGTCGAGTCCGAGCCCCTGAGGACGTAGCCCGAATCACACGCCAGCCTCAGGCGGGTCCCAACCATGTAGTCGCTCTTGCTTTTATAAATCTCCCTCCCATGAGCGGTATCTGGCTTTGGGCAGCGAAGTTCTAGAAACAACAAAAAACAAAGGATGTCGTGTACTTTCACAAAGAACTCCAGCGAAGACGCTTTCTACGAAGACAGTTAGCAAGAACACCCGAACCCTGAAAAAACTCCGTGACTATCATCCACATGCAGGTCCCAGCGCTTCCTTTGTAACTCTGAAGGACTTTTCTGCTTCTATAGTGAGATTTGTCTGAAGCTGCTGAGAAAGGCACGTGCTGCACGGCTGGGTCCGTGCCCGACCAAGCCTCCCCTCGGGGGTCTCGGCACGACGCACCGTTATCGTCCCAGGGGCTGCCAGCCCTGCCTTCCCGCTGAGCCGCGCTCGTGAGGTTGCCGAGAGGGGACAAGGACTCGTCCTTCGGGCGCAGGCTGCTTCCAGCAGCTCACAGGTATTGCCATGGTGCCCCATTACTAGGTTATTAGTTTCAGCAGCGTCAGTTGTTTACGCTGTTGCATTTTCTTCCGAGAGGGGAAACGCATTGAGAACATCCTCTGCTCCCAAGCCTCAGGTCAGCAAACCAGCAAAGCTGTTGTCCAAACCACAAACCACATCCCCTTCCAGTGGGGAAGTGTCTCCCAGGCTTCTTAGGAACCTCCTAAAAGCTACCAACCCCCCACCTCCCCAGCCACTAACCTCAGCCCCCTGCCAAAACCCCGTACTTTTTCCACAGCAATCCCCAGGCAACAGAATGAATCTGGATCTTTTACTATTTCTTCCAAGTTAACACCGGAGGACTCGACCTGGGGATACGTGGCAGTGGAGCAAAATGCCCCTTGGCTACTACGACGATCATCCGAGGCCACGAGTAGATTTTTCTGCAAATGTCAGCAGACAAAGACGCTGTACAGTGACCCAAACCTTTGCGGGCAAACACAAGTAGTCACCAAGTTAAGATGCTTCACCAACTCTCGCCTACCTGGAGCACACTCCGGTACTGCCGGATCCCACGTACCATCACTCGTACACTGAAGCACGATGTTATTGCTACGACCTTTGAAAGCATAGCCATCATCACACGTAATTTCCAGTCTGTCTCCGTACACATAATCGTTGCTATCTCCCCATAAACGCAAGGGCTTTCCGTTCCTGACGTCTGGATTTGGGCAACGAATTCCTGAGAAATGCCAAACGTTACCAAGCGTGAAACCACAGCATAGCCACCTGGACGACAGCAGATTCATTGTAAACAGAAGGACAGATGCTTTGTAAGACCAAGACAACCCACAACCCTAAATCTGCCCCAACGCTGTCCCTGGGTGCTCTCGGGGGACGCGGCTGTTTGCGAGGGACTCTGCAACTGCAGCCTCCTTGGACGGAGCAAGGGGCCCTTGACACCGCAGTGACTTTTTCCGCAGGTTCAAGAAAGCACAGCTGGTAAAGCAGAGAAAACCGTGTGGCTAGGGGACAAATCAAAGGAGTTCCAAGAGTCACAGCAAAGACCAGAGACGTGCCAGGCTGGGCACCCGCAGCATCCCCCATCTCTCCCGTGCTCTGCACAACAGCAAACCACGTACAGTTTCTTCATTCGGCCATAATTTTGCCAGCTCACGAGCGTAAGCAAGCCAAAGGAACACACACTCACTTTCGCAAGGATGCGGAGTTTCAGTCCACGTGAAATCCGACAGACACTTGATATGCCACGTTTTTTCTCCCGGGCTGAACTGGTGGCCCTCCCTGCACTCATAGGTAACGACGGTCTCCACAGGAAACAAATTGCCAGCGAGTTTTGCTTTAACAGCGTTATGCACATCTGGAGGGTCATCACAGCTACCTAGGGATGCGATAGCAATTTAAGGACATTGCCAGTGACGAATCAGCGAGGCCCGTAACGGTACGTAACATAACAGAGAGTATTTGGGGAAAAATCGTGGGCTCACGTTGTTCTTTCTGAGATGCGCTTAATCGTCTGAGTTGAGTAATGCTACAGAGTGAATGCAAAGGAAACAAATGAAAACGTACAAATAGTTTCGGACTGCATAGTCATTCCCGCTGTTATCACAAGATGGAATTTCTAATGAAGTTTATACTAGCTGAAGCTCTACCAACAAACTCAGTATTTTAAGGTGTTCGAATGGGACACGGCTTTAGCCTCCATGGCCCTAAGTCATAAATTCCGAAAGCCACCTTAGCGCTACAGAGAGATCAGCCAAAAAATAACCCAGAAGTTCCATCTTGGAGCCAACACCTAACGCTTTCTTAGATGGGTGGGTGGGAACTTGACTGAAGCAAAGCTGCTGGGCCAGGTGGAGCAGCGCTCGGCCCCCACACTTACTGAGCTGACACAGCGGCAGCGGAGGGTCCCAGAGGCCGTTTTCTTTGCACATGGATGCATCGCTGCCGTTCATGGCGTAGCGGAAGTCACAGTCGAACACGACGGTGTCTCTGTAGGTGTACTCGGCGCGGTACCCGCTCAGCAGCTTCCCGTTCTCCACGCTTGGGTGCTCACAGTTAACCACTGCGTCACGGAAACGCCACCACTTAGCAGTTATGCTCAAGAGGGGAGATGAGGGTATTAAAAACATTCTCGTAGCATAAGGTGCGCTCGCCAAAAAGGCTGAGGATAGACGTGACAAGGTAGCAGGCTGACGTGATGGTTTTAAACTCCTTAGTCCATATTACAGCATTTTTTTATTAAGGCAAAGCGTGAAAAGAACATAGGAAAGGCAGCAGGTATCGCAGCAGGTTTCTGAATTCTTCGCTGGCATTATGTTTTACACAGGCCGGCGGCTAACAGGCATCATCTGGTCTGCGAACGCTAATGAAATCCCACTCCCACGTCCCTGCCGACTCGGTGACCGCAAGCAGCCGCGGTCCCTGCGATGGGAAACCCCAGTTCCTGTCGGTGCTACCAGATTCAGAGGGCCTCATCTGCAAGGGGTGATTCCAGCAACATAACGGAGAGAGACGGCTCCAAGGAAGAAACCAGCTCTAGCAGCCCGGGCAGCGGAGAAGGGGCTACGGCTGGTGCTGCCGCAGCGCCCCGCGCACCTCACCCAGCGCGGGGGAGCAGCTCACCTTTGCACTCCGGGGCTGGCTTGTTCCAGACACCGTTTATGTTATCTGTGGTTGTACAGTGAATAGAAGCATCTCCCACCAGCGAGAAAGGTCTTTCTCCCCTCCTGACAGTGTGGCACCAGTAAGTGACGGATGCGCCGTACTCAAAGAGCTCTTTGTCAGTGCCGCTGTGCTCCCCGTTAGCTATTTCTGGGGGGGGTGGACATGGTATTGCTGGGGAGGGAGGGGGGAGAAGTGGGAGAGGGAGGAAAGAACAAGAGAGAAAGAACTTAATTAGTTTCGAACGAAAAGTTTGGTAAGAAAAAAGTTGAAACACGACGTGCCAGAAGGGTCAGAAGTGAAGGGCAGGGCTGAAGGGAGGCGCACGCCAGCCCGCAGGCAGCAGAGCTCCGACGCGGGGTTTCGCACACACCAGTCTTGCATGCAGCTGCCTTACTCCCAGACAGTGCCCAAGTTTTTCCGCAGGATGACGCAGGAAGAAAAACCCAAAGGAAAAAAAAATAGCTTTCCAGACTCCAGCACGCATCGAACAGCTGACATCCTCAGCAGGGCAACGCGACCGACTTAGGCAGCACAACAATCGAGCAACACTACTTACGCTCACAGATGGGAATATCCCTGTCCCATTGAACAACGCCATTTTTAATCACACATTGAATTTGAGACTTTCCAACCAGTCTGTACCTGTGTGAAACAGGGGAAAGGGAATTACTTGACAAACTCTGTTTTAATGCATTACCTGTAACGTCACCATCAGGATGGTTTTGGCTTCCTCATCACAATTACAGCCGATCAGAAATTTGCCTTCAATGTAATTTTTTTTCAATGACACACTGGCCTTGCACATAAGTAAATTTTTAAATTTAATTTTTTAAAATTAAAAAAATTACATGGTTTCTGAGGAAAAATGTCTACTTTATCAGCCAGCTGCAGCTATCGCTACAGCTCTGAGTTCAGCATTGATCTCTCTTCTTCAAAACGATACCAAAACATTGGAAAAGGTTTAGAAAGGGCCAGGGGAGTGAAATTGAGTTTGGGAAGAACTGCATCACAGAACGAGATTTAGAGAACTCAGCCAGTCTTAAAGCTTGCAAAGGAAAGCTTAAAAGATATTTCAATCACAGCCTGCAATTACCTACACCACTAACGCTTCTGGCAGCACAGGCTTTAATCTAGAGGGAAAAGACTTCAGAAAAAAATCGCCAGGGAAGAAGAGGACCCGTGCCCCAAGTCCTCCTGGCTCACCCAGTGTTGCAGGTGAAGTTCACTGCTGAACCAAAAGCCAACTTTTCTCCTAGGACGAGTCTGCCGTTGGCCGGCTCTCCGGGGTAGGTGCACAGCTTTGCTGGGGGACAACAGGACTGGAGTTAGCTCTTATTCCAATTTCTTGGAGAATCGGGAAAACACAGCAGGAAAGCAGAAGACTCCTCCAATATCGAGCAAGGGGATGGACCAGAGACCTCCAGATTTCCTCTCCAACCCTAAATTATTCCATCATTCACGATGCCGTTAAGACTTGCATCACGACCTGCAGCCAGCCTCCGCGCTCTAAGTGGGGTTTTGCAGTGACCCTAGCAGGCGTGACAGCGTTTCGTCACCGCTAAAAGACTCTCCTACTCCAAGTTCGAAATACTTTTTTTGAACCAAGAGCCTAGAGGGGCCTGAGCAGAAGAACATCCTTTGAATCAGCAATCAAACACGGCCAGCATCAAAGCGGATTTCAGCTTTTGCCATCATTGCCAGTCCTTAGCGGAACACAGCCAGTGCTTCCTGTCAGCTCACTCATCTCCCGCCATCCCATGAGGTCGCTTTGGATACTGCTCCAACAAAGTGAGCTGATAGCATCAGCGAGTAAAAAACAAAATCAAAAGTCAACCCAAAATATACTCACGTATGCAGATCTCCTTTGATCCGTGCCACTTACTGTTCCTTCCACAGACAAGGATATTTCGGGAATGAACATTTCTCACGTAACCGGGACGACAGACGTATTCCACCACTGAATTATAGGCAAACGTGGTAACGCCTTGGTACTGCTCTTTGAGTTCTGCAGATGGGAGACGCGGCGGAACATCGCAGGCACCTACCGACAGAAACGCCATCAGAAAGACGCTGGGAGGAAAAGCGGTGCGAGTTCAGGCCTGATTCGCTCTGAAGGTCCAGGCGAGGACACTTTGGTGGCCCTAAAACTCCTTAAAGCTACAAATAAAGAGGAGAAGCACGGCCTGTGACTGAGGCTGGCTGAGGCTGGCAGGGACCTGGAGGAGCATCACCCCCGGCGCCCTGCGCTCCTCACACCTCCTCCGGCAGTTTCAAAGGGTGCTCACAAAGTCCAGATTAACCATCTCCTCTCCTCAGTTTGTATAAACCATCGCACATTATTCAGCTGGGATAATTTTACATCTGTTTTACACAGAAAGGAAAAAAAGGCAAAGGAAGATAGATTCTGATCACAAAGATTTACAATGTTCTCGACATACAAAGGCAACAAGGAAAAGAGAAGGATCCGAGTCTTGTGAACCCCAGGGGAACGCTTTCCTTTGAGGGACCTTAGTTTACCCCAGCAGACTCAGTTCACTTACTCTGGACAGCCACAACAAGAGCAGCGGCAAGGAATAACCCAAGGACAGCGGCACGATCCCTCTGCCTGCCCGGCTCCAAAGCTGCCATCTTTCCTTATTCCTGTCCGGAGATCCCACCGAAGTCACCACATTCTCTTTCTAGGCCGAATATCTGTAAAAATAGCAGGGGAGTATTTACCCTCGGCATAACCATAGCTCATACGGACAGGTCTCATTTCTCCATCCCAAAGTCGTGGCTGGGGACCAGAAGGTGCAGGAGCTATTGCGATCCTCTGCAAGAGCGTGGAGCACCTCCTCTGCTGGCCCCTCTCCAGCCAACAGGACCGAGCGCCAGCACGGAGCAGCCGGGCTGTTGGGGCAGAGGTGGATTTGGGTGAGGAAGGCTGGCTCCAGCAGACCAGACCCAGAGACATGAAAATACAACGTAAACAGGACAACTGACTGTAGACGTTAAGCAATTCCCACAGGCTTTATTCCACTAGGCTGCTTTATCTGCATTTTTGAGAACGCGGCTTTTGATTAAAATTTTTAAATAAGATTTCAAAAAAGGAAAAAAAGAAACAGCTCCACACAAACCATGACATAA
This sequence comes from Steatornis caripensis, assembly GCA_013398225.1. Classification (NCBI taxonomy): domain Eukaryota; kingdom Metazoa; phylum Chordata; class Aves; order Caprimulgiformes; family Steatornithidae; genus Steatornis; species Steatornis caripensis. The sequence continues at coordinate 16,303 of VZSC01015136.1, read as the reverse complement.
ATACTTCGTAGCTTGTCAGGTTCAACTTAACAACACTGTATTGCCAACAGTGCTCTTCCCAGCCAAATTCATACCTGCAGGGCCGTGAGTTTATCTGGGCCTTCTGGAAAAAGTCCCATGAAACTTATCTTATGGGTTAAACATTTTGTTTTAGTAATAAATCCCTTGGAAGGAATTTCATAGTCAGATGAAATCCTGCCGGCATCAGTACTGTCCCCCAACAATAAATTACATGGAGAGAGAGAGAGAAGCACCTCACCAAAACGATGGATCCGTTTCGTGCAAGCAACATTAACTGGAGTAAAGCTAGACAGGAGACTGAATTGCTTTGCAAAATGGAATTGAAGGGCAGTTTGGACTAATCTGGCATGACTAGAGATCAGCAAGAGGCCTCTCTGACTCTGTCATCCAGGATCATCCCTTATGAGCCTAAACCCTCCCAACGTTACGTACGCTCCAAGCACCTGCCTTCCTCCTGGAAACGAGAGTGTCGCGGTGCTTTCTGCCCTAAACCTAACGCCTCTCATGGCTGTTTCATTCCTCTGGCTTTCCTTCAATTCTTGTTACAGCTCTTGGTTTAACTTGATTTAATTTACTCATCTTTGTGCCTGCTAGAGCTGCAAGAAAGCTCCAATCCAGTTCCTGAGAGCAACACCACCTAAAGCTGTACGGCTCGAAGCTGTCTTACCTGGAGGTCCGGCAGCTGCCGATGGAGAGACCTGGCGTGTTCGGCTCTTGCAAGACAAAGCGATGACTGTCCTTGGCCAGACCCCCCANGGCAGCAGTAGCTCCGGGGTGCAGGATTCACCCGCTTTCAGTCCAACTCCCAAAAGCCAGGGACGCCTGCCCTCCCCTGCAGACCCTCTTCCTCCAAACACTTTCCACAGACTCCCTGAATTCACCATTATCAAAGCCAGCACACAATAGATAGTTATAGCAAACAATAATGGAAAATAAGAGGAAACTAGATCTATGGTTTTTAAAATCTCTTTATTGTAAATAAATGCTCATGGGATATTTAGAGTACACAACATACAGCACAAGTTCACATACATTGCATTTTCCTTTTAAACCTAAAAAAAAGTATAATTAGAAAGCAGTAACATAACAAAANTCGAAGCTGTCTTACCTGGAGGTCCGGCAGCTGCCGATGGAGAGACCTGGCGTGTTCGGCTCTTGCAAGACAAAGCGATGACTGTCCTTGGCCAGACCCCCCAGCTTCAGGCACCGCAGCGCTGAAGGAGGAGTTATGATACGCCTACACGCTCAGATATGGCTCCCTGCAGAAAAGTTTGAATTCTGCAGAGTCCAGATTCGTGCCAGTTGACCCATGAATCATTAACTCCTCCTCCGAGCAAGAAGGAGGTAGCTTATTTAACCCACAAAGTGAAACACTATAGAACTGAATGCAACCTAAGCAAATGTTGAAACTGTTTTCTGCGTGAAGCTGCCAACTCTTTGTTGAAATGATCCTTGCTGAGCAGGACGCTGCCCGTTCCACCCTGCAGCAATGGCACCCAGCCAGCGCCGTCCCCAGGCGATGCCCAGGGACCCTCGGGCACACTACAGGGGCCTCCTCCAGAGGACTGCTTCACCCTGGGGCACGTCAGCCATGACCTCATCTCTTCTGACCTCAAAACTCTGGCCTAGGGCCAGCGTTCCAAATGCAGTCTCTTCAACCAGCTCCACCTAATCCCACTAAAGCAGCACCAGCTGGAGCTCAGCAGCGCACGAGGTCCTGAGGAACATCGCTCAGAGCTGAACACCCATGTCCACGATGGGAAACCCAGCTGCCCTTCGTCTCATTGTAAGCTGTTCCCATATCCAGCTGTCAACGGCGGGTCGTTTTCCAGTAATAAGGATTTTGGCCAAAGTTGCCACCATTGGCTCCTTATGCACGTTGGCTGCACGGCTTCATCCGGGCTTGAATCGCCATCCGGAACCTGCAATGGCCTTTTTTACCGTGGGCCGAGCTTCGTGCAGGTGTTGGTTTGTTCTGCCAGATCCGAGGGGTTTTGCCAGAAAACCTTACCATGTCCCTACACTGAGTGGGATTTGTTACCTTTCTGAAGTTCACCTGAGTCCACGCCAAGATGCAATAGAACAGGCTCAGTTCTCACTCTGTAGAACACGGCAAAAGGCTGCCTGCCCTCGCCCCACAAGCAGGGGCTTGCTCGTAACTTCCGAGCAGTCGCTGACCTCCATTAACTATTTACAAGAATCCAGTTAATCGCAAACACAAACATAAGCTTTCTAGATTCCCTTTCTTTCCAGGTGACTGCGAACAAGCTGGTTTGTGTGCCAAACACACAGCGCCTTCCCTGCGGGCACCCAGGAGGTTATTTAGCACCTGCCCAGGGTGCCTGTGACCATGAGCACCAGCCAGAGCACAGCCCCACCGAAAGCCATCTCCTGCTCCGACAGCTGCGAAACACCCCTAAGACCTCCTCAACCCACAGCCTGCAGCAGGATAAACGGGGGAAAAGGGTTTTCTTTGACCACATCCAAGGTCACTCCTCTTCAGGCTGCGGCTGGCAAGTGCCTTCGGGACCAGCTGGTTTCCAGCTGCAGATGCTGGAAATCACAATTCCACCAGTTGCTCCTCTTGATTTCCAGCCACCCCCTCCCCAAAATAGAGATGCACTTTAAAACAAGTGTTCCCACCCTAACAGCTCCACGGATAACCTGTAGATCTGAATTCCAATAGCTCCAGCAAAAACACGCTTAAAGCTGATGAAGGATGGGAACGGCAGCAGTAGCTCCGGGGTGCAGGATTCACCCGCTTTCAGTCCAACTCCCAAAAGCCAGGGACGCCTGCCCTCCCCTGCAGACCCTCTTCCTCCAAACACTTTCCACAGACTCCCTGAATTCACCATTATCAAAGCCAGCACACAATAGATAGTTATAGCAAACAATAATGGAAAATAAGAGGAAACTAGATCTATGGTTTTTAAAATCTCTTTATTGTAAATAAATGCTCATGGGATATTTAGAGTACACAACATACAGCACAAGTTCACATACATTGCATTTTCCTTTTAAACCTAAAAAAAAGTATAATTAGAAAGCAGTAACATAACAAAATTGCAAGTAGGAGTCTAACATCCATCTCAGTAAACACTAAATACAGAGATGCAGTGTCGCAAGGCAGCTCCGCGGCAGCCGGGCTGGGCTTCCCCATCACCCACCGCCCAGCTGCCGGGAAGGGGACGCCTTACAGAGAGGTGGCAGCTCTAACGTCACAGCCAGCGTACGCAAACTCAGGCTACCCAGCCTGGTTTTAAGCCTTTCTTCCTCACTTTCCAATTTTCCCCCCCATCGCTGGCAGCAGGGACAGAACAGGTTTTGCCTGAGCCATTGTTTTTCTCTAAAATGACCCTACAACTGACGGGGCAGACAGGCCCTGGACCGCGGCTCAGGGACGGCGATGCGGGTCCCGTGGGCGGCCCCGCCACCGCTCACTGAAGGTGACCGCAGCCGCTGCCAGAAATGGATGGACAGAAAGTCAGGGAAATACAGAGAAACCCACAGCTCGGGTTGCAATGGTCACGAAGGCACCAAGCCCCACTTCCACACCTCCGAATTCACCACCTCTGCCTGCCCAGCCCAAGACACCAGCTCCGCTGGCACAAGCCGCTGCTAATCCTCAGTTCAGGAACATTGTGCNAGGGAAATACAGAGAAACCCACAGCTCGGGTTGCAATGGTCACGAAGGCACCAAGCCCCACTTCCACACCTCCGAATTCACCACCTCTGCCTGCCCAGCCCAAGACACCAGCTCCGCTGGCACAAGCCGCTGCTAATCCTCAGTTCAGGAACGTTGTGCAATTGTTGTTTATTCTGGGGTATTTGCACACGTGGTGCCAAGGAAATCAGGTGATTTCAAGGAAATACCTGGCACAGGGAGCCGCCAGCCCGTTCGGGGCTGGGGAGATGTGTGGGCTCACTGGCGTCGCCCCAGCCCAGCCACCGCGAGAGCTCAGGGCTCGGCAGGACCCCGGGACCTGTCGTGTCACCCATGGGGCAAGGATGATGATCACAAATCTGCTGCTGCTCTGCTCCAGACACGAGTACGTACACCTTTTGAAAGTTAAAACGTAGGAGGAAAAGGCTATAGTTAGGCTTTAACTAAAGCACCGAGGCACAAGTGCTGCCTTCTGCAGGGACGGCTGAGAGGCTCCACGCCACGACCCCGCAGATCACAGCCAAAGCAAGGACCCGCTCGATAGGAACAAGGGATCCCCGGTCAGCGATCCAAAACCACAGACCTCATTTCTCGCAGGAATTAAACAATTACGACTGCCAACACATCAGCAGCTACATTCATGATATCTGGCAGGTAAAAATACATGTTTTGTCTCCTTACAACCATTAACTACTCCATGATACAAATATAATTAACTCCTTCGCAAGTTACTTCAGCATATTGTGCTTAAATGTCCTACAGTACACGTGCACCCCTTTCTCCCCGCAGAGCGGGAGGTCTCTCGGCAGGAGCAGCCAGCCCGATGCGGCGCGGGTTTGTGCGTTTACAGCATTACGGGATAGCGACGGCCAGTATCACCATGCAGCAGGTGAGAAATATTTTCTTTCAATTCCCTCCCCCTCTCCTTCTTTCTGGCTTATTTCTAAGCACTGTAACATTTAAAACCAAAGAATAGACAGTGCTGCTCTTGCAGAAGGCTGCAGCAAACCTGCTCCCTGGTGGGAGCAGCCCACAAAACAACACTAATAAAAAAGCCCTAATAAAGTTCAGTTCCTCACCCACTGAATTTCCTCCCTCCATCGCACAATTGCTTTAGATCAACACACGCTTCTGCTCCGCATAAATCCTAAAGGCTCACGATAAGAGCCTGGGCCTTTGCCATGGACCTCTCCACCTCAGCTTTACCAAATTAAAGCTCTGGGAGTGTTTAAAAAATAACTGTGTTTGAGCCTAAAATCCCCAGGCTTGGGGGCTACTGAGCTCCTCCGCAGCCAGGGCCAGAGCACCGACGTTTCTCAAGCACAGATCCCTACGTGGGTATGGCCAACATTATTTACACACTTAAAATAAGCAGCTTGGGTCCCAGAATCGCTGGGAACAGCGGGTGCTGAACAGCCTCCTGCTTCATTCCTAAATGCTCCTTTCCTCACCCAGCCTGAGGATTTTGCCCTTAGTGCAAGAACAGGAGGAGCACGGTAAAATGGAGTTTGGCAAAACACAAGTCAAGACTCAGGGGAGAAAACCGCGAAGGTACTGCCTGCCCCGCACCTCGTTACTTGCTCAAGGAGCATGCAGCCACCGCGCGAGCTGCACCGCGGGGGACTTTCACCGTCTAGGTACTAAATGCTAAAGCAGCTTAAAACTCTATTAAAGGCAGTGTTATACACCAGTAACATTCACAGCTAGTTCACAGGCAAGTTTAAAAACTTGTTGTGGGCCTAAAATTTGGCACATTAAAAAGACAGCTGGTAAAAATGATGTGCTTCTCGCAAACCCCGCACACGTGGCCCTGCCACTCCCAGACACCGAGCGAAGCGACACTCCAATCTTCTGCTGTCATAGATGAAAGCATCCACAAAGCCCAGGGAAAACGAGCGAGAAGGTAAGGATCAGGGTGCAAAGCTAAAGCAAGACTTGAGTTCAGACTGCACAGCGCTGGTCGCTGCGCCGTTCCCAGTNATGTTTTGTCTCCTTACAACCATTAACTACTCCATGATACAAATATAATTAACTCCTTCGCAAGTTACTTCAGCATATTGTGCTTAAATGTCCTACAGTACACGTGCACCCCTTTCTCCCCGCAGAGCGGGAGGTCTCTCGGCAGGAGCAGCCAGCCCGATGCGGCGCGGGTTTGTGCGTTTACAGCATTACGGGATAGCGACGGCCAGTATCACCATGCAGCAGGTGAGAAATATTTTCTTTCAATTCCCTCCCCCTCTCCTTCTTTCTGGCTTATTTCTAAGCACTGTAACATTTAAAACCAAAGAATAGACAGTGCTGCTCTTGCAGAAGGCTGCAGCAAACCTGCTCCCTGGTGGGAGCAGCCCACAAAACAACACTAATAAAAAAGCCCTAATAAAGTTCAGTTCCTCACCCACTGAATTTCCTCCCTCCATCGCACAATTGCTTTAGATCAACACACGCTTCTGCTCCGCATAAATCCTAAAGGCTCACGATAAGAGCCTGGGCCTTTGCCATGGACCTCTCCACCTCAGCTTTACCAAATTAAAGCTCTGGGAGTGTTTAAAAAATAACTGTGTTTGAGCCTAAAATCCCCAGGCTTGGGGGCTACTGAGCTCCTCCGCAGCCAGGGCCAGAGCACCGACGTTTCTCAAGCACAGATCCCTACGTGGGTATGGCCAACATTATTTACACACTTAAAATAAGCAGCTTGGGTCCCAGAATCGCTGGGAACAGCGGGTGCTGAACAGCCTCCTGCTTCATTCCTAAATGCTCCTTTCCTCACCCAGCCTGAGGATTTTGCCCTTAGTGCAAGAACAGGAGGAGCACGGTAAAATGGAGTTTGGCAAAACACAAGTCAAGACTCAGGGGAGAAAACCGCGAAGGTACTGCCTGCCCCGCACCTCGTTACTTGCTCAAGGAGCATGCAGCCACCGCGCGAGCTGCACCGCGGGGGACTTTCACCGTCTAGGTACTAAATGCTAAAGCAGCTTAAAACTCTATTAAAGGCAGTGTTATACACCAGTAACATTCACAGCTAGTTCACAGGCAAGTTTAAAAACTTGTTGTGGGCCTAAAATTTGGCACATTAAAAAGACAGCTGGTAAAAATGATGTGCTTCTCGCAAACCCCGCACACGTGGCCCTGCCACTCCCAGACACCGAGCGAAGCGACACTCCAATCTTCTGCTGTCATAGATGAAAGCATCCACAAAGCCCAGGGAAAACGAGCGAGAAGGTAAGGATCAGGGTGCAAAGCTAAAGCAGGACTTGAGTTCAGACTGCACAGCGCTGGTCGCTGCACCGTTCCCAGCGTAGGAGCTTTTATCCCCCTCTGCCCCTCACAGGGGACATCCCGCAGGATTTGCNGCTTCTCGCAAACCCCGCACACGTGGCCCTGCCACTCCCAGACACCGAGCGAAGCGACACTCCAATCTTCTGCTGTCATAGATGAAAGCATCCACAAAGCCCAGGGAAAACGAGCGAGAAGGTAAGGATCAGGGTGCAAAGCTAAAGCAAGACTTGAGTTCAGACTGCACAGCGCTGGTCGCTGCGCCGTTCCCAGTGTAGGAGCTTTTATCCCCCTCTGCCCCTCACAGGGGACATCCCGCAGGATTTGCGGACCCGATGAGCGCCTCGGTGTTATAGCACGTGCAAAAAGCCTCCCACGGGCAACGGAACAGGCTCAGATCGGGGGATTCAAACCAGCAGTCACGAAAGCAAAATCAAATGATACCTGGAGTTTTTCCCCGATGGTTAAACACTACAGTGACCGCGTTTGAATTTGGAGATGGCAATAATTAAATAAACACTTGGGGATTTGGCCTGGTAACAGGTCTTCCAAGGAAAAGCTGCTTCAGCAAGCACGGCTATGACCCTTCTGTCCTCACACACACTGTGGTTAATTTTGCCATCTAACCAGGATGAAAGACACAGGATGCTATTTTAACACCTCAGAAAGCCCAGGGATACGTTAGCTCACCCGTATTAAAAGCAGGTTGACAAAAAAAAAATCTCCATAGCAAGTTTTCTCCAGTCTCATTGACAGACATTTCAGCATTCGGAAAGAAAAGACACAGACAGACTCTAATAACACATTTCAGAGGAGAGTACTGGCCGAAGCGGCGTGCAGCTCACTGTGCTCTGGGGATGCTCGAGTCCCATCCGCAGGGCTCTTCCCGGCCGTGGAAATCCCAGGTGAATCCAAGATGAGACTGCAAACCTCTACACTGTTAAATCCGCCATCCTCTACAAAGAAGAGATAAACGGTAGAGGTTATCTCCAGGGTAAGTCAGGAGATGGCAGAGCAGGGAACAGCAGAGCTCAGCTCAGCGCTGGGGACAGACAGAGACACTTTGCAGCAGCAGGATCCAACCAGCTCCATGTAATTCTTCTGTGACAGCGACCATCTGAGGACTTACTTATCTACTTCTAACCGAGCAAGTAACGAGCCGCTCCACACTTTGCATCGTCCTTCNCTCTACACTGTTAAATCCGCCATCCTCTACAAAGAAGAGATAAACGGTAGAGGTTATCTCCAGGGTAAGTCAGGAGATGGCAGAGCAGGGAACAGCAGAGCTCAGCTCAGCGCTGGGGACAGACAGAGACACTTTGCAGCAGCAGGATCCAACCAGCTCCATGTAATTCTTCTGTGACAGCGACCATCTGAGGACTTACTTATCTACTTCTAACCGAGCAAGTAATGAGCCGCTCCACACTTTGCATCGTCCTTCAACCTCTCAGGAAGCGCCACGCAAAGGGTTGCACAGTCTCAGCCCGAGACCATGCAAGCTCAGCTTTACTGGAGCATCTCGTAGGACGGCAGGCAATAACGAAGCAGGCTGGGTACTCGGGGTTACTCACTCTTATTTAGCTTCTCCATAGGAAAGTACACTTCCAGGACAAACGTAAAAAACATTTCAGTCATCATTTCGCACATTAACCACAATAAACATCTATAGTTTTGATAAAACTCCTTCCATTGCCTCACGGAGGGTCTGACAGATGACAGGAATGCACTCAGGTCAGTACAAGTGAATTACCTATTTACAGGTTAAAACCTGACAGCCAGGATTTCCTACAGCTGCTGCTCACACGTCTCAGAGCACAGAAAATGCTCGAAAGGGCTCCAAGTTGCGCCGTGCTCAGTGCCTGCTCCGTTCAGCTGCAGCATTTCTGGAGACCACAGACCGATGTGTAAATCAATATGTGCAATTTGTCTTGTTACCTAACCAGCGCTGTTTTGCAACAAAAAAAAAAAGGCACAGCTATGGAGCCAATTTGCTGACAAGTAAGAGTAGGCATCATCACTTAAACTCCAACAGTCAGGAAATCCAGATCCTACACATTTTCTATTTGCAATTAAAAGATAAAAAAATCTAACCAGTTTTCCCGACAACCACACTTAAAAAGCGACCACCATCAGACACGCGTAAGCCGTAACAGCTGCTCACATGCTACTTTCTCAAGAAAAACACCAGCACTAAGAAGGAAGAAGGGTTGTACTGGAATCAAGGAAGTTGGACCAAGTTACCCTCATTTATCGGCAACCACCCCCCCAGGAAGTCTGTTTTATTTGTTCAAACGCAGGGGGAAAGAAACACTTGAAGCACAGTGTTAGAAAAATAATTTTGCAGAGCTGGCGTATACAATCATTTTCTAAACACACAGCTCCTTTCAGAGTAAAGGCAAATCCAAAAGGGCAATGCTTTGATTTTTAGCCTATGGCTAATTATCCTCTGATTTGATTCTAAATTAATATTACTCAGTATAGGAACAACTATTTCTCAGATTTATCACAAGCTCCCCCAGCTCAGGTTCTTTCTCTTTTCCCCCTCATCTTCAACATTAAGCCCTCTGAAAGCCAGGGAGATGGGCAACTTCAGGAGAAACGCGCCCATTTTGCATTGCCACCGGTTGGACCATTCCCAAGTCGGTCATCCCGACCTGGGAGACGGACTACAGCGACACCTGAGCTCGACGCTTTGTGCGCTCCCGCAGCTTCGGCAGGAGAGTCACGCTGCTTTGTGAGAAAGAAAACTCTGCAGCGGCATTAAAAATGCCATCACAAACTAGAGGATAGGAGACAGAGGAATGGAACTTCAGGCTCGATCCCATACCTTTGTGCCCTATGACACCTGTGTCAATACCCGTGACGAAGAAAGACAGGGCAGTAGCATTCAGAAAATTGTCGGAGCTTCACCTCAAGGAAAAAGTGCAATTAAAGTCAAAAAACTGTGCATCCAAATGGCAAAATACATTCAGGCAGGAGGTTCTTAGGCCTGGAGGAGTGCTGCCCTGGCATAAGCAGGAGCTGCGCTTTCTTCACCTGCAAAAGACAAGCCGCGTCCTGTGGCAGCGAGACCTGTGCCCCATCGCCCTGCCGCAGCGAAACGGGAGCGAGCTCCCACCCAAACGCGAATCTTCCCTCAACCCCTGGAAAACCAAACCAGCTACCGCCTTACTTTCTTTGCACTAAGCGCCACTTTCCCTTTGATGCCAGAGCACCAGGAGCAAGAGGATTTGCCCAAAGCCCCAGGGCAGAAGCAAGGAGGGAGCAGAGCTTTGCTGAGAGCAAGAGCAGGTCAGCAACGACCCTGGCAGCTGCAGCACAGCGAGCCAGAGCCTCCGAGGACACAGCCCGTGCCACCTCTGAGCCACCCTTGGGCACCACCACCCTTGGGTGCTCCCCAGCACAGCCTGCTGTGGGAGGACACCGTGCTCCCGAAGGCGAGTAGGAGCAGCCAGGGGCTGGGGGTCACCCCAGCCTATGGGGACGAGCACGGCACCGTGCAGAGGACGCGGCACAGGCACTGCAGGAGCCATGCGCTGCCAAGAGGGGACCTGCTGTGCAATACAGCCGGGCCCCCAGACAGAACACCTAAATCGCAAACAACTTTCACAAGACAAAGAACATCAGCACTGCATGCGCTGCACGAGGCGAAACACCCGATAAGCCAAGCGAGGGGTTGCAACGGGGTCTGCCACAGCCACCAGCAGAGGAGGGGCACGGGCCAGGCCCCGGCACCAGTGGGAGCACGGTGAAGCAAGGACATCTCTGGCCTTTCTGCATGGGGCGGCAGCCCAGGTCTCATCCGAGCCCCTTACTCCGAGGCCGAGAGGGAACCCACGGTCTTGCAGGTGATGCTGGCTGCTGGCTCCCTGGAGAGGGGGGACAGACAAGGACATGTTCTCCCCTTAGGGTGGGAGAAACACAGCTCTGCTCTCCTCACCCCCAGTCAGAGGCCTCCAAGGGGACGTGACGGCAAGGACTCAGCGACAACTGCCACCAACACAGAAGGATTACCCACCCAGCTGCTTTCCAAGCACGTGCTAAACCCACCCAGCTCCCTCGAGTCACAGGGAGATGGGGCTGTGCAGCTCTGCTCCCATCCAGGCTGCGATCCAACGACTCCTGCAAAATCCCTGCAAGAAGGATTGGCACCGCACCTCATCCCAGGCGGAGAGGACAGCAGTGGCACCCGCTCAGTACGAGCTACGCGGCTCAGCCCAGCAGCACCAGCACAGAGCACTCCCACGTCCTGGTCCAGGGCTGGAGCAAGCTCGGCGTGAAACGTGTTTCTGCAGGCGGCCCCCACAAGGGCAATGCACCAAGTCCAGCTGGAGCCCCTGGATCAGCGGGCTCAGCCTGGTGATGTATTTCTCCCCTGCTGAGGTCCCCCTTAATGACCGGTTATTATACAGCAAAAGACTCCCTTCTGCTCCACGCGTTTGTCTTTCCCCAAAGCAGTTTCCATGCAACATTAATCAAGAGAAGTCCTACTTACTAAACCAAGAGAGAGTACATACAAGCTGCTTTCAGTGGTACTCACAGGCAAGCATTTCCCCCTTGAGGCTGCAAAGGAAAGAGAAACAGCACAGGATAGCTCACAGCGCATTTTAAAGGAGATTTAAAAAGAATAGTAAAAGCAGCAAAGCAAATGAGGAAAGAAGTGAAGCAAGCCCAAAGATCTCACGGTAGGGAGCTCGAGCAGGCTTTCATCGCAGCAGGAGCTGATACAAGGCACGGACATCGCATGCTGCAGTGCCCGGCCACCTCCTCCACTGCTGCTCGTCTCAAGGGCTCCATTCAGGCGAGAGGACTCAGCACAGCACGATTCCCTACCGCCGGTGCGCCCCAGAACCCAGGGTTTCTAAACGCTCCTTCACCCCAGAGCTGTCAGGGCTTCGACATCGCAGTTAGAGAGGGTGAAACTGCAAACAGGGAGTGGTCGGGGTGGGGATCCCCATCCTGGGGCTGCCCCGCTGCAGACACCCACAAATGAAGACCTGGGGCAGTCAGGGTCCAACTCAGCTGAGACTCTTCACCCAGAACCACTGTGGGCCAAACCCAGCCCAGTGCAAAGCCCTGCCTGGTTCAGCCCCCACCGGAGCCCCGGGATTTTGGGATGTCTAAGCCTCACGCTCTTCACCGTGTATGAAAACGCCAGCAACATTCACCTGTGCTGCATCGCCCCTTCTTTTACTCCCAGGCCACTCGCTCTGCTAACAGGGAGGAGGAGAACAAGCAGCTGAGCTCACTGAATAGCTTGGAAAACATTAACCTCTAGAGCATCCGAGACTGTTTTATTTTTAAACAGCTTTGGTAACGATGGCTGTCTCCGCACAAGGAGCCCAGCCAAGACCTCCCTGAAGCCCACCGCACACCCCCTCCGACAGGCAGCGCCGTGCAGCCCGCTCTGCCTGCTCTCCCAGGCACAGAAGAACTCCTTAACTTAGCAGAGAAACAATATTTTAAATGAGCAAAGAAACAAACAGGGCCTCGGATCCAACACTGACAAGGACCCATGGGCTTTTAAGCTATAAGAAACGCTGAGCACCAAAACCCAAGCTGCTTTAAGAGCACCCTAAGAGCCCAAACTTTGCTCAACAAGCTGCCAATGTCGGGATCTGCAGGGAAACGGGCACAGACAAAATCCCGGACGCAAAGATTTCCTACCCAGTCGCTCTGGGAATGGAGCGACACTTGGCTGCAGCACCAAACTAGGACAAAGAAGGTATTTGTAACTCTTTCCAGTCAGCTTTTTGCTGGGAAGCAAGATATTACCCAGAGTTAACCACCCAACCCTGCACTGATGGAAACTCGCCTGCATGGAGCCTCATTTTTGAAAGCCACCGGCACCACAATTCTAGCTTAATGGGGCGAATTTTGGGTTTTCAGGGAGATTTTTTTTGTGGTAGGATATTTTTTTTAATTTTTTTTTTTTTTTAAAGGGAGTCTAATCCAAACAATTTTCCTGCGGGAACAGAGACAGGGACTAAGACCCTGGGAAGGGTCTGTATTTCAGAGAGGACCACCGACAGCCACGGGTGATGGTGGGGAGGGGGAGCATAGGGAAGGTACCACCTGGACACCAACTTGCAGCTGCGGCCGGTCAGCCCCATCTCGAGCTTCCAGGGATGGGAAAGGCCCCAGCAGGTCGAGAGGTTTGCTCCCAACGCTGTAATGTCGTGGGCGCTTTACGGTGTCCGCGCTGGCCCGCGGCGTAAAGCTGTTTCTTCTCATCCTGACAGGGGTTTGGCTGGCAGGAAGGTTGTTCTGATCACAGACAGAGGGAGGGTATTGCAAGGAATGAAAAGGGGAACCACAGTTTAAAACCACATCGCACACCGGTGCGCACCTCCAGCATCCCCACCCGCTGGCGCCTCCAAGCTCCCGGTGAACCCCGCATCAGTCTGCACCAGCACGACCACTCCGCGCCTTCCCCGGCTGAGCGCCAGCAGTGGGAAGCAGCCCGCTCTGTCGGTCAGTCTGGCTCCAAGTCCACTGAAGAAGTCTGCTTTTTTAGCAGTTTTACTTCCCTTTGAGATTTTTTTTGCCTAGGTGGCTCTGTTTGTGTTTGGGTTTTTTTGCATTTTTTTCTTTTTTCCTCCTTGCAATCAATTTAAGGGGTAACAAAATAAATAACTAAATAGAAAACTTTCCTTTCTTCACATTTCTTCTCCCCCAAAGCAGTTGCACTGCCCAAATAAAGCCAAGAACAACAGAAACAGCCCCCAACTTCTCTGAGCGGGCAGCAACCATTTCAACACAGGCATCGCACAGGAGTCGCAAAAGCTATAAATGCCCAACTGGAAACCACCAGAATGGGTCCAGCCACAAAGACCTTGCCAAATAGCCTCAGTTTAGCATTTTGCAGTCAGCTGGATTCAGCTCTGCAAAGCCTCCAGCCGCAGACGCAGCTCCTAGCCTCTCCACCTCTTGTTCATGGTTGGCACTGGGACTCCTTTACACCAGGACACAAAATAACCACACCTGAGGCGATCAGCCAACAGCTCTTTATAAAATACAACAAGAGGCAGCCGAAAGCCTAAACGTACTAAAAGAACTGAACATGCCATGCGTTTAGATCTGCCGTGAGCTAGGGAAGCGGAGAGTGGGTTTGTGCTCTTTAATGGGCGGGGGAGCTCACTGGGGGCAATCACTACGCGGCGTTCCCCGACAGCTCCATCCCTCTGCAAAACAGCCTTTGCAAAAGCTAGCACCCGAAAGAGCAGCAGCTTCAACAGATTTAGCACGTAGTTATGTGCTTTGCTGAACGAGGCAGGCGGCCGGTTATCTGAGTTGTGGGAGAGACAGGATTTCATAAACAAAGCTAGGCCAAGTCCGAAGGGTTTCCACTGCTGCTGTAAGATGCCCAGTGCAAGGGAGGGAAATCGGACCCATCTCCTCCTGCTCCAATATATACAAACTTTAGGAACACCATGGTCTTGCCCTGCACCAAATGCTTGTAAAGAGGCACGTGAAATCTGCCGAGACAAGGGAAAAACCTCCGCTCCTCCCAGCCACCGGCCCAGCCCCCTGAGGGCTGCAAACACTGCGAGAGCCACTGAGAAACTGCCCCAGCGCCCGCCTGACCCTGACTGCAGCTTTAGGAAGAGAAAGCTCATCAAGGCAACGAGAAAAATTCACTTTAAACGTTTTGGCAAGTCTTTTCGAAATTACGGCAGTTAATGCAAGCAAGTACCATCAACAAACACTTCACTGAAAACTGAGAACGAGAACCTGGAATTTAAGATACTTGTCCTAAACTTGCCCCTTCTGCTTCCTAGAACAGCTCTGGAAAACATCTCCCCCTTGCCCGGGAAGCGTGTTAATTCAGCCTACAACTCATTCTGCTTTAGGGGGTTATTGCTGAAGCAAGCCTTGCTGCTCTCCGAAAGCAACCAGCCGTTTCTGGCAGGTATTTAGGAGAGGTTCAGTTTGGGCGCTGCTTTTTGAGAAGGGACAAAGCCAGAGTCGCACAGCGAAACTTACTGAGTTCAGGGAGGGTTTGTCGCGGTGGGTGTTCACTGCTTCCACATTTAGGGTAATCGTCTCCACTTTACAACCTTTACCAAAAAGAAAGAGAAGTTTATATGAGGAAGGGCAATTCAGTAGAAAACGATTTTTTTTTAAGTCTTTTTTTTTTTTAAATATTGGAAACAGCACAGAAAGTGAGCAGGAATATCTTTTTTATTTTTTAAAAATAAACAAGCTCATAAATAAACAGTTTGCCCTGTTAACAGAATTTTATACTTTAACTGCTTTCTGGCTTTGACCTTCACTGCAGAAGCGCAGCCCTGTGTTATGCTGACTACAGGTCTATACAGAAAAGCCATTTTTAACTCACTGTGCCCCAGAGCCAAATCCCATTTTGGGGGTTCTTCATCAACATATGAAATCCGCGATCGTCACTCATTTTAGAGAGGCCACGGCAGAACACCCTGCACCCACACATCCCCTCGCCCGCTGTCCCCCCAAAGCCTTCCCACTCTCCAGCATGGTATTTTAATACACAGCAAAAATGTTCACAGCAAGCCCGGTTGCTGCCGCACATGGACACAAACTTGCACCAGATTCGTATGCACACGCACAAACCGGGGGGGAAAAAAGAGACC
>VZSC01015134.1:36130-51238 GCA_013398225.1 Steatornis caripensis | reverse complement strand
CTCTTGTTTTCAGATCCTGCTCCAGACTTTGCATTGGCCGAACAGGAGTCTCTGGCCATGTCAGAATTACTTCTGCAGTATCTTTTTTTCTTCAAAAAAATGATTCAGCTGATTGAAAAATAGACAATGTTTGTGTGACAAAGTAGCCGTTAATGTTGCCGAGCTTTTTTTTTTTTGGAGAGCTGGAGAGGGGTGCTCTTTTCTCTGGTACTGGGTCTCTCTGGGCTCGGGAAAGTCTCTTTTAAAATCCCAGCCGCTACTTGCGCAGCACCCCTCGGAGCACATTCGCAGCCCGTCAGGATGAGTCTCAAAGATGCTGCTGACAGCTACACCTCACACAGCAGAGGGAGGGAAGGCTGCCCTCTCCCAAAGCTGCAGGGACTAACCCGTCGTCCCCGGGGCCGGGAAGAGCCAAGTGTGTGCGGCAGGGGATGCGGTCGTGTAGGTCACTGCCGAAAGCTCCCCTGGTCCCTTGGCCAGGGGTCACGAGCGGTTTCCCGCAGCCACAAGAAGCCACAAGCTGCCACGCTCACGCAGCAAGCGGAGGATTTGTTCCCCTCTTCCTAGCTGAGTTTCTCTTTTCGGCTGCTTCCCAGAGGCTGAGCGGCCAGGGACAAAGCGAACGTCATTTATCACCCTGTTGGTGCAGGGTTTTCTTCTCCTCTTCCCTCCCCAGGGGCTGCGTTCCACGTGTAGCATAACAAAATGGGATATTGTGGGAGAAGTTAATGGGTGGGTCAGGCCCCCTCAGGCTTTTTTGATCAAAGGCTGCTGCTGAGAAACCTCCCAGCTCTCACCCAGGTGTACCCTCGCCAGCAACTCAATCAGCACCTGGCAAACGGGACTATAAAACAAGAGACGTGGGAGAAAATAGGCCTGGGGGGATGCTTCCTGAGAGGGACTTGTGTGCCTTCTGCCTCTGCGACTTCCTTACAAAAAATGGTTGAAGCAGAGAAATTTAGCATCCCGCAGCTGATGCGGTGTTACGTACCTTATTGAAGCAGCTCGCGCGCGAGGATCTTGCGTGGTTACGAGGCAGAGACGTCGGGAAGGCTGCCTGCCGCCTTCTCGCTAAGCGCTAGCGATCAGGTCGGTCGGGCTCTTTCGAAGGTCTCCCAACGCAACCGAGTCTCCGCTGCTTTTCCTCCTTCAGCTGTCGCTCTTCTCACATGGCAAACGCGCTCCGGGTTGTTGGCAAAGACCACGTGGCGTGGACTAAGAGGAGGTCTGGGTACGTCTCTCTTCTGCGTGGCTGCTCGCCGCTCATGTAGGAGCCCCGGGAGGTCTAACTGCAGGGAGAGGAGTGATTCCGTCCATGTACGTGCTGCAGCTGCGTGGAACAGGTACTGCGTGGCACTTCTGGGTTTTTATGGAGGTTTTCCATGGGATGAACTTTAATGAAGGACAGCCCCTCTGCTTTTGGCAGAACAGAACCTCAACAATTAGTCCGGTGGACTGGAAACCTCTTAGCTGGCTTGTTTGTCCCTGTTCACAATAAAGCTGTTCCTTGCTGTGTAATTTTGCTTTCTTTTATTTTTTTTTTCCCCTTGTCTCTTTTCAAGTATCTCTGTGATTAGGGGTCCCTTTATTCCTTTCCTCTGAGACGGCGGTTCCAGGGCCCCTACTGCATGGACTTCCCTGCAGGCACGCTTTGTGCTACTCGGTAAGTTTTAGGTTCGTTAACGTTTTGCAACTTTTTCCTGTTTTCACCCTCAGCGAAAAGTGATTAAAAATGCATAATTCGGTTTCTTATTTCCTTCCTTCAAATACCTTCTTTCTCAGATATTTATTTTTCCCCCCCAGGAGAATCTTTCTTTCTCTGCTCCCACCTTTGCTCGTCCGTTAGCAGAGAAGTGCTCGTTAGAAATACGTTCTTTCTCGTGTGCTCTTTTCCAGGCTTATTGGGGTGGGAGCTCGCTCGCTGTAAGGCAGTAGGTTTGTACGTAGCGTCAGAACTGTTTCTGCAATTACGCAGCCTAGGGAGTGGGTTTGTGTCAGCTGGAGCTGACTAAAGCTTCTCCTGAACTACAAGCGCTGCTCTGTCAGTTATCCTGAAACACCCTGGGGTGGGGGCAGAGGAGGCTCCCTCTGCGGTTTGGCAGCGATATACAGCAATAACCCCCTGGTTTTCCTGCGCAAAGCGCCTGACTGAAGGATTACTGACCGAAAGCTGTTAGTGTTTTACTAGGGCCCGTACTCCAACTTGCGTGGTTGCGTAAAATCTTCCGGCGTAAACGCTGTTTTCTGACGGAGGCTGTGGAAGACCAATGTTTTATTGCTTTACAATGCTGTCGTTCTCAGACGAAACGTTACGCTTTTATTGCGGATGAAAGCACGGCGAAGTTGTGGCCGTATCTTTCACAAGCGAGGTGTCGGGTTTAGCTTCCTTATTCACGCTTAACCCGTGTTTAGTTTCTCAAAGAGATCTTCAGCTTCCTTTTGTTGCCGTATGGAAAGGCGGGAGCCCACCACCTTTGAATTTTATTTATTGAAGGCAAACTGGAAACACCTCCAGTTCAAGAAGGGAGCTGAATGCCCTTACCGAGTGCAGGCAAGTCGGCGGCAGGGCTGCAGGTTTCGGGGGCACAAATGTCATCGGGGCACGAATGCTCTTGCCGCGGTAGGTCTTGCTTGCCCATGACAACTCGCCTCCACCTCTGCCCAGCAGCATCCCTCCTTGCTTTCCCTCTGCCTTTCCTGCTGCCCTGCCCCAAGGGGATATTAAACACTCTCTAGAGAGCAGCTTCTCTTGGCCATGTCTCTGTGTCTTACTCAAAAACAAACAGCACGTAACTCCCTCCTTGTTGTTGCCCTGGTCGTTGGCTCAGGGCTGAGCAGAAGGACGTGGATGTCGCGTTCCAACTACCCACGCTTCCCTTCGCGGCACGGGTTTCTCCGCGGCCAGCCCTCTCAAGGTGCAACTGGGCTTGACCCTCTCTCATCTGTGAGCCTTGATGGCTCGCAGGGTGAACGGTTGGGCTTCGCGGGCTGCCGCCGGGGACGAGCTCTGCTGCGTGCCGCTGTGGCGCCCCGAGGACTGTGGCCGAGACGGTCTGGGCAGGAGAGGTTGCAGGGAGGAGATGTGGCAGAAGGACGTGCCCTAATGAAGCAACCTACTCCTGACCAACCTGCTGGGATGGCTGCAGCTCCCGCTGTTAAAACAACAGGCTCCAGCCAGGCAAAGCCTCGCAGAGCTGCCGTTGGTTTTACTTAATAAGGTGAACTGCCTGAGTTTCTTTTCCCCCTCCTCCTCTTGGAGTCTTAGTGCTTGACAAGAAGCTGTTGGAATCTGCAGAAAAGCAATTAATGAGAGTTGGGGTTTTTGACTGACATAGTAATTACGCTGGAAAATGTAATTTTCCCTGCATATTAGAGATGGGATTATTTCAAGGAGATCTCATTAATGTGCTGTTCACCAACAAAAGAGCCCAGTAACCTCTCTCTTAATAAGATTAGTGTAGGGGTCATGATGCAGAAGGCTGCTAGGTTGATATATTCAAGGTTTTGTTCTAAAGAAATAAATTATCTTATGCTGTCTGGTAAGGGCATGCAGGAGCAGATTTCATTTAAAAAGATGGAGACCTGACATTTACTCACTTCCTGATAGCTAGTGGATAACCTGTGCCCATCTTCCTTTGTCCAGATGCTGTATGTCGGCGGTGAAACCCCGGGCTTCGGGAGGGAGCCTGGAGCAGTTGTCGGCGCAGCTGAGGACGGGCAGGCAGGTAGCTCCCCTGGCACCCCTCCTTAATCAACATCTTCTCTCCTGTACGACTGTAAGCGTGACCCTCTGCTGTCTGCTCCTCTTTATCTGTAACGTGTGGATAATAGGTGTCCAGAGCTCATCGAAGATAAATGGCTGTGCAGTGCCCTGGCTCCTTTGGAGCAAGGTCTGCGCCCCTTGTCAGCGAGCACGGGTGCTGCCATCGTGTAAGACCCGTTGTGCTTTGAAGGGGAGGGAAATGCTAATAGAGGAACGGGAAGAGATGCCGTTGGTTTGGTTGTAGGTTGATCAATGTGTGAAAATTCAGGCCTTTCTGGGACACCGTGTAGGTGATGCAGGTTATTTTTCTGGTTGCGCAAGACTTCCTCCGCTCCCTGCTGATGCCTGTTGGGGTGTTTTGGGGTAAGCCAGAGAGTGACACTGCTAAAAACATTTCCAGGCATCTTTCCCCTTCTTGTCTCCGTTCACATCTGTCTACCATCTGTTTTGGTTTTGCCTCTGCTGTGCTACTTGTAAACATCCTCTTGAAATGTCTGGGGCATGGAAAGCTTGGAAGCCCCTCTCTTCTAGCATGGGGTATGAGGGGCGATCTCCCGCTGCCGCGTAAAATGCGAGACACACTGACCAGTGCCGAAGAGGAAAACCACCCGGTATTCATTATTGTCACTGCTGGTCTGTAGAGGCGCCTCAGTTGTGGGTCAGGAATCTGTCGTTGAGCTAAACGTGCGAACAACGGAGTCCAGTCCCGTGGTGTCCTGGGCTAGCCCTTCCACAGCAAGCTTTAGCACTGTCTAGAAGTATTTTAAAAGTTGAAACCACAAATCAACTCTACCCCAAAAAGGGAGATGTGCCAGATGGTGGTAGTCTTGACTGTCACTATCGATTTCCACCCGAAAGGCACTAATTTGTCGTAATGAAGTGCAGTGGTAGTTGATAGTTTACCGACAGAATTCAGAACCTCTCTTGCATACAAGCCGTGTGTTTAGCTGCTTTAGCATTTAAATAAATAAATAAAGCATTGCTTGTCCTCTCAGTTTCGTAATCTCTCATTTACCTTTCAGACAATATGCAGAAATAGGAGCAGGGAAATGCCGCTTCGAATTCACGTAGGTTGAAAGTTTTTTTCAGTGGTAACGAGCTACGGTTAGGAAGTATATTGTGATGCAATTTGCTTGTGAGCCAGATAGTGCCAAGTTGTGGCATTACGCTTATTATTCTTGCGGATCCGTAGGTAGAAGCGGTGCAATAAATTGCAGAGTCATGACGCTGTCACTTCTGTTGGCGTACGCTAGTAATGAACCGAGGTGTTTGTGCAAGACGTTGTGTGTCGAACGTTATTAATTTATGGTTTGAGCCAGGGAGGGGTGGTATGCCCGAGAACATCGCTTTGGTTGACTTCATGAAAACTCGCAGCACAAGATTGTCCCCACGCCCAAGAAATGCTGTTTGAAGGGTATCTTATATAACTTGAGTATCTTACAGTCTAAACAGATAAACATGTTAAGGACGGGGCAAAAGCGCTCTGAGGTGAGCAGAGGAGGGCTTGCAGTCATCCTGTGAGTGCTGTAGTTCTGGTTCTTGGGCAAGGGAGAGTACTAGTTTCTCTTTTCCCCAGAAATACCTTTCTTAAAGGCCACGGTGAGGTACCAGCTCAGAGTGAAGCAGTCATGTAGCTGAAAAATGTCAATTATTTTTAGTTTTTTAATACATTGCTGTGTNGGTATGCCCGAGAACATCGCTTTGGTTGACTTCATGAAAACTCGCAGCACAAGATTGTCCCCACGCCCAAGAAATGCTGTTTGAAGGGTATCTTATATAACTTGAGTATCTTACAGTCTAAACAGATAAACATGTTAAGGACGGGGCAAAAGCGCTCTGAGGTGAGCAGAGGAGGGCTTGCAGTCATCCTGTGAGTGCTGTAGTTCTGGTTCTCGGGCAAGGGAGAGTACTAGTTTCTCTTTTCCCCAGAAATACCTTTCTTAAAGGCCACGGTGAGGTACCAGCTCAGAGTGAAGCAGTCATGTAGCTGAAAAATGTCAATTATTTTTAGTTTTTTACTACATTGCTGTGTCTTGAGTTGCAAATAGGATTTGCATACTTCTGGAAAGGGAAATCATGGAAAGAGCTCTTTTAGCCTCACAATATTTGATTGCTTTCTTTCAACTAGTTGCAGGCGTACCGGAATCCCAGTTACGTTGTCGCATCTGCTCATCCTCTCTTTGTTAGAACAGCACTAAAAATCAAAGACCAACGATCGGGGTTCCTTGGTGAGCGTGTGTGCTGGGTCCGTGTGCGAGGCTTTGGCAGCAGGGGCTACATGGGCCGGCAGCCCCTGGTGGAAGCCGCTCGAAGCCCCGCGAGCTTTTCGTTATATTTTCTCATCCCCATCCCACGGGGGAGGGAGGAACGAGCGAGCGGCCGCGTGGTGCTTTGTTGTGGGCTGGGCTCAAACCACGACAGCGTGGAAGGAATTCGTAGCCTGTGTAGCTTCTCACTGCTCCACCTCAATTCCAGATTTCAGAGGTTCGCAGTTTCTTGCCCCTGATGTATGGCGGTCGTGTCTGGTTTTAAAAAAGTCTCCCTTGACAAAGAGTAATGCAATTGCATTTTCAGTGAAGGTAAACCAAGTCGGAGTCTGCGTCAGCGGAGATAGCGCTCCACTTTCGTAAGTAAACAAAACCACTGAAGGTGTTTCTTTAGTCTGAAAGCTGTAAACATTGCTTCATTGTCTGCTCCGAGACCAGGGTGTTATTTATAGCTGAAACTACGATTTCAGTGCTAAGGCCAACTGGCTCTGCTGCTGTTTGTCTGGCAATGCCTCCACGGAGTCAAGCGAGTGTAACGGCTCCACTGGATTGCGGTCATATGAAGTCAGTATGGGGAGTGGTGGGATTTCAGTGAGTTATCGCACGTGAAGGTTAGGAGGGACTATCAGATCATCCCTCCTGGCATCGCCAGAAGTCACGGTTGGGAATTTCATCCGGTGCTGCTGGACCGGACCCATAACTTGTGCTTAGCCAAAGTACATCTATCCAGCGAGACCTGTGCGTGGGGCGCAACGGTTTGATACCTGTTCAACTTCGTTCTAGGCTAGTCAACGCCAGAAGCTCTTACGTGAGGGTGGCTGGTTGGTAATATGGGATGGGAGATAAACTGTCTCAAAGACAAGTGACTCCCGAACTGCCCGCCTGCCTTCTGCTCTCCGGGTCCTCTCTGTGTTAACTGGCGGTCACATCACCCCCCATCCCCTTCGGGTTTAACCCTTTCTCTGGCTTTGACAATATCACTTCTCTGCCTTTCAGGCTCTTTGGAGACGTTACTCTTTTTTATCTGTGTCTCATGTCTTGTTGGATGTTCTTTTATCGGTGTTTTGCTGTCCGCTTGTACGTGACAAAGCAGAGGGAAGGCCGTTACAGGAAGGATGCATGCTTAGCATTTAGGGTTTTTTTTCCCCACTGGCTTGTTTTACTGTCACAGTGAGATAGGTATGGGGGGAGATGTGCAAAATGTATACTCGGCCGCTGTTGCGGTTCGGTTGTAATAAGACTGTAGAAGATTCTTGTACCTGAAAGACAGAACTTTTCAGCTGATTGTAATTTGACATTCAGTTTGAGTACGATTTCCCAATCGGCTTTTTTTTTTCTCTTTAAAAAATTTCTGACAACTTTTTTTTTAGCAGTTTGACTCCGCGACATCTGGAGTTTTACTGTGATACGCTACCCTTGGTGCCTGCCTGAGGTAGTGTGGCACTGTGCGGGTTTTCTGTTGCACTTGGGGAAGAGCCTCCCTTACCTGCACTTCGTTTGCCTTGCTAGTGGAGCTGGCCTCTGAAAGAGGGAATACTGTGTTCTTTGGAGAGACTGTACTTGCAGGACAAGCGTGGTAAGGTTCTCCCAGGCACGGACAATAGGAAAAACAAATCTCGGTGTGGAAGCCCCACGGTCTGGATTTAGCCGGGTGCTCAGGTGGTTTCTCGGGGAGGTTGCCGTCAGCCTCTGCCTAGGTGGAGCGGAGAACCTGGCTCAGGTTCTTCCCCCTCACTAGGGTGTTCAGAAATGGAGCAGGCCAGCTTCATGGCTGTCTTTGAAAACATGGTGTGAGAGCGGTGCTGTACATTATTTTCTCTTATACTGGGTTTGGAAGCCAGCAAAAAGAAAATCACAAAGCAGGGTACCCTTCTTATTATTAATTCACTGCAGCAGTCATTCTGTATGTCATTGAGCAACAGCAGCCGTTCCACAGCTTGTAAGTGAATTTCTTGGTATCCTTCTGGTTCCCGTTTCAGGAACACACAACAGTGTCTCTTTGGGCCTGATCCACAGCTTGGGGCGTAGTGCGACGTTTTTCTACGAAAACATTGGTGTCGAAGCAAAACGAAAAGCAGAGCTGCTGAATGAGAGTCTCTCGTGTATTAGCACCCTGTAACAAACAGGGCTTTCAAGTGAATTCGCCAAGTTCTTGTGGAATTGGTTGTAGATGGAGTCGCATTTTAAAAGCACACAGCAGCAACTTCTTCCTAGTCACGCGTTTCTGAAAGCAGCTTAAAACACGAAGACCACTTACTTTCGTAGAAGTTTAATGAGACTTGTACATAGAGATTGCTTTTGTGCGTGAGAGCTCAAACCTATTTGCTCCTAGCATCTGAGCTTTTCATTTTTTTAATTGAATTGCCAAAGTTAGAAATGCTTTTGCTGTCAGAGCATTCTCAGGAACACCATCTTAGGACGGCACCAGCAAATGGTTCTTTTTCATGGACAAAAAAGTAAAGAGTTTCTAGCTCTCTTTCAGTTTATAGGACAAGCTTAAAACGTAACGCCTTCACCTCGCTGTGGCCTGGCCGCGTTGACAACAAGAGTTTTTCATCCCAGGGAGGAGGTAACGGACAACATCAGAGGAGCAGGAAAAAGAGCTGTTCCATTGTGGGTGGTGGGTATCTCGCAAAGCTGGGGTGGCTCACGGGAGAGCTGACTTCATGTGCCCTGTGGGGACGGCCACGGGGCTTCCAATTTCCACAACGTGCTGAAGGCGCTGAGCCGAAATCGGCACCGGTGGTACAGAGCAATGCAACCGCCCCGGCTTCAGCGGCACTGCATTCGTTTACGTCGGCGGTTCCATGTGCTCTGCTTCCCGTCGCGTGTTTTTCCCCCAAGTAGTTGTGATGAATAGCTAGCTACCTGAGATGCTTTTCATCTTTGGTTACAGGGGTGAGGAAAACAGGGAATTGCCAAATGCTGGCACCGCTCGTGCTGGTGGTGCGCTTTGGTTACAGCTGCTGCTGAAAGCTTTGCCGCTGAGTACTTGTCCCTGTTTCTTTTCCGTGTTTCAGGGCTGTCGCAACCTGCGCTGCCCTCAGCGTGAGGACCAGCCCGTTGGCACACGTGTAAAGGCAACGCAGGTACGGGGCAGTTCTTTCCAGGCTTGCTTTTGTTGTTTCTTGGTGGAAATCCTAGAAGGGTGAGCTAGCATCTGGGCTATCCGAGTGCCCACGAGAGCTCCTCCCGCATCTGAAAAGAAGACATAGAGGGGACTGAAAGATGCAGAAATCATGCATCTTCCCTGCTTTTTGTTCTGAAGGCAATGGCGTGCCGCTGAAATGCGGTGGTGCGAGTGCCGTGTGCTCCGTGCCCTGCTGGGTGCCTTTCCAGGAGCACCTATTAAAGCAGGCTTTTGAGTTCAAGCGTTTCAGGGTGTGAAGCTGAGACTGGCCTGGATACGGCATTTCATGGGAGGTTTTGGATACCTGTCCCAGGGAATGTTTCTGGCCTTGCTAGTCTGTACGTGCACGCTCGTACACTCCCCTCACGTTTTTTGCACTTAGGTGAGCTTGATAATAACCAGCGTTTCGCCTTCGGTGAGATGACTTTGCTCTTTGCTGGCTGGTTTGATAGAACAGTGGAGGTGAAACTTGTGTGCCGTAGGCATCTTCCAGGTCTGATGCTGACTGTAGATGAGCAAACTAACAAAAGAATTTTGGGTTCAGTTACAGGCACTTGTTCCAGTCCTTAACCTTTCTGAGACTGCGTAAAATTCTCCAGGGGAATGCTTGAAAGCCATTTTCAGATGTCCGAAAATGAGATTGGATAAGGCAGTAGCATGTATCCATCAGGGAACACTTCTGCACTGGAAAGTGGTCTAGGTGGCTCAGGTTCAGAGACAGAAAAAGATCGGTACAGTACAGAGCAACACTAATTTTGCAGCTGAGGTGCTAAAACCTACATGCGCTTGTATTTCCCTTTTGAGCCTTTGGAGCAGCAGCTTGCCAGCGCCCGAGTTCCTCTTAAATTTATGTGACTCACCTATTTCCTTATTATCACTTTTATAGACAAGGGATCCAGCAACACGTTAAGTCTTCAACGTCCTGCCATTACGAAAGCATCCGCTGTTCGTTGGGACAGTGCCAGTCACGAGGAGTTCACTTTGCATTCATGTAGATGTCATGAGCGCTTCGGATTAATTTTTTTTTTCGAATTTGAATCAGTAAGTAGACACTGAGAAGCATTATCTGTGTGCCCATTGCTCTGCTGAGGGAGCGAGGGAAAAGCATGACTGTGGGTTCGGGCTTGCGTAATCCCCCGTGTAGAGGGGAAGCTTCCTGCTGGCTAGGAATTAGCAGCCAGCGCTTCTGGACTGATTGAGTGTTCCTGGTGACAGCATGGACCTTGATCAATTTGTTGCATATACAACGGGCAGATCTGTTCACACCGTAGGTGTTCCACTGTCATTGTAGCGGCTGGCTCAATTTAATGGACTGCTTACCGTATCAAATACCTGCTTTGAGGTGTGTGGGGGGGTTGAGCTGCGGAAGCGAAGGAGCTATTTATCGGCGGAACCACCCCGTTTCTCTTTTTGCAGAGTTCTTTGGATACTTCCCCATACATAACCACGCTTTAGCTGCGAAAGCTTGGCGCTGCCATGATAAGCCTGTTGTCGTAGATAAACCCTGTAGTTCAGCGATGCAGAATCTCTGCTCAGTGAACTGGGAAGGAGAAGTAATTTGGTGGCAGATGTCTGGAGTTCAAACAGCACCAAACTTCCAGGCGCTGATGTGAACGGTAGAGCATGTGAGGAGGGTTCAGAAGGGGAGACGCGCAAGGGCGACCAGAGGGCTTGCGCGGACCCGAGTGAAGCGTGTGGACGGGAGACGTTTAAATGTTCCCCCCAGCTCTCCTACTTGACCCAAGTTCTACTGGGCCTGTCACACCGCTGAACAAAAACAGGCCAGTTTTCATATACCATGCACTCACGTTGTTTCTTGATGTTTTCCAAGTCTTTCGAAGACCTGAGTGTTCCCGGTGGCTCTGGAAACCCACCAGAGCTATTTTGGGTATCACTGAGCCCACAAGGTGCTCAAGTTTCCTAACATTCTCATGACTCAGGCAAGAAAACATTGGCACGAGAAACTACGTGATCAGCTGAGGGTCACTGATGAGGGTAAACTGCAGGAAGGCCTGGAATGTGGAAGCCCCAGTTCCCAGATTTCTTAGCCCTTTGTAGTATGCTCTGATCTTTCCCCTCATCTCGACAGGTAAGTCTGACGGCTGGAGTCCTTCATGGCATTTTACCGTATCGGATCCAGCTGGCCCGAAAATGTCGGTGACTTCACGCATGACCGTACAGTTCAGGTTGGTGTCCTGAGCGCCGAGCCGCCCAACAGGGCATTCAAGTCTCAAACTGGTGGGCTTTGTTTTCAGAGGCTGGAAAAAGGAAAGGCTGAAAAACATAAGAACCGGAGACCTGGCTTCAACCAGAGCAGCAAAATTAAGGAATGCTGAGTCGAGACCTGTAGGCTTTTTTGATAATACAGTCACGATCGCATCATGAATAAAACAATGTGTTTCACTTGACCACTCCATCTAATAAGGACTCACCTCCACTGGATTCTATCATTTTCAAAGTAATGAAATCTCCGCATCACCTTGAAAGAGATAATTTGACCCCTGTGTTTATATGCGTGTACTTGACAGCATTTTCTAGGGGGCACTCAGTAGGACCATTGCTGCTTACAGTTTTAATGCAGGAGAAAGGCTTCTCAGGTTTATTGGTTCAGACAGCTGGCTGGGAATCATGGGTTTGAAATGACTGTTCTGCCCCGGACGCTTTTGACGCTCTTCTTGCACACCGAGAAGGCTGTTGTGTGGTTTAGGCATAAACACTTCAGATGCTAAACGGCAAGGAGGAATCCTTAACGTGCAAGGGGAGCGTGCAGATGGGGAGTGAAAGCAAAATAGCTGCTGTGCCTCAGATGTGGATTCTTAGTTCGTTTTGAAGTAGTTTTGAAATATTCCCTTACGGATAAGCCCTTAGAGGTACTGCTACCCTTTATTGCTCTTTTTAGGTGGATATTTAGAATGGTTAATATCTCCTGCTTCGTGTCTACGCTGGAAGAGGTTGGAGGGGCAATAAGCTGCCCAGCTGCCATGAACACTTTTTTATGAGATCTCAACATATCGAGCCAAATTGATTCCTAGTGCAAAGACTTTCATGCACCTTAGTTCGCAGCTGAGTCTGAGAGTTGTGATAGCAGGGTGCTTTTCTCTCTGGGTTCAGTAGAAGTGAAGGGAACCGATTTAGTCTGCTCCTCCTGGCGTGACCACCCACACCTTCCCCCTTGTAATGGTGTTGTGTGAAGAGGCAGAGCTGTGGAGCTTCATCACAGAAGCTACCGAAGCTTTCAATTCTGGCTCAGTTCAGAGCCATTCCTGAAAAATGGCAAATATTTCCAGCACCAGAGGTCTAGCGTCCTTCCTATCTCATGTTTCAGTGATTACTTCAAATTAGTGCAGATAAATTGCACCTTCAGATGGAGATTGTATAAACTTTGGTGATTTTTTTTTTTTCATTAATAGTTTTTATGGGGTTTTTTAAGTGTCCAAGAATCAACTCCAAATTAAATTTATGAGCAGTTGTGCTTTGGTGTCAGCACTTACAGACGTAGCATCCAGGCGCCACTCGGAAATGTTTGTGGAGATTACAGATGGGAAATTACATCCTCTTTTAAGGCGAGGCCAGTGCTACATGGATGAAGGACATCTTCAGCGCAGTGACAGCAGTTCGAGCGTTGGCGCTGCTTCTGCCAGGAGCCGCGTGTTGCCTTAGAGTGAAAACTGTTACCGGTGCTCAAGCCTTGCAAACTGGTGGCATCGGACTGTGCAGTCTGTTTAGAAGAACTTTCACGGTAATTCATCCCCTCTGTCCCCAGGCCGCCGAGGTGGTGGATTGTAGAATGTTGTTTGTCCAGTTGTAATCAGAAGTAGGTCGTACAGGGAGTGAAAACCAAGAATTGAAACCTTCTGTTGGATTGTAGCCCTGCTCTAGTCACTTTGCAGGACTTTTGTTTTAATTCCCGCTCTGGCTGCGTTCAGATGAGCCTAAACCAGAGTAAGGAAACTGCGCCGCAAGAGGCCTGGGGACCTGCCGCTTCACTGGAGGTGGGGATGGTTTGATTGACAGTCCTGCTAGAGGAGCGGGTGGTGGGAATCCCGAGCTGGCCAGTCTACCCCGAAGATAAGACCTAAACTGTGGAGGTGGAATTACCCTGAAATACCCTACATAGCTTCAAGGGAGCTGTTGCTCTAAACTATTTCTAGATGATTCTCACTATTTAAGAAATGCATATTTTGCAAAAATGTGTAGTCCTCACTCTGCACGCGATGAATGCGCATCACCCTCTGTAGCGAAGTGATGCACGTGTATGTAGGAGAGAATCTTTTCCATTTTGAAGCTGCATTTACGTCTTGCTTTATTTGGTATAAAACCTCCACATTAGCTGGCGTGGTGGCTCGTTAAAGATGTTCTCCAGCTTGAGCGCGTGCACGTGTGTGTGTTAGGCAGGCAAGGGCACTGTTCTGCTTTGGCTTCTTGGGAGCCGCAGTTCCCACCCCAGTCCTCTCTGCACGGAGCAGACCTGGAGAAACCTTTTTGCTTCAGAGAAGGGTCAGCTCCGTGCCCGGACTGTGCCAAGCAGTCAGGGTATATTATCAAGGATGGAGCGTTATGTGCTATGTGGTAACAGAGGAAGGTTTTAAGGCATTTGGATGCTCAGTTCCCATTAGAAACGACAGGGAATGGGCATCTGTATTGCCCAGGCAGCTTCCAGAGCATCAGTCTTAGTGGTAGTATTAATTCTAATTCATTAGTATTAATTATAGAATGCTTCCAGAAGTGACCCAAAGAGGAGAAGAGTCACTGTCTGAAAGGCTGTGGTTAGCCGTATTTGTACAAGAATCCACTGGACCGCGGTGGGAATTTTGGTTTGCTTTCTTTGGGTTTTTGAGAAAACGTTAGGATTTGGCCAGTAGGACAGTAGGCTCTTCCCAGAGTTTTGCTGTCCCAGAGGGTGATTCCCAGTTTTGACATTAAAATGTTCTTAAAAGCAGAAATGGAATTTTTGGGCCCCAGCTCTAAATTAATCGGGTAGCTTAAATGAGCACAAAAGTTTAAAACTAAGAGGGGAAATATCATGTGGCTCCAGTCATGGTTTAGGCCCAGCTGGCAACAAAGCCCCCCGCAGCCGCTCACTCTTCCCTCCCCAGTGGGATGGGGAGGAGAAAATACAATGAAAACTTGGTGGGTCGGGACAAGGACACGGAGGGTTCACTCACCAGTTATGGTCACAGCAAAACCAGGCTCAGCTTGGGGGGAAAAAAAATTAATTTGTCACTGATCGAAATAAAGTAGGATAATGAGATGTGAAAGCCAGATACCTTTAAGTAACAAAATAACTGATTTCCTTGGCAAAGAAATGCAAGAAACGGAAATTCTTTGATGCCGTGATTCCCGGGGAGTTAGGTAACCTGGAGAAGACAGGGATTAGAAGGTGGTACAAGCACTGGAGTAACGGGGAGATCGCAAGAAGTGGGACGGGGAAGAAAGGTTGGAGGGAGGTTATTGAGATTTTTATCAAGGAGCAGTCTTGGAACCAATCGTGCTTGATATTTTTATTAGTGACTGGCTCAGGAAGTGGAGAGAGTTAATGAAATAGCGTTCTGCTACTGACACAAAGTTGTGAGACATCAATAAAAGATCGAGATATTGTTCTAAGAAGTATTGGATATCCTTGAAGATTAAGCAGTAGAAATGTTGTAAAGCGGGATGGTACAATGTACAAGCTTATTCAGCTAAGGATTGAACGTAATCCACTTTGCTGTACACTGGGCTCGTAACTTAGAGACGATGCCCAGAGCAAGATGCCTCGTGGCTTGGTCCAGATAAGGCCTGCTGCATTTGCTTTGCCTGC
This sequence comes from Steatornis caripensis, assembly GCA_013398225.1. Lineage (NCBI taxonomy): Eukaryota > Metazoa > Chordata > Aves > Caprimulgiformes > Steatornithidae > Steatornis > Steatornis caripensis. Next base: position 36,278 of record VZSC01015134.1, on the reverse strand, counting down.
AAATTCAGTTATTTTATTGCAGGAAAGCATTGGGTTAATCTTGTGCGATATGTTTTGTTTTTTTTAAAAACCTGTGCCGTATTTTGCATCGTGAGGTGCCCATGTGATGCAGCTGGGGAAAAGGCAAACGCGATCCTATCTGTAGAGT